>ML682082.1:222741-343258 GCA_007922195.1 Podocnemis expansa | reverse complement strand
GAAATAAAAGTGCCGTGTAGACATAGCCAGGGAGAGCAGCCTGGGGGGTGGCCAGGTTCCCCCAGCTCCAGTGGCCAGGTAAGGGGGGAGAAGGGGACGTGGGAAGGGTTGGGGATGGGGAACCTGTGGGGAGGGGAGATGGAGAAGGGCCCGATGGGCCAGGGACACTCAGTGGGAAGGGGGAGGGTCCATGGCTGCAGCGGCTACCAGTGGGGAGAGGGAGCCATGGCCGTGGCGGCTCCTGGGCAGGGGCAGGGGTCCATGGCCATGGTGGCTCCCAGCTCAGGGGAGAGGACCGTGGCTGTGGTGGCTCCCAGCTCCCTGGGCAAGGGCAGGGGGCCATGGTTGCAGCAGCTCCCAGGCAGGGGCAGGGGGCAATGGCCGCAGTGGCTCGCAGGGAGGGGGCCATGGCTGCAGCAGCCCCCTCTCCCCGACTGGAGAGCAGCGTTGGCCACATTCTTCCCCACGCATGCCACATCCTGCCCTGCACGGAGGCACCCCCACTGCAGGGGGAGCTGCAAACCTTTTTTTCCCCTCCAAAGGCGGTCCCCAGTCTTAAAAAGGTTGGGAACCCCTGTGCAATGGTTCCCAACCTGGGGTCCAGGGACCTCTGGGGGTCTGGGGAGTTATTGCAAGGGGTCCGTGAATACATCCAGCTCCGGTTGCTGCTGGCCAGTGGTAGGCAGCCTGGGCCCAATCCGGCCCCAGCCACTGCCGGCCAGCAATGGAGAGGGCTCTAAAATTCTAAATGAATTGTATTTGCCTGCTGTGAGCAGCCTCACCCTGGATAAGTACCCACTACTTGGGAGCAGGCAGGGACCAGGTCTCCCACTGCCATTCTGCAGCACTGCTGCATGCAGTTAGTTCCCAATAACAAGTATTATCATTTGGGGGGCCCACGAAATTTTTTGACATTAAAAAGGGGTCCTCATACTCAAAAAGGTTGGGAACCACTGCTCTACAACATATTTTGACCATGTAGGACTCCAACGATAGACCTATTTGCCCCTTACCAAGACAGAAAATGCCCACAGTATTGTTCCAGAGCTGGAATCAGGCATCCTTCTATGGGAGATGCTCTCTTCCTCTCATGGGATGAAGGCCTCCTCTACACTTCTTAGTTCCTGTTATTACTGAAAATCCTGCTAAAAATAAAAAAGGAGAAAGCAACCATCATACTGATTTCCCCAGTGTGGCCCAGATAGATGTAGCATCCTTACCTGTCACACTGGGGTATGATCTGTCTAATTTTTCTGTTCACTTTGGCCATGTAATTGTATGGTTGGATGCCCAATATGTCATACAAGGAGTTCCTTTATGAATGGACATAGCATGTTCTGCACTAGTGCTGTTGTATCATGTTGCCTGTAGCATCATACATGTACTTATGTGAAACACATGTTTCACGTGCACATCACTCAGGAGGGAGGCAGACAATCAGGGCTGTCTCTCAGCATGGAGACTGAAGAGGTACATGACAAAGACAGTGTAAATTGAGCTCTATGACTCAGGTGGAACAAAGAGATTCACCCAGCAGCAAGGAAGAGAGGGCCTGAAGGGGGATTGAAAAGGACATGCTTTGAACTGTGAGAGAGCTTTTTGCCAGAAACACTCCATTCTGAAACATCTTCAAGCAAGATCTGGGTCCTGCCTAGGGAACTAGAGACTGGTTGCTAAACCATCATTCAGCAGCACCTTGTAAGTAATCCTGGATAGTGATGTTAGGTTAGAATGTGTTTTGTATCTTTTATTTGCTTGTGCTAACTCCTGTTTTCTTTATTAAATGATTGTGCATTGATTTGCTATATATACACTTAAAATCATATTCTAATCAATGAACTGGTGTTTGTTTTATGTAAAGCTGTGTGAACTTTAGAGAGGGTGAATGAGCAGGATGGGGCATTTTTCATTTCTTCTTTTCATTTTCATGTCTATGAGCCCACAGTGATGGGGGAAGGGCCCCAGTCTCTGCAGGATGGAAGTTCCCAGTGTGACATTTGGGGCTAGGCGTGGTCACTGGGGGACTGTCCCCTGAGCGACTGGAGAGCACACACTGACTGTCTGGGACCAATTACACCCAGGAGGCTGGTGTGGACTGACTCAGGTGGGTGGTCACCTGGGAAAGCAGAGTAAGTCAGGGTCCAGAGAGTGGTGACCAGGGAGACACAGTAGCACACTGGACCAGATCTTGGGAGGGGAAGGTCATAGCACCGTCCATACTTTTCTCCATTCCCGTTATTACTGAAATCCTGCTAAAAATAAAAAGGGAGAAAGCACCCATCATGCTGATTACCCCAATATGGCCCAGACAGGTGTGGTATACTTACCTCTTACAGTTATGCACACCGATGACTCTTCCCCCCACTCTGGGCCTTCTACTGAAGAACAGAACGCGTACTCTTCATCCCAATTTGCAGGACTTACAACTCAAAACATAGGTTCTTCATGGTTTTAACATGTACAGACATCTTGCTGTAAGGGGTACAGAAAATGTTGCTGCACAGTAGGAAGGGAAGTACTCATTGTAGCTACCTGAAGAATGGAAGGAATTTCAAGTGTGCTGCTAACCCAAAGGCATCACCCCAAATGCAGCCACACCACCAATGGTCCTGAACTATCTGTTGGCTATCAAGAAATCAGGATGCTTTGTAGACATCTAGTCTGTGGCGGGTCCTAGAATCAAATAATTTGAAACACAAATAAAGCAAACATATTCCTAACTTCTATTACAGATATGACATCATCATATAAACCACAGCTCATTCCTAGCTGATTATAGCTGTTCCATTGGTACTAAACATGGCATATTACATATGGATTATTGCAAATATCAAATATTACTATGCAAAATAATCATAAATGATCCCTTAAATCCGGACAGCTTTACAGCCGGTGTGTTTCAGTCAGGGTGCTGCTGGGCTCATATGGTGGGAGAGGGATGGAAATATCCAGTCAGAAGGGGGAATGGTTGTGGCACCTATACTCCAGGCCACCAGTCAAGCCCATCTGGTGGGCTGGATGAAAGTCTCAGGCAGGCCATAGTTTGCCTATGTCTGGTGTAGCTCAAAAGTCTTGTCTCTTTCACCAACAGACGTTGGCCCAATACAAAACATTACGGCACCCACCTTGTGTCCCTAATTTATTGCTTGTTCTCTACGGATTTTTTATTTTTAAGTCAGTGGGCCAAGTTTTGATTACAGTTGTTGAAGTCAATGACATTGCAAGGTTGTTACTGAGAATGGAAGTAAACCCACTGAACCACTGTCATTGATTCTACCCTCAAGCATTCTCTAAAGCCGTATTTATTTTGGCAAAGTTACTACCTGTTATCTCAGTAACTGCCTGCAATAGGACTAGCAGTAGTGTATACACTAATGTTGTAGACTGGGTTGAGGCATTTCTGCATCAGGCCATGATAACATAATAACGTTAGCAAGCTTAGACTGACATAGTTGTAGAACATTTGAGCCATGACTACACAAAGTACCTACTCTGTTGGTATAACCAGTGGAACTGCTCTTGTGGAGAATTACAGGTTTGATTTTTGCAGGCATAAATAAAGCCTTAAAGGTTAATCAAATACAGTAATAAGCTTTCATCTCTTAGTTTGCAAAACCTTTACCTACACTATCATTTTCCTCCCAGAGGGCACAGAACTGTTCTGTAATGATGACTTGGCAATAAAAATAGCAGGACTCTCTCTCTCTCTCTGTTGAGTGTTTTTTTTGTATACAAACTTCCTGGAGTGTTTAAAATGGAGTATTAAAAGGACTGCAGTTGCCCACACTGGTTTATGGGTTTGTTTTAGAGCAGGGAGAAATGGCTTGTGCTGTGTGCAATGTATTAAAAACAACCTGTAGCTCTCTGTTGTTGGTGTGTCAGTCAAGTTGGTAGAGACCTGTGAGGCCAGATGGTCAGCATATTGCAGTGATACACAGTGGCTTTCATTGATGGTTGAAGAAGAATAGGTTCATGAACACAAAGGGGCATAATAGATGCTATTCTTTGCCTAAATTTTAGTGTTTAATGAAGTTTTCCTGTAAGCTGTCATCTTGGGAAGAAATTGTTTTAATTATTTTCACAAATAGATTCAACAGCAGCAGACTAAAAAAGAGAACTAATGAATAAATTAAGAAAGAATTATATTTAAGTGCAGTGCACTATCAGTAAAAATAAGCTCTATGATATAGCTCCTTCTCTTCAGTACTCTGACTTCTAATATTTATATCAGCAACACCCCTTCATGCAGGATAGAAGAATTTGTCCTCATGTATTTTTATTCTTCATTGATTCTCCTTCACTTATCACCTGTCTCATGTTTTACATCCTAAATTATTGATATGTTTTGTCAGTCTTAACACCATCTCAGTGTAGTTTTTCCATAAATATTTTTATTAACGAACATTTTATCTCATGTGGAAACAGACTATTAATGAAACAAACAAGGAGTCCTGTGGCATGTATAAAGACTAACACATTTATTAAAACATAAGCTTTTGTGGGTTACAATCCACTTCCTCAGATGCATGAAGTGAAAACTAGGCAGTTTTTGTCATTAAATGAAAAAGAAATAACCTCAATACATTATAAGTGATCTGTGATATGAAAAGTTACCATTTCTCCCATAACTGCCCTGTTAGGTTATAAGATATGGTTGTATAGGAAATGAACCAGATGAAGGAGAGAAAGCAGTTGCAGCTAAAGGAAGAAAACAGAATGAAAGCGTGAATAAAGTGATTAAGAGTTGACAGAGAATGGAGTCAGGATTTAGAGGTATTTACTAAGAGAGAAACCTCAGAATCTCAGATGGCAGCGAATGAGATTATGTGCCTATTGCAGGAGTGGGTGGGAGGTTCTCTGGCCTGCGCTATGAAGGAGACAGAGCCGTCCCTAGGGTAGGGCAAGAGGGGCAACCGTCCAGGGCCCCACACTTTGGGGGGCCCCGTGGGGCCACCCCCCATGCCAGGGACCCAGGTGAGCTAGCCAAAAGTGTCAGCACAAGGCCAGCTCTACTGTGAGGCCAGAGAGAGGAATAGCTTGGTGTGAAAGTTGCTTAAAGCAGTGTTCATGCAGCCTTTTGTATCAGGATTGCAACAAAGGTGAGTCGTTAGGACCAGCAATGAGGTGCTAATTGTTGTTCAACCTCTATGCCTCCTTTCTCAGATAGTATCTCTTTGGGCTCTCTCATTCATATGAAAAGGACTGAGGTCCTTGGCAAGCAACCTTTGTGTTTTTTTATCAATAGACCCAGTGAAGAAAAGAAAAAACTGTGAAAACCTTATTCCACCATTTCTGGGATATGGGGATTGCAGTTACTTTTGCAGATTAGGACTTGCTTATTTTTTCAGTGGGTTGAGAATTCCCTTGCTTGCAACAAAAGAAATAACTTGTAGATTTTAATAAAAACTCTTTCCAGAGATTTTTTGACTGATAATTAAAAAGAGAAGAGAAAAGCAAACTGTTCTAGTAAGAGCCTGTGTTACAAAGGATGGTATTTTTTCTACAATTAGAAAGCCTAAGTAACAGAATAAAATCCAACTCAGGGATGGATCTCCTAAAAGGAGAAGTTATAACAAGGTCCTAATCTGAAGGTGGGAGTGGATAGCCCCATTGCGTTGCTGCCTTATGCACACTGCCGGGGTCACCAGACCAAGCAGAGAGGGCTAGCACCCCTTCATTCACAATATTGGACAATTGTGAGTTCATGGAAGCTCATGCAGACTCAGAGAGCAGAGGAAGGGCAGAGGTGAAAGTGGAACCCAGAGGGGCTGGTTCAGTTCCTGGGGTTTGGCAGCAGAGAAAGAACCAAGACCTGGAGGGACATGGACAGGCTCAACAGCAGACAGAATCTTCCAAGACCTTTTCCAGCCTGGCACTGGCTCTCTTCTCCTTCCCCTGTCTCAGCGTTTCCCCCTCATTTCTCCACCCAGTCAACCCCCTTCCCCCACCATTTGCAAGGAGCTGACACGCACAGACTCCAGGCTATAACATGCAATTTTAGAGACTTGACGTATTTCCTGATTTGCGACAGGAGTATGGCATGTGGGATCACCCTTTGCATGTTCCAGGTAGGTGATGTGTAGATTTCAGAGATGCAATAGAAGCTTCAAGGAATGAAAGCCATGAGGGACCCCCCACCGCCCCCTAGCCAGGTTCACTTCAATTGTCTGGCAGTGGCCGCTTTTTTTCAGTGGAGGATTGCCACATGGCAGAGGGGTCTGGAGCTAGGTCCAAAGGAAAAAAAAAGTTTGACAACTACTGGTTTAAGGGCAGCTGAGAAACCAGACCCTGCACTCCTGTTCTGCCACTTTTGGCCAGCTCACACAGTCCCTGGCATGGGATGGCTGGCGCAGAGGCCTCCCATAGATAAGCTGGCCCTGCCCCCCAGTGTTTGGGGGGGTGAGTGGGAGCCCCACAGAAGGCGATTTGTCCAGGGTCCTGCACCCACCTAGGGACAGCCCTGGCAGGAGGTCAGAGTAGATGATCACGTTGGTCCCTGCTGATATTAAATCTATGACTGGCTAAGAAGAGGCAGCTGAAGGTAGAGGATATGTCAGGTAGAAAGTGAATAATGAGAGAAAAATCTGTCAGAATTGCATCAGTTTTACCCTTGGAAGAAATCTTCAGAAAGTATTTGAGGAGAATAGATGACACAAGACATTTGCTAGGTACTGGAGGTACAGGGAGCTGAATAGAATTATTTTGGAAGGAAAACAGCAGCGTTAAATAAAGAAAATGTATCAGCACTGTGCAGCAGGGAGCAGAAATGAAAAAGTGAATGCCAGAGGAAAGCCATGGCTAGAGTTAGTGAGGATGTCAAAACAGGATAAGGTTGGACTTGCAGATGAAGACTAGGGAGTCTGTAAAGCATATAGTGAGATAAAAGGGGCTGAGATCTACAGAAATCTCACAAAGGGTGATGGATTGGAAATCAAGCAAGAAATGTATAAGAAGATGTATTCAGTGTTGTAGTCATGTTGGTTCCAGCATAAAAGAGATGATATGGGTGAAGTAATATCTTTTATTAGATGAACTTCTACTGGTGAGAGAAACGAGCTTTCAAGTTTCACAGAGCTCTTTTCTGGATCTGGGAAAGGCACATTTTGCTGTGATACTGTGAGTACATTTTCCAGACCTGAAGAGAACTCTGTGTGGCTCACAAGTTTGTTTCTCTCGCTAATAGAAGTTACTTCAATCAAAGATGTTACCTCACCCATTTTGATGAGCAGATGGTTAGGGTGTAATGAGTTCAGATAAAAGGAGATAAGAGAGTGATCAGAAGGAGGAAACTCAGAAATGGAGAGAGCAGAAACTGAGCAGTGTTTGGTGAATGTCAGTCAGGGGAATAACAGTAGTATGAATGGAGAAGGTGGCCCAGAGCTAGATATCAGCTGAGAAGAATGATGTCAGGAAATAAGAGACCGTGTTATCAGATTGGTCATCAGCACTGAAGCTGGAGATACCTAGGATAAGGATAAGGGCAAGGGACTGAAACAAGAGGAAGCAGCTGAACACTAAATTCTAGGAAAGACAAGGATGAACGTCAACTAGGATGCGACAGACGACAGAAACATGGAAGGAAAGCAGAATTGGATGGAGTAGATGCTGAAGGAAGAAAAGGTATGAGGAAAGGTGGAAAGCAATAGGAGAAGAGGAGGAGGTGCCTAAAATCATCACCACAGTCTTCAGGGCTGGGAACATACGTGCGACAAATTTGAAGTTGCCCTGTAATAATTTATGAATATTGTATGTTGTTATAATGTTGGGATGTTAATTGTACAAATATACTGGATTGGCTCAATAGAGACCTATGTGGATTCAGCAGAGGGCTAGCAGGAAAGAGGATATAGCCATCTATTAACTGATACTTAAAAATCATTAAGAGGCACTGCCACAGCCATTGGCTCTGAGGTCTCTGGATCTCCTGCTAGTTTGACAGAAGGGTCAAAGTCCATGATCACAGAGGTAAAAAGAACTACTTCAGGATTTAAAGAGGCACACAAGATTTAGCGTTGATATACACTGGGAACTTACATCAGCATAGCTAAAAAAGCAAGGAGTCCAGTGGCACATAAAGACTAACAGATTTATTTATCACATGAGTTTTCGTGGGAGAAGATCCCATTTCATCAGATGCTTTGAAGTGGGATCTTCTCCTACAAAAGCTCATGTGATAAATTTATCTATTAGTCTTTAACTGCCACAGGACTCCTTGCTTTTTTTGCTGAACTAAACTAGCATGGCTGCCCCCTTTGGAAATCAGCATAGCTATGTCTCTTAGGGGTGTGAAAAATCAACACCCCTGTGAAAGACTATTCCAAGCTAAAACTCAGTACAGACAATGCTAGGTTGATGAAAGAATTCCTTTGTTGACTGAAGCAGTGGATTACCTACAATGAAACACTACAGCTTGCTGCAATTGTGTGGTTGTAATGTTTCAAGTATGGATAAGTTGTAAGACACAGGACTCAGCGAGGCTACCTGGAGAATCCAGGTCTAAGTCAAAGGATGGGGCAACTTTAAATAAAGTTTGTGTAGGCAGCTTGTTGTTTTAAAATCCCATTCCCCTAACACAACAAACAAGGAGTCCTGTGGCACTTTTAAAGACTAACAGATTTATTAATCGCATCAGCTGTTGTGGGAGAAATGGGATTTTCTCCCATGAAAATTCATGCAATTAATAAATTTATTAGGCTTTAAAAGTGCCACAGGACTCCTTCCTTGTTTTGTTGAACTAGACTAACACAGTTACCCCTTTGGAACTTTCCCCCTAACAGTTCCTACTGATAAAATAAAGAATCACTTTGTTTCACTAAACCTCTATTCGCTGCATACCAGGAGTCACAGACCCCCAACAGAAGGCACCACCAGTGGCCAAACTTGGTTGGGCCAACTGGTTATAAGTGGTTTACATTCTGAGTGAAGTAGTTTGGGGCCTGGTTGAGGAGTGAGAGAACTGTGAAATTTCGCAGTAGGATAGACCCAAGGCCTATCTCCTGAGGAAGTATATTCAAAGGGTATGTCCACACATAGGTTTTAAAGTGAAACAATGATGGTTATTTCACTTTAAAAAAAATTAGGTCCACAGGACGTTTTGTTGCTTTGATATGACAAGCTCTGTCATATCAAAACAACAAAAGTTAGCGCGAAAGAGTAAAACCTGGTAGGGAATCGAAATGACTGCTGAATCAAAACAGTCCTTTCGAAACAATGCCGTTTGGACATATTGTTTCAAAACAACTTTGTCTCGATTAAACTGATTTGACCTTCTTCTTCCCAGGGTGCATGGCACCCTGGAAGGAAGATGCCCCCTCAGCACACTGGCTAAGGAGGGAATCAGGACCCTGGCCAGGGAGGGGGGACACAGGAGGGACACTCCACTCCCTGTTGGAGCCAGACATGGGGAGGAGGAATCCCCATGCACCAGCATCCCCCACCACTGGCTGGGTGGCAGGGCTGGGCTCCCCATGCACTCAGCAGGAGTAGAAATTCCTGTGCGCTGGCATCCCCCATTGCTGGCTGGGCAGCAGGGGCAGGAATCAAATCAAATCAAATCACAGGGCTGGAAGGGACCTCATGAGATCATCAAGTCTAACCCCCTGGGAATTGAACCCAGGACCTTCTGCATGTTAAGCAGCAGTGTTAGCCACTACACTATTTGAATCCCCATGCACTGGCTTCTCTTGCCGCTGGTGCAAAATTGCAGAGAAATCAAAACAAAAAAGTGCAAAAAGAGTAGAATGTTGAAATTGTCTCCTGCAATACAAAAAATGGTTGGCAGTTCAGAGATGGGAAAGAGAGGGGAAATTTCATAGTAAATGCCACTAATATTAAAATGGAGAGAAGCTGGTTTAGTGAGTCTTCCTTGTCATTAGTATAGGCAGCTGCATTGTGGTGAACTGAGAGGGCAAGACAATGCCCATTCTCTCCTGTGAGATCTTACTGCAGAGAAGACAGGTAAGAAAGTGAACAATGAGATCCTGGTCTTGGGGTCTATATGACCAGCTCCTGCAATTTGCTATCTTCTCTGCAAAATATTTCTTGGCTATCTGGTACTTTACCTCAGGTGACACAAATAGCAGGTATAGCACTCCTACTAGTTAGGGAACAGCCTGATATAATACAATGGCTGGTATTTGCTCACTAGAAGAAAAATAATGAGAAGATTATAAAAAAAAAAATCAACAAAACAAAAGCCCAAGAAAACACCCTAAAGGGCATGTATATAGAGTGGCAGAGTGTCTTGAATGTGTTCCTCAGCAACAAACGATCAATTTGCTAAATGAATTCTTATGCTTCACAAAGTATTTACAGTTCAATGAAAGGCAGGATAAAAGAGAGAACAATGAAAAGTTTTATACTGCAAGTATTTATGATCTATTTCTGTAGTCATACTTTTTGCTAACATGTTCCAGAGAATATCAAAGTCCAGAGATTTGGAAAAAAAAAAAAATAGCATTCGCAGTCAAATGAACATTTACCAAGCCCAATATTTTAGTGTGAGGATGCCACAGTTCAGTGAACAAAGTAGAAATCAGTGAAAACAACCTTTTAAATATCAGATCCTAATTCCTCATCTTCTACACAGGTTATTTGTAGCTGTTCATCTGGTGCTTTTTGGTCTTTGAAAATGAATGGTTTTCTTATTAAAATTACTAAGAGTTTAGCTACGAATAACAAATGTACTTCTACGTCTTCCCAGACAGATTTTACCTCAGTTTTGAAAATGGTGCTGAGCACAATCATCTTTCTCTATACTTTTCATCTCACACTTGCTTAGCAGCAATTCAGCTGTGTCCATTACCAACAGGTTATTTTTCTAGTTTAAACCGGTGTAACAGAGCATGCTGGTGATTGTATCTTTTGCTCTTTACACAGTAAATGTAAAATATACACTGCTCTCACCCACTGTTGTGTACCTATTTCAGACAACAACATGTGATTGCTAGTCTAAGGACTACCACAAAGCATTTTGGAGGATGTAGCTCTAAGAGAGATCATAGCCTACACAAAGCCATGATGTCTCGTAGTTCTGGGTTTGGATCTCTGTAGTTAAAAAATTTGCAAAATCACATGCTGACAGAGAATTCTCTAAGATCTACACACTGAGGTGGCTCATAGACATTGTTTATTCAGTCAAGTTCATGGAATATATGACATGATATATACTGAAATGGAATATAATTACATGCCCCCAGTACAGTAGTTAGTATAATAGTTCAGTAGGCTTAACTCTTTATGGTCTGGGGCAGTTTACCCTCACTTTTCCTTATCTTCTAGAGCACATGTACCACAAGCATACTTACCTGTTCTATTGCATTTTCCAGAACTGCATTATCCTGTGGGGTGATCTTAGGGTGGTGGGGACGAGTGGGGTGACTGTCCCAAGCCCTGTGGTTCCATGGGCTCCATGCTGCTCCCTTCCCCCTGCCTGCCTCCCCCCCCAACTGAGGCAGGGCAAGAGCGCACATGCGCACACGCGCACACGGGTGACTAGATAGTGTATTGGTTAAGACTGCTGCCGTTTGATACGGGAGACCGGGATTCAAATCCTGGTTGGTACCTACCTACCTTTCCAGTAGGGGTCCTTAGGCAAAAGACCCCCTAATGCCTCACTTGCCTACCTTGAATATGAGAGTGACACGAATTAGGAGAGTCATGCCGGCTCGGACGTTGCCTGGATTAACAAGGTCCACGCCAGATGTTGGGGAACCAGGACAATCTGATGATAAGTGGGCTACTGGAACAAGCCATACATGGACGAGACAAGAGAACCTGGAATTGATGGAATGCTACTACAACAGTAGACCTAATGAGAGGGGATATATGAAACGTATGAGGGAACTATGGATGGACAAAAGACCTACATCCACACTAACTGAGAAAAAGCTAGTTACCCAACGCTTTAACATAGTAAAGAGGAAGCTGCTCTCACAACTTGAGATAGACCAACTCCACATTACATCCTGGATTCGACAAGAAGACCTGGAAGAACAACTAGATGTGCAGCCAACAGCTGAAGCTGGAACTTCACTGCCACCCTTTCCATTACAGAGCACAGCAGCTGATATGAGGCATAAGATAATGGGTAAAGTAGCTACAGTCAACCCTTGAGACTGATTACCAAGGCTTGTTGGAGAAGTACCATCAGATAGTATGCTAGGAGATGCCAATAGAGCCCTAACAACAATTCCTACAACCACCAAAACTCAAACCAATGAACTGGTATACGCTACAGCTTCTGTAATCCTGGAGATGCTTGGCTACATGATCAAGAAGAACAGCTGTATATACCCCCCCTGGAAAATGAGGTTGGAGGATAAGATCAAGGCAACACGGAGAGAAGTTAGTCAGCTGGTAGAACTACAGAAGGATGTAGAGATTAAGGATAAGACTCGGCTACTGAAAAAATACAAGGGCCTGACTCCATCTGAAGCCCTAGAGACTGCTAAACAAAGGCTCACAGCACTGGCTACCAGGCTAAGGAAATACACTAGAGTAGCAGAGGCCAAAAAGATAAATGCCCTGTTCTCCAAAGAACCATCCAAGGTGTATTCCCAACTGCAGTGCAACAACACTAACAGCAGAGCCACCAACAGCAGAAACTGAACAGTACTGGAAGAATATCTGGGAGAAAGAGAAGACTCATAACACCAGTGCAAAGTGGCTCCAGGACCTGAGAATGACCACAGCAATCTCCCTGAACAGGAACCAGTCACCATCACAGTAGCAGACATCCAACAGCAGGTCAAGAACATGAAGAGCTGGACAGCACCTGGACCGCACATGATCCACACCTACTGGCTAAAGAAACTAACAGCAGTGCATGAACGCCTAGCAGCACAGATGAACCAGCTGCTAGCAGCAGGCTCCCAACCAGACTGGCTAACACAAGGAAGGACAGTGCTGATCATGAAAGACCCCCACAAGGGAACAGCACCGTCCAAATACCGGCCAATAACCTGCCTTCCCACAACATGGAAAGTCCTATCAGGCATCATAGCCGCCAAGCTACAGGACCACATGGGCCAGTACATGAGCACAGCTCAGAAGGGCATTGGGAACAACACCAGAGGCTCAAAACACCAGTTCCTCATAGATAGAGCAGTCGCCCAAGACTCAAGGTCTAGACAGACCAATCTGAGCACAGCCTGGATTGACTACAGGAAAGCCTATGTCTCCATGCTGCACACATGGATCTGTGAATGTCTGGTGCTATACAAAGTCAACAGGACACTAAGAACCTTCCTCAAGAACTCAATGGGACTGTGGAAGACAACACTGGAAGTCAACTCAAGACAGCTTGCACAAGTGGCCATCAAGTGCGGCATATACCAAGGTGATGCACTGTCCCCGCCGCTGTTCTGCATTGGCTTGAACCCCTTCAGCCAGATAATCACAAGGACTGGATACGGATACAAGTTCAAGAGTGGAACTACCATTAGCCACCTCCTCTACATGGATGACATCAAGCTGTATGCTAAGAATGAATGAGACATCGACTCCCTAATCCACCTGACACGGATCTACAGTGAGGATATTGGGATGTCATTCAGACTGGAGAAGTGTGGCCGGATGGTAGTAAAGAGAGGGAAGGCAGTCAAGACTGATGGGGTGGAACTCCCAGCAGGCCACATAGCAGACATACAGACCAGCTGCAAGTGCCTTGGCATCCCACAGTCACATGGGAACCACGATGAGGAGGCAAGGAAGACAGCAACATCCAAGTACCACCAAAGGATAAGGCAGGTCATGAAGAGCCAGCTCAATGGGAAGAACAAGATCCACGCCATGAACAGGTACGCCCTGCCAGTCATCAGATACCCTGCCAGTATAGTGAGCTGGCCAAAGGAGGACATGGAGGCTGCCAATGTGAAGACCTGGAAGCTCCTCGCAATGTACGGAGGTTTCCACCCCAAATCCAACACCCAGAGACTGTACACCAGCCGGAAAGAAGGTGGGCGGGGTTTGGTGAGTGTCAAAGCCACTGTCCTGGACGAAACCCAGAGCATACAGGAGTACATCAGTAAGATGGCACCCAAAGATGAGCTGCTGAGAGAATGCCTGAGGCAGCAGCAGACATGGGAGGAAGATCAAGCAGAAGAAGAAGTGCCATGGCAAGACAAGACCCTGTATGGGATGTACCATCGACAGATAGCTGAGGTGGCTGACATTGGGAAATCCTACCAGTGGCTGGAAAAGGCTGGACTAAAAGACAGCACTGAGGCACTGATCATAGCAGCACAAGAACAGGCACTGAGCACCAGATCCATTGAAGCAGGGGTCTACCACACTAGACAGGACCCAAGGTGCAGACTGTGCAGAGAGGCCTCAGAGACAGTCCAACACATAGTGGCAGGATGTAAGATGCAGGCAGGAACAGCATACACTGAACGGCACAACCAAGTAGCTGGCATTGTGTACAGGAATATCTGCACGGTGTATGGGGTAGACCCTCCCAAGACCAGATGGGAGATTCCACAGGAGGTCGTGGAGAACAACAGGGCTAAGATTCTGTGGGACTTCCCGATCCAGACGGACAGGCAGGTACTGGCCAATCAACCAGACATCATGGTAATAGACAAGGCCCAGAAGACAGCGGTGGTGACAGATGTAGCAGTGCCAAGTGACAGCAACATCAGGAAGAAGGAGTATGAGAAGCTGGAGAAGTACCAGGGCCTGAAAGAGGACCTAGAGCGGATGTGGAAAGTGAAGGCCAAAGTGGTCCCAGTGGTGGTAGGAGCACTCGGGGCTGTGACTCCTAAGCTGGGAGAGTGGCTCCAACAGATCCCAGGAACAACATCAGAGCTCTCTATCCAGAAGAGTGCAGTGCTAGGAACAGCTAAGATACTCCTTCTTTGAGCACTGCTCACATCATTCAGTTATAGGTGTCTACGTGTCGCAGCACATGGTAACTCAGAAAGTCTTTAGCCTTAGCCTGTCAGGTCAGGGCACATGGCCAACACCCCCTCTGTGCCGCGACTGTGGCTATATAGGTGACCATGACCCTGACCCTCCCAGTTCCTGTTTTGCGCCCTCAGCGATGGTTTCGGATCAGCCAAAACTTGCGCAAGCAAGTGCCTGTCTTTTCACTTGAAAATTAAAATGCCAGGTTTTAAACTGTGTCCAGCCTGTTCCAAATCTTTTCCTCTCAATGATCTTCACGAGAAATGCCACACGAGCCTGGGTGAGTCACACCTTGCTGCAAACTGCTCCATTTGCCAGTCCTGTACACGGAGGACTCCCAAGGAAAGAGAGCAGCACCTACATACTCTTACTGAGAGCAGTGCGCCTGCCTCTGATGCCGCCCAAGCAGCGAGCGCTCTGCCGGCACTCCAAGTAGCTCCTGCAACAGAGTCTCGGCACCGCCCTCTGGCGCAGAATCCCAAGCCCTGGTCAGCTTCCTCTTCGGTACCACCGTGGCACCACTCACCTCAGTTGCTGAGCCTTCCCTCTGCCGAACCGGCATCAGAGCCATCTTCGGTACCACGGGCTCCAGTAAAGATGGGGTCGGCCTCTATTTCAGTACAGCCATAGCATCGCTCACCTCAGTCGCCAAACCTCCCCTCAGGTCAATTGGAATTGGGACTATCCTTCATACCATTGAAGCTACAGGCCCCTGCAAAGACAGGGGCTCAGCCCAGTGACCCAGCTCTGGTACCAGCGAAAAAGACCAAGTCCAAAATGGCGCAGCCCTTAGCACCCGTGAAGTGCTCGTCACAGGAATTGGCACAGCCTTCCAGCCTCGTAATGGCCAGCCCTTCTCTGGCACTGCAGAACGGGGCTGACAACTGCTCTGAGGCACCTTCCTCTCGCTGCTCATCTTGTGAGCTTTTGGTACCGTGCTCCCAGGGCTCTGCAGGACAGACGTCCAGCTCCTCATTCTTGTCGCTGGCCTCTGTCTGCTCCTCCGTCTCCCCAAACCGGCCTTGGGAGATGGGGAACGGCCCGGCAAACGGCACTGCAAGCGCTCTGCGATGCCCAGGCCACAGAGCAAAACATCTTTATCGGCTCCGCGATGCTCACCAAGGCCCACCTCCTCTTGAACTGCCAAGACCCCTCAGCCAGGCAGGGACCACTCTCCCCTGTGGTGGACTGTGCCCAGAACTCCCTTTAACAACTGGTTGCATGATTGGCTAGCCATGACGGCCAACGACAGCCCAACTTCACGGCACCATTCAAGACTGTCTCCACCTCGGACTCTGAACTCTTCAGACCTTCCTGCTGATGAGCCCGATCCTGACTTGACTTGGCGTAGTAGATCTTGGGTCCCTTCATCCTCTTTCCCAAGACAAACACGTCTTTGAAAGGCCTCTAGCCTATAAGGAGGATTCCCACACCCAGCAGGATTTGATGTGCCTCAAGGTGGTGAACTTGAACACAGAACTGGGAGTAGTCCAGGAGGAAACTGACCCCCTCTTTGATGTGGGTGACAATGTCCCACCCACCAGGGTATCTGTTCCCCTACACAAAGGGGTGTACAGAATTGCAAGGGCACACTGGCAGACCCCTTCCTCAATTCCACCAGTGTCAAGGGAGGCAGATCATAAATATCATGTTCCCCAAGACAAGTTCGCTTTCTTCTTCCAGCACCCTACCCCAGGGTCCCTAGTAGTCAACGCAGTCAATCAAAAAGAGAGGCAAGGCCAACCGAGCTCCACTCCTAAAAACAAGGAGGCTAGAAAGCTTGACTTGTTGAGGAGGAAGGTTCTAAAGCTTCACATCTCTCATCATCTAGCCCTTATGACTAGATATGCCTTCAACCTCTGGCAAGCCATGGAAGGTTTCTGTGACCTCATCCCCAAGGATCGCCTACGGGACTTTGAGGCGATGATTGAAGAAGGAGTGTTGGTTTCCAAGGATGCCCTTATGGCCACTTGGGATATGTCTGACACAACCTCATGCACCATGGCCTCTGGTGTGGTCATGCGTCACTCTGCCTGGCTTCAGGGCTTGGGCTTGTCCCTGCAAATATGGCTCATCATCCAAGACCTGCTGTTCGAAGGCCCTGAGCTATTCGCTGAGTCCACAGACGCCAAGCTTCACAGTATGAAGGACTTGAGAGCCACCCTTCAATCGCTGGATATGTACACCCCGCAACCATCCAGGTGCTCCCTGAAACCGCATCAACTCCTGCAACAGCAGATGCAACAGCTGAAACAACAGATCCAGCTGCAAGCTTCCTTTCCTCGTTCCTACCAATACCCCCAATGTCACCTTGGGGACGCAGACAAGGACAAGGCCTGCTTAGGCAAGAATGGGAGGTTCCACATCTCCCAGTCTACCAGGCATGGAAAGAGTTCCGACTGCTTGTTGGGAAGGAAGCAGCCCTTTTGACGGTTACCACGAGGGCAGCGAACCCACAGCCTCAACCCCAACCTTCACCAACCATCTACCCCACTTCACACACCACTGGGCCAATATCACAACCAACGACTGGGTCCTTGACATGGTAAAAAAGGGGTACCGCATTCAGTTTTGTTCAACTCCTCGGGTCAGAAAATCACCCCCCAACCAATCTTGGGAAACCAGCAACTGGATTGCCTTCTCAAGATCGAGTGTGAGAAGCTCCTGTCCCTTGGGGCCATAGAGGAGGTCCCAAAGTGGGAGGGGGGAAAAGGGTTTAATTCCCGATACTTTCTGGTCCCCAAATGCAAAGGGGACCTGAGCCCCATTCTAGATCTCAGAGCCTTAAACAAACACATAAAGAAAATAAAGTTCCGCATGGTTTTCCTGTTGCAGATTGTCCCATTGCTGTCTCTCAGAGATTGGTTTGCAGCCCTCAGGCTCAAAGACTTTTACTTCCATATCGCAATATGCCCTTGCCACAGACAGTACCTAAGGTTCATAGTGGAGGGAAATTACTTCCAATTTACATCACTCCCCATCGGGCTCTCTTTGGTCCCCAAGGTGTTCACAAAGTGCATGGTGCCAGTAGCAGCATTCCTGCTCCAGTGGGGCATAAAGTCTACCCCTACTTAGATAATTTGCTAATACTCGGGGAATCGAGGGCCCAGGTAAGGCTCCATGTCAAAGCAGTAACCAAGCTCTGCGGGTACCTGAGTCTTTGCGTACATCAAGAAAAGTCAAAACTTTGTCTGTCCCAAAATATAGAGTTCATAGGAGCCCTCTTAGATGCTCGCAAATGGACAGTCTCCCTACCCCCTTCAAGATTTCGGTCCATCTGCATCATCATTACAGAGCTGCAGAACTCTCAGGTAACCACCGCCCGTTGCTGCCTACAGTTCCTTGGACGCATGGCAGCCTCCACCTCCGTGATTCAATGATTAGGAAAAGCTCTGGTCAGACAGGGTTAGGAAGATCCTGGTTAGTAGTAGGAGACCATCCGCTAGGTACACCTACACAGTCAAATGGAAGCAATTCTCCATCTGGGCTTGGGACAAGGGTGTAGACCCTGCGCTAGCCCACTACACCAAATCCTTGACTATCTGCTAGACCTCAGAGACAAAGGCTTTCCTCACTGAGATTCCACCTCACAGTGAGCTCAGCCCTCCATGAGAAGGTGGAGGGGATCTCTGTCTTCGCTCACCCTATCTCCATAAGGTTCCTGAAAGGTTTTGAAAGACTCTGTCCACAGCCCCGTCACCCCACCCCTCCCTGGAACCTGAATGTGGTGCTCCAGGCATTAGCAGAGCCACCCCACAAACTGTTAGATTCATGCACCCTATTGGCCCTCTCTTGGAAGGTGGCCTTCTTGGTAGCAATCACCTCTGCCAGATGGGTTTCAGAATTGAAAGCCCTCTCTTCAGAACCCCCATATATGAGGTTCTTCCCTGATGAGGTGGTTCTGCGTCACCACCCTTCCTTTCTCCCTATGGTGGGCTACCCCTTATCAGGAAATTTGTTTGCCAGTATTTTACCCAGATCCTCAGGTCATGGAGAACCAGAGGAGGTGGCATACCCTGCTGGAGGTAAAGAGAGCGTTCCTAATATACTTGGAGTGCACGTGATCGTTTCGCAAGACCTCCCAACTCTTTGTGGCAGTCGCAGAGCACAAAAGAGGTCTTCCAGTGTCCTCTCAGTGTATCTCCAAATGGATAGTGAACTGCATCAAAGACTGCTACGGAAGGTCCAAGACACCCCTTCTTGAGATGATTAAAGCCCATTCTACCAGGGCTCAAGCGTCGTCAGCGGCCTTTCTCGCCAAGGTCCTGATCCAGGAGATCTGCAGGGCAGCTACGTGGTCGTCAGTGCACATTTTCACGATGCACTACGCTATCACCCAACAGGCTAGAGAGGATGCCGTGTTGGGCAGAGCCGTACTCAGAGTGGGCAGACTGTAACTCATCCCACCATCCTTGGGTATGGCAAGCAGTCACCTGTAACTGAATGACGTGAGCAGCACTCAAAGAAGAACAATGGGTTATTTACCAGTAACCGTCCTTCTTCGAGATGGGCTGCTCACATACATTCAGGGCCCTCCCACCATACCCACTAATGGAGTTGGCGAAGGTATAAGGGACTGGGAGGGTGAGGGTCATGGTCACCTATATAGCCATGGTCGCAGTACAGAGGGGGCACTGGCTGTGCGACCTGATCTGACAGCCAAAGGCTAAAGACTTTCTGAGCTACCGTGCGCTGTGGCACGTAGACACCTGTACCTGAAAGTATGTGAGCAGCCCATCTCGAAGAAGGACAGTTACTGGTAAGTAACCCACCGGTCTGCGTGCAATAGCTTTGCAATAAGATGTAGGTGGTAACTGTGAAGAAGAAATATCAGTGAAAGGTGAATCCGTGTTCCACATTCTCTGATGAAAATCCTAAGATATGCTATTTTGGATCACACTGTGTGAGGCAACAGGTGAATAACAACTGGAGGTGAGACCCTTGACATATCTATAGAAAGCCACAAAACCCACAAGGGGAAAGGGAAAGTAGGGAAAATACAACAATTATATGTATGAATCCCTGAACCAATGACCTAAAAGCCCCCCGACAATTTTAAGGTTAAGTCCCATATTTGGGTAAGGAAGAATGAGATAATTTAGTTTATTTTTAGAGGAGTATAAAAGTATAGAGCTTGCTATGTTTAAGAAAATGTATTTAAGGCCGTTGGTTATGGAAGAGAATTTGAAGCTTCCATTTCCTTAAAACTGGATTCAACTTTCTCGAGAGAAGATCTTCTTCACAGACCCACAAACTTACTTTCTCTTAGATAGTTTTTATTGTTTTTTCTTAGTTCAGTATATCAGGGTTGCTAGGCTCTGCACTCCAATTGAAGCATGAACATCCTTATTTCAGGGGAGTGTAAGTATAAGCAACTTGTAACCTGTGAGCTATTTTATAGAAATCACAACTTGTTATAGCCTATTATTAACTGTATAAGATTTTCTGAATGCATTGAGGTATTTCATTGTTATTTCATTATATGTTTATCAGTTAATATTCTTATTAACCATATGCTTATGCTGTTAGCAATAAAGAATTGTTATAAAATACCTCTGATTGTCCTCTGGAGTAGTCCATAGTAAATTGGTTTTACTCTTGATTTATCTGTGGTCAGTTTCAGACTAGAACCCTCATCCTGCAAATCAGCTTGATAAAATCCAAATTAGCTATTTAAAATTCCAAATTAATTACAGAAATTGGCTACATAAGAGGGATCGTGAAATGGCCCACCCTGCCCCCCAGCACAGGGGAGGACAGGGGGTCAAACAGGCAGATTGGCCCTGAGCCCCAATCCTCCCTTGGGACAGCCCTGATTGTCCTCATGAAGCAATCAGTTTGAATATTTACTGGGATTCTTGTACTGGTGCTGAACCTTGTCCTTGGACATGGGGCAGGGATGGCTTGTGCCTTCCCTATTCTAGGAAGGCTGGCTGCTGCTGAAAGCTGCCCAAACATAAGCCCCAGCTGCAATGACTCCTCCGCCTCTTTCTACTCCTAAGGGCTCTTGCAGGAGGTGGTGAAGAGCTGGCTATACCTGCTGTACTGTTGGTGGGTGAGGGACCCGGCCAGAGGGTGAGACTGTCTCTCTCCATCCCTTATGTATGTGGTTATTTCATGTGAGTGAGGTTTTACCATGTAACTGTAAGGCAGCCCTAAATTTCCCTTGGAGTACCCAGACTGTTAATATTAGAGCTTCTTACTTCTCTATCTGTTCAGAAATAAAATTAGATTAACATAAGTGTCTGAGGTAACATTGTGACATACCAGAATGATTAAAATTTGAGAGTATTCATAAATTGGCTTAACTTGCAAAGGTGCCATTTACACTGTGATAAACTTATTTTTCCTCTTGTGTTTGTAGAATGAGTCTCTGGAGCAGTTTACACAATACCTCTGTGAATGACGTAACTGCATATGAGGCAAGAATTTGGAGACTATTTCTAAGTAAAAATATGTGCAGCTCTGTACAAAATAGGAAACTCTCCAAACATTTCACAATCCACTACTTAAAAACCTCCAACAGTCCTGTATTTAGGGAAGTTACCAGGCACTTTAGAGACTCAAGTAATGGCTCTGACAAATAACAAAGAAAACAGGCCTATTCCAGAGTGTTTCCAGTCTAGGTGACAGGCAGGACGTAGCAGGTGGCAAAACAGACAGATTGGGAGTGGTTGGGAGGTATGGTAACAAAATGAACTGAGTTAATAAGAGGTACAGAAATCTCAACATGCCATGACAGATGTGAGAGGGTAACATGTCCAATGAAGATATTTGACAAGTTTTAGCACTGAACTAAATTTTGTGTAGATAGCTATAGCTGTCATGTTGAACAGCAGTAAAACAGTGCTCATTTTACGCAATTATACTAAACTAGAGGCATTCTAGATCCAGGAAAAACATTTTAATTAATGTGCAGAAGAGCAACAGTAAGACAAACTCTCATTATTGTCAGCACAGAGATTGTGAAATACTAGGAAACTCTAGGTGTTCCTGTTAAAGGAATAGAAGTACTTTTGATTTTGAAAAGCATCTCCTGGCACTCCAAAGATCTCTTACTTACACAGATAAAGTGGGTAAGGTAATATATTTTACTGGACCAACTTTCATTGGTGAGAGACAAGCCTACCCTTAGCTGAAGAAGAGCTCTGTATAAGCTCAAAAGCTTGTCTCTCTCACCAACAGAAGCTGGTCCAGTAAAAGATATTACCTAACGCATCTTGTCTCTTTAATACCCTGGGACCAACACGCTACAACACTGCATCTCTCTTATGTACACAAAAAGGCATTACTAGTTTTGCGTTTAGCAAGCAAAGGAGATGTTTTTCCAAAGTGTTGCATTTCATTTGCAATTCTGTTTTGCAGAATCATTCAAGGATTCTCTTTGGTGCGACGGCAATCATTTGAAACCATTCCAGGAAAAGCTTGCAGGAAGAAAAGCATCTACTTATTCTTGTGGTTCTCACTTTGTCCATCATTTGTCTTCTCTTTCTTTGCCTGTGCCAACAACACTAATTTACACCTTTAGAATTCAGGGAAAAGCCTACTTCTATGCTCATCAAGAAGGCAGAATTATTTTCTGTCTGTTGCCCAGAGGCCACAAGCGTAACTAGTTTCCTGCCCGTGTTTGAAATTACCAGTCCAATGCATTTAGCCACCAAACTCTCAGAGACCCTGATAAAAACAAATCACTCAAGCACCTGTTTACCTTTAAGATTATAAGTAATCCCAGGGACAAGGGTGTCCATAGTATGAATATGACTCAATATACAGATTCCTGTCTGAAGTGTATGAAGAAATGATGGTTTTATGATGAGCTGGTCAAAATTTTCCATCAACAAGTGTTTTTATAATTTCCAAAATGGGTTTTCAAACAGTACCAAAATGTAAGGTCAGTCAACGTTTTCCAACTTTTTGTCCAAATCAAATGAAAAAAATTCAGTTTAAATTAAAATAGAAAAGTTTGATTTTCACTTTTATTGGATTTTTTTTCTTCCCTTCCCAATGTGAAAAAAAAAGAGAGGGGAAAATATGCAGAACTGAGCACATTTTGTTTCAACTTTTTATTTAATTTTGACAATAAAAATCAAATGAAAAATTTCAAATGAAATCATATTTTACTCACTTTTAGGCTTGGTCTAAACTGGAAACTTGATTTGGTATAACTCTTCAGGGAGATGATATAGTTATGCCAACCAAGTTCTCCTCACCAGCGTCAACAGTGATTGCAAGGCTTCTCCCACTGACACAGTCTCTTGGGGAGGTGCAGTTCTTACATGGATGGGAAAGCTCTCTTATCAGTGTAGAGCAGCATTGTCACTAACTGCTACAGCATTGCTGCTGAGGTGCTATAAGTATAGACAAGCCCATAGCTTCAAAGAAAAAGTGACACAGAAAAAGGGAAAATAGCCGGCTTTAGTAAACGAAGTAAAGCCAATGTGCCTATGTCACAGCAAGTGCTCTCATTTGCCCAGTTAAGAGGGTGAGGCAGCATCTGGGGCCTATAAGGGTCTAAGGAGTGACCCAGTGAGTGAGAGCAGAGCTGTTGTGTCAGGAAGGGCAGGCCAGAGCAACCAGAGATCAGGGAGACTGGGTGAGGCATTTCCTGAGGAAGGCTGAAGGCTAGGAGAGTGACGAGAGGTTTGATGGTTGGTATCACCAAGCTGCTGAGCCAGGGCTGAAGCCAAGAGAAGTAAAGAAATCAGGGGAGGGAAAGATTAATAAGCCATGTTGAGGGACTAGTGGATAAGTTTGCATGGAGTTAGTGTGAATTCTGAATGAGAAAACTGAGGTAGGTGTGGCCTGCCATGGGAGGGTGCTTCTGGTTGGAGCTGCTATGACAAAGGGTTTGTGTGCTTTTTTTCTTTCTGATATATAAAGCTGGCCTAAAAGGTTAGGAACACCTCATACGATCATTCCCACAGGGAGGACCTGATTCATCAGAGCTGTCATGGTTGTTATCAGATCGTCCTAATCTTTTGGGCTTCCTTTATAGACTATTCCCCATTCTGATATGGTAGTATTTTACATCCACTTTGCACTGGTACACCAGGTCCCAAGAATGGAGAATGGGGCCAAGAGTCTGTTCTTGATCTCTTACAGTATGTCTACATAGCAACTATGGAGTATTATTGCAGATTGTGTAGTCATACTCAGGACAGCATTCACTCAGCTGGAACAAGAAAACTGTTGCAGCCACACAGGCTTCAGTGTGGGCTAGCTGTCCCAGTAATTATCTGCTGTTCCCAGTGGCCTTGTACTGCTATGGCTTTACTCTGGAATCCAAACTCTTGATTGCACTGTAGACATACCCTTAGGTGCAGATCTACCTCAGGAGCTGCATGTAAGTGAATGATGTGTCAAGAAGCCACAATGGAGCAATACTGTCATAAAGAGGATTCTCAGTTTCAGTGCATAAGAAATGGAACTGGCGATGAAGAAATATATGATATCTTTTGCATCAGACAGAGCTGGCAATAGGCATAAGCAGGCTAAGCAATTGTGTAGGACTCCACACAGCTCAAGAGTGACCCTATTTGCTTTTTTTAATGTGTAGCATATGAGAGGTGGGATGGGGGTGGAATGAGCAAAAATATTCCTGCTTAGGTCTCCAATGGGCATCTACCACCTCCGATAATTGTTCTATGGCACTGGAGACTTAGAATGGACAGAAGTAGATAATTGACTTAAACCAGCACTGATTTAAGGAGGAGAACCTTCCATGAAGGACTTACAGGATCAAGGCCAGTGTTATGTGGATTAAGATGTCACTGGACTGTTATCTCAGATGATGAATAGAATGTAAATAAACACCTTTTTTCTATTGCTTAGCCTCAGCCAAATCAAACAAACAACTTGAATCAGTGGTTTCCATACTAAAGAGGGCTATGTTCATATCCATAGTAGCTGCTGCTATAATCCAGTTCTGTACAAAACAAACAAACAAACCCATATTTGTAGAGTGCTGTGTGGAAGCACAAATATGGATCTGCATCCATTCCAAACAGCTTACCTCCAGCACCAGCCGCAGTATTGTGATCTGCACCTACAGCTCTATGACTCCTGTTCAGTTGTTTGGAGGTATCCCCCTATAGTCTCCTCAGCCGATCAGCTGTTTCAAGGCTAGCCCCTCCAGGCAGCTGCCCAGCACTTGCTCGGTGGCCATCAGGGAGCTGGAACAGCTGATTGGTGGCCCGCAGGGGAGTCCTGTGGAACAGCTCTTAGGGGGCTCCCCTGTAGCCTGCCAATCAATTAGCTGTTCCTGGGGCTCCCCTGCCAGCCACCTGTTCTACAGGGCTCCTCTGTAGGATGCTGATCAGCTCTTCTGTGGGGCTACCCTGCCATCCAGCAGGGGAATCCAGGGAATCAGTTGATTGGCAGCCTGCAGGGGAACCTTGTGGAACAGCCAGTTGGCGGCCAGCTCCAGCACCCATCTCAAAGGCATGGAAGCAGCCAGCCTCAAAGGGTGAGCTGTGGACAGTTGCTTCCCTGTCTTTGAGGTCACATCCAATCCATGTCCATGAAAAAGTTATAGATGGATATTATGGATTTCCAAGTCTCTACGTATTTAATCTCATGTATTTGTTACACTGGTCCTGATCCTCCAGTACTTTGGAGTTGCTTTATTCATTCTTGCAGCATGAAGCAGCCTGAAAGCTAGTGGATTTGGTCAGCAAAGTAAAAGGGAATGTAAGTTTTCTAGGGCTATCTTAGTTATTCTTATGCCATTTCCTTCTTGTAGGTTGTGAAGAGGGAGAAAATAAAAGTTGTGGTCAGGAAGTCCCCATGTTCCGCTAGAATGGCTTGAAGGGGCCTCTGAGATCCCCTACCTCATTCAGGGGGTCAGCTTGGTGTGCAAATGGCCTCAGGAGTGTGTGTGGGGGGGGATCATAGAGGTCAAATTAAAGCAATTTTCTTGCTACCCTGATCAACTGCATCAATTACTCATCAGACTCAGGGAGGACTTGGGCCATTATTATTTCTGTAAGGAGAACAGGGTCAAATTCTCCCAAGTTCTACCCATCTGTGTAATAATTCTGTCTTGTGCCTTACCTTTTACATTAGGTTGGTTAGCACAGATGTAAGAGTAGATTTGGTCCTTTATATCTTGCTCATTGTGAAGTTCACATGCACCAAGCAAGAATTTCCCGGGTTATCCTTAAAATCTGCTTATTTGCTTATTAGCGAAGCTCATCTTACCTAGCTGGGTCAAGGCAGCTCTGATCAAAGCTACCTCTCAGTATTTTTTGGGTTTTTTTAAGTCTTTTTTGAACTCTGGTATGGGTGACTGACCTTTAAAATAAACAGCTTTACTGGTGCAATGCAGCTAAGTGCGCTAAAGAAGTGGACTGACAGATTTATGAAATGTGATTGGCTTGGCTGAGGTACACCTGTCACATCAATGCTCCTATTATTACATGGAGTTCATATATTTTTCTGTAAATCTCAGTTATAAAAATTGCTGGAGAGATTTGCATCTGTAGCTCTGCACTTCATAGGCCTCCACTCTCAAATTTAAAAACATTCTGTTCCTCCCCCCCCACCCCCCCCAAAATGTTGGCTCAAGGGAGGGTTTACATATTAAAAAGGTAAAATCAAATCAAACAGAAGTGGCTGATTCTCTAAAGTAAACAGAGCAAAGGCTATCTCTGTTAGCCACAGCAGAAAGTCAGGTGCATGCTGACAAAGGGAAGATTATGAGAATATATCCATTAAAAAAGAAAATGTGCTTTTTAAAGTAGAAAATGTGTTTGTAAAGATGCAACCTGATTTTTTTTCACATAATTTTTTCCTTAAAACGTTCTTGATAAAAATGCATCTTTCTTCACAAAAACTTTTTCACTACAGTCCAAGTTATGGACACGATTCAGAAAAAGGTGCTGAGTACCTACAGTTGCCATGAAGTCAATAGGAGCTGCTGATACACAGCTGGTCTTTGAATCTGACCCAATGTTAGGATAGTTCAGTAATCTGAGAGAATAGCTCCTGGGTTATCATTAACAAGCAATATGCTAAGACCTCCAGTCTCATAGGTGAGTTTGATGTTGCCCACATGCAAAACCTATTTTGCACAGTCATATCAAAGGGCATTTAACAAATCACAGGATCTGGCCTAATGTGTACTTTGCTGCTTCTTGGAAGTTAAACATCTTCATTTATTGAGTAGATCAGATGCTCTGATGTATCTTAGGTTTCCGAGCTCTGTGCTAAATTTCATTGGCTATGTTCACACATAAACTGTTATTTCAAAATGTTATTTTGAAATGAGTTATTTCAAAATAAAATCCTTATTTCAAAATAACAAATCGAAATAAGCAAATGTTAAATCGAAATAAGGGAAACCCTTAAAGCAAAATAGCATGCCCTGTGCGTGGACATGCTATTTCGCTTCAGGAGAGGGGCAGCATGGGAGGTGTGGCAACATGGCCCCCTGGCAGGGCCATGTTGCCACCCCATCTCCTGCCTGGCTATCACCTGGAGAGCCAGGTGGGGGAAAACAGCCCCCAGGGCAGGGACTCCCCTGCTGCTGTCAGGGCAGTGGGGGAGGGACTGTGGGACACCCCCTCTGCTGCGCAGCAGGGATCCCAGAGCTGGCTCGTGGGGCTTGCCCGCTGCCAGCACCGGGGGAGGGTGTGTCCCGGAGCCAGCTCCCCAGGGTGCTGGCTGCTGGGGGGCCTGCCTGTGGGGACCCCACTCACTCCAGCAGCCCGGACTTGGGGGCAGCTTCCTGGGCAGAGGCCGCAGGCGCTGGCTCTGCCCGCCACCAGGGCTTGGGTGCAGCCGCCTGGGCAGGGGCTGCAGGCTGCTGCCCCTGAGCACTGTTCCCTCTAATTTTTCATAGGCTGTGTGCACAAAAAATTTCTTTTGTGCAAATATTCAGAACCAGTGCCCAAATTTGTGCACACTCCAATGATCGAACTTGTGAGCGCAATGAAGCAAGTGTGTATGATGTAAATAATATCTAAATTTTATTTTGATATGGTGATGAAAATGATTTATAAATTACATAACCTTATTTGAAACATGCTACTTGAAACCACCTTCTTAAAGTAGCATAAAAGTATTAGCACTGTTGAATCTTTTTGTGTGCATTTTATTTTGTTGTGTGCACAGGTTTCAAGACCTATGTGCGCATGCACATGCACACAACTTAGAGGGAACCTAGCCCCCGAGCCCCGGTGGCAGGCAGAGCCAGTGCCCACACTGGCCGCCCCTCTAGCTGCTGCCAGAGCCCGGGCTGAGGGGTGAGCGGGCAGTGGGAGCACAGCTAGCAGCCGGGGGGGGGTACCGGCTCCCCCAGCCCCAGGCAGGCTCTGCAACCTCTGGTCAATTTCACCTCTGCTGGGGGCTGGGGGACCCAGCACCCTCCCCACCGGCTGCTTGGAGGTGGCCAGGGGCTGGGGGACTGGGGCTCCCGGCTAGCTCTGCCCCCGCCTCCCGGTGGACAGCTGCCGAGCCTGGGCTCTGGAATCCGCTGCCACCCTTGCTGCCAGCAAGCAGGCACAGCGGGCAAGCCGGTTTCCGCATGGGCCGCCCCCCCTGCACCCCTCTGCACCTCGCCTTAGCACCCTAGCCAGGGTGCTGGGGGGGGGGGATTCCTCCCAGGGTGCCATGCATCCTGGGAGAAGTGTCAAAGCCCTTATTTGAAATAGCTGTTATTTCGAAACAATGCGTCCCAACAGCGTTGTTTCAAAACAACCTTTTCGAAACAAGGGCTATTTCAATTATAAGCTAGGTTTTATTGTTCCAAAACGATGGACATTATTTCGAAATGACGGGGTCCCATCATTTCGAAATAAAGAAATGTCATTCAGACATGACAACTTTTATTTAGAAACAACCATAATTGTTTCGAAATAAAAGCCTCGTGCGGACACAGCCATTATGTTCTGTTAATCCTTGTTGTGCCAAGCTGTAAACAAAACCGTTGCAAAGTAATTCAGGGGGACACAGTAACAATCAAAGCCAGGTGCTTTCTTTAAAAAAATGGCGAAATGTTATAGCACTCCATTTTGCAGCTGTCCAGGTATGTATCACAAGGGTGTGCATATTTTGGTCCATAATTATAAAGCAATAAGAGTGGGTAATATGAGGGGGTTTTGTTGTTTTTCCTATCCTGGCATATAATTATCCAAAGGACAGAGCCTGACCCTTTCTCTTGCCTTTTGCTTCACTTTGATGGTGTCAAGGAGACAAAGAACTGCCTGAACAGGGCTAGTGGGGATTCACTTAATGCAATGGAAATCCTTGGGGAGCAGTGGATAGCTAGGTCTGTGCCACCTGCTCCATCTCCACACATGCAAGACATTGCTGGGTGACCTGGGGTGAGCTTGTGAGGTGGTGAATGTTGAGCATGCTGTTTGCTGGTGAGCTCTGCAGAGGGGAATAGTTCATAGGGACTGCTCTAGGTGGTATAAATTTTAGAGCATCCCTCAGACTGTTTTAAATTATGACACAGGATGGCTTGACTTGTTCAGATCAAGGATATGGAATGCAGAAAGATGATTGACAACCTTTCATCCCCTTCACTGTGGGTCTTGTGCTGATCACAGCCTAGCTAAATTGGAGTTCTGTCCCCTAATCTCTACCAGATTGCCTGCAATGTGAAAACAAAGTTTTGATTCAGAACACATCACATACTGAGATTTTTGGTCCATATAATTAACTTTTATTGGCTAAAATGAGAGTCCATTGGCATGTTAAAGACTAACAAATGTCTTTGGGCATAAGCTTTCAGGGGTTGCATGAAGTGGGTTTCAACTCATGAAGGCTTATTCTTGAAGACATTTGTTTAGTTTTTAAGGTGCCACAGAACTCTCATTGTTTTTACTAACATAGCTGTCTCTCTGAATTTTATTGGTTAGATTCTGGATCAGCTTGATCCTCTGTTACCTTTCATTGCTATTTGTGCTAATGATAGCTTCTTCTTTGTTTTGTTTTATTTCTGAATGCCATAATGAGCAGCCTTCAGTGAGGCCCAGTAGTAGATGTATCAATCATTGTCACAGAGCCCCAGGATTGGTGCTAAATCCCAGCTTTAAAATGATCTTGTGAAGGAACACCCTTCAGTGTGCCAGACCCCCCCCCCCCCCAAGGGGTTTCACTTTTCCTTGAGGACAGCCAAGATGGTTTTACTGTCTCCTGAGACTGATCCTGTGGGGCTTCAGCACTCCTGCTTCGTACCATGAGGTTTGGTTGGTGAGTGCGATAGAGAGAGGCTGCTGCTACAGAATTAGTCTTCAGATGTCAGTGCACTTCAGCTGTCAAAACGGGTGTGAATATTAGTCCACTGGAACATGGCATAAGAAATGAGAATGGTCCAAGTCCATTCTCGTAAAACCAGAGCTCTGACAAGCTGTAGTGAACTCCTTGTTCAGGTTCTGTATTTCTCTCAGTGTGATCTCCTTGGTCATTTCTCAAGTGAAAGCCCCAGCTCCTGCCAGCAGCCAGTTCTTATTCTCCTCCTTCATACATTCCCAGTCCTTTGTTCTCCAGCTGGGGGATTTTGCTTAGCTTCCCTGCTAAGAGGTGGGGAAATCTGTCTCCTTCCCCATCTTCAAGCTTCTGATGAAGTGGGATTTTTCTCCAGGAAAGCTCATGTGGTAAATAAATGTGTTAGTTGTTAAAAGTGCCACCAGACTCCTTGTTTGTTTGGCTAAGCTAGACTAACATGGCTACCCCTTTGGAGCTTATCTCTTTCTGGGTTGTTGGTTGCTAGGTCTGAAAAGCCTGGTGATTGTGTTTTCCATTTTCTTCTGTGATTTTCCACAGATATTGGGTCAACCTTGACCAGTCCATTTGAATTACTCATTCACGTTCAGACTGCAAGGCTATATTTCCATCTGTGTCTCTTAGCCTGCTCTGAAAGCAAACAGTATTTTTAATTCCACTGAGTAGCCATGCAAAATATAGGGGAAACTGAGGTACACATATGGGTAATAAAAATATTACAGAAAATTTGCACTTCATCACCATTCTGTTAAATTCAACCCTAAGTATGGGAGCAGTCATTCATATGCTGGTTACTGAGGTCTGCCCTGCACGGTGCTGAGTGCCCTCAGTTCCCACTGTATGATCTGAGGGTGTTCAGCATCTTCCAGGATCAAGCTTTCCAGCAGTGGTTCCCAACTGTTTTGAGTATGAGGACCCCTTTTTAACATCAAAAAATTTTGTGAACCTCCAAATTATAATAGTTATTGGGCACTGACTGTAGGTAGTGGTGCTGCAGAAGGGTGGTGGAGGACCTGGCCCCCACTTGTTTCCGAGGGGGGGACATATCCAGAGTATGGCTGCTGACAGCTGGCAAACACTATTCATTTAGAGTCCCCTCCAACACGGATCGCTGGCCGGCAGTGGCTGGGAATGGATCTGGCCAGGGCTGAAACTAGCTGTTCAGGTACCTGGGGCTAGCAACCCCAAAAGTACCCTCCCCTGACCTGGCCCCCTTCCAGCCTGGGGCCCGATCCACCCCCCGCCACTGCCAGCAGGTGGCAGGAGCCAGATCAGTTCCCAGCCGCTGCCAGGAGATGGGGGCAGCTGGATCTGTCCCCAGCTGTGGTAAAGAGCTGGATCTGACCCCCTGCTGCTTTCCCGTGGCAGCTGGTGATGGGTCCAAATCCCCACCACCCCAGGTGCTGAATTTTAGTGGGTGGGCACAAAGCTGCAGCTGCCAGTCCTGCGGTGCCCTCTGAGATTTGGCACCTGGGGCTTTGCCCCAGTTGTCCTGCCCTAGTTACGGCCCTAGTGCTGGCTGGCAGCGGCTGAGGCTGAATGTATTCACAGACCCCTTGCAATAACTCCATGGACCTCCAGGAGTCCCTGGACCACAGGTTGGGAACCGCTGCTTTACAGGATAACAGCCACCTTTATATTCTTGTACTCTAGATATGCATTGGCAGCGTTAGATAAACATGTTCTCAGTGCAGCAACTCTTCCCAGATTTGGAATGAGTAAGTGTTCATCACCATCACACATCCTTGCTTTCCAAAAAGAATATGAAATGTTTAGCCTATAGAATTCAATATTAATTTTCTCTATCTAAATCTTTCTAGCTGTTTCTGATGGAGACAGAAAGCTTGGTAGGATTTACAGGAACTTTATATGATTAATAGAATGTTTATGGTAGAAAAGATAAAAGAACATTAGGGATATAGACCCACAGGTTTTAGAATATAGGTCCACCTCTATTGATCTGCAGATAAGAGGCAACTTCTCCTGTGAGTCTGTCTTGCACCTTTCCCTGAAGAACCTGGTACTAGCTAGCCACTGTCAAATACAATGGACGACATCGACCAGTGGTCTAAGGTGATGGAGATGCCTGCGTTATTCTGATTTATCTGTCAAGAGCCCAGAAATATGCAAGTCAACATACACAACAATGATGTGGTCCCTAGGTCAAGGGACTGTATAATCTAAACTAATGTGAAGGTAGGGTTGTGTCAGACACCACAAAGTCCATGAAGGATTTTGCTATTACTGTTGACTTCATGTGTGAAGTGCTCAGTGCAAAGTCCTTACAGTTATGTCTTCATGGACAAGAAAAGATGTATTTTTGACCACAGGATAACTATGTGCATTAGTGAACACACTGTACAAACATAGTGGAGCCTATAGTAGTTTTTGCTGCAAGGTAAACTGTGCTAGGCTAACCATGAGTTTGATGGGGGGTAATAGTGCTGATCTTGCCTAGCTACCTTGTGGAAAACAATACAAATGCCTTGTCACTTAGCATTTTACAGTGAGATATCTATTGCATGTTAGTTATCTCACCCTGTGTGTGTGGGCGGGCATCAGGGATGGGCTGAGAGAACATAGTGTTATTTAAGACAGCATAAGACTGATAGGATAAGATGTTAGGAACAGGGCCATCCCTAGGGGGATGTGGAGCCCTTGGGTGAATTGCCCTCTGTGGGGCCCCCACTCACCCCCCCCACCAAGCCCTGGTTAGGAAAGGAGGACAGCAGGGCCGTCCCTAGGGTAGGGCGACGAGGGTGGCCGCACAGGGCCTATGCTTTGGGGGGCCCTGCAGGCCCACACCATGCCCCCCCATTCCGGAAACCGGGCAAGCTGGCCAAAAGGGCAGTTGGTTCAGCGCTGCGAGTCTGGCCACCCCCTCTCCCCCCAGTCATGCACACTGCTCTGGGCTCTGTGCTGGAGCAGCAGGGATGTGGTGGGAGACAGCACGAAGCCGGTATCACTACCCCCACCCATCCCAGCCGCACTACCTCCCTCCCCTTCCCCGCTGCTCCAACACAGAGCTGAGAGTAGCCGGGGGAGAAGGCCAGACCGGCAGCATTGAACTGTGCTGCCCTTTTAGCCACTTGCCTGGTCCCCATCATGGGGGGGGGGGCAGAGCAGGGGCATGCCCCTTCCTAGGCTGGCTAGCCCCACCCCCTAGTGCCGGGATGGGGGGGGGGGCTCAGAGGGCAATTTGCGTGGGGCCCTGCACCCCGCTGGGGTGGCCCTGAGGGACAGAGAGAAAGTGGGGGGAAAGAATGATGAAAATTGCATCAGATTTGGGCATCTCTTGGCCAGCTTTTTCAAGGGCAAGATTAACAGAGAATGACTGGTAATATTTCCATAAAAGCTTTAAACCCATCCAAAGATTTCTCTAATAGGTACGTATTATGTATTGAATTCTATACATTTTTTTAGAATAGCTATAGAACACTACTTGTTTTCATCCCAATTTACAAATCTATAGAACTATATTCTATAAGAAGATGAAAAAATGAATGAGTCCTGTGCACAGTATTTTTCCTTTAAGTAAAAAAGATTGCTTGCTCAGCTTGAAGAATATTTTTGCCTTCTTCCCAAGCTTCAAAGACTATATTTAAACACTTTTCTATCTGTGACTAGGACTTTGTCCTTTTGCCCTTTCCCATAACTCACCTGATTCAGGTTCCAAGAATAATCAGAACTATTTTACGGAATCAACAGAACGTTTTATTGCTTGTTATTCCTTGCAGGGTTGCTTTACTTCCTTGTTTTTCACTATGCTCCAATCCTATGACCTTTAGTTAATATCTGTGAACAGAAGTAACCAAGTCAGTCATCTGCCTAGTGCATTTTTCTTTTAGTCAAAGAGAAATTCGAAATGTGCTTTTTTTTTAAAAAAAAAATTGCTGTGGGATTGGGAACAGAAAGAGTCACATTGCTTCTTCTTCAAGTGACTGCTCCTGGCCATTCCATTGTAGGTGTACGCGCGTGCATGCATGGATAGCCAGAGACTTTTTCCTATAGAGCACCTGTAGGGTCAGCTGTGGCACCCCTGGGAGTGGTGCCATCACGGGTCTCTGTACGAAGCACAGCCGACCTGCCACCTCCTCAGTTCCTTCTCACTGCCATGGTAGTAGCTAGAGTGCTTCTTGGCTGCCTTTGCACAGTCCTTCACTGCTATTATTAGAAGAGTACCTGTTCCAGTGTTAAATTTGCTGCTGGCCTCCAGGTCAGGGCATGCCAGGTTTTAAAACTTGTGAAACATGTCACAAGCCGATGCCACTTGACGACCTGCACTGCTCCTGCATGAGGTGTTTGGAAGAGGCACACCTCAAAGTTAAGTGCAAAATCTGTAAGAACTTCAAGCACGCACTCAGAAGGATAGAGAGCAAAGGCTGAAGCTTCTTTTGATGGAGGAAGCCCTTTGACCAGCTTCCGGAGCGAGTTCCAGTGTGGCGCAGTCAGTCAGTAGTGCTCCAGTGGTACCGGGGCACCATGAATCATCGAGTGGCTTGCAGCACTGGCCTTTAGCCCTGGCACTGGCGGTGGGGTCTGCGGCACCGTTAACCGCCCCTTCCGCCTCCAGATCTTCAGATTGCTGGTGGCACCGCTCCCTCTTTCTGGCACCGCAAACGAGGAGGAGGTTGGATACAAGGAGCTCCCCAGTGAAGTCGAGCACTCCTAAAGGGCCACAGAGTGAGGTGCAGCACCCATCGGCACTGTTGGTACCAGCCTAGGTGGAGCGATTGGCTCCATTACCTGTGCCATCCCTGACACAGGAAACCTTAGGGGAAGATATGCCACTGCCTTCAACACCCGAAACATTTGAGGCAGCATGTTACCTTATTGAACAGATGGCGCCGTCTGCCTTGGGCCTGGCTCCATCTCCAGCACCCATGTCAGGGTCCTCGAGAGGGAAGCCTCCACTGGTGTGTCCAGCTTCACCGCGCTCTCCGGTATTGAGATCTCGGTCGCCCTTGCGCTTTCAGGTGAAGGACCCTAGGGCAGTGGCTCCCAACCAGTGTGCTGTGGCACAGTGGTATGCCGCAGCAACACCTAAAGTGTGCCGTGAGGCTCTGGAAGAGCTAGAGGTAGAGCTCCCTTCCTGCTCAGCCCATCCACGTGGGCTGTGCAGGGCTGGCAAAAAGCAATGGTGGCTTTTGCGTTAGGCAAAGCAGGCAGCTGCCTAGGGCTCCAAGTAATAAGGGGTCCCGTCCTCAATTTGGTGGACAGAAATGAAAATATAGAAAAATATAGAAATTGTTCCCATCTAGCAGAGCTAGTAGGGCTGGAAGCCTAAGCACTTTTCACTCTTGGCTCATCAAGACAAACTATCATTAGGATCTATGCTTCGTCTTAATCGCAGATTTCACCATTATCTCCCCATCAACTTCACACTGACATGCTAAAAAAGCAGGAGCAAGCAACAGACAGCACAATAGTAGGAACTTTTCCTTTGGGCTAAGCTTTTAATTCCTCAGTGTGGCTATTTATGCTGCCATTTTTTAATTTTGTGAAATATTGCCCTTTCTGTTTCTTTTTTACCTGTTCTTTTGCCTTTTCCTTTGACTTTGTGACAATTTTTAGTTTGGCTTTGGTTAGATCAGTTTACCAGGTAGGTCCATATAGGCTGCTACATATAAATACAGTGCTGCCCTCTTAGACAATCATTACAGCTGTGTGTGATGTCTGTGCTATAGCTTTTTTTGTTTTTTGGTAAATAACTTTTTAGCTTCTTCTGTACTTACTATTTAATATTTTTGAGTGGGCAAGAGACTTATAAACTTGAGTACTTCAGAGAATTTCACTGAAATTTGGTGTTTTTCATTTATAGCTACACACTAGGGACCTTTTTTTAACTTATTTTTATTTATTATAATTATTTGTATTAAATGTCTGGTGCACATAAACCCAAGACTATAGGAAACATTTGTAAGATTTGACTGCCAAAATTTTAAATGTGGTAGTTGTTATTTTTGAGCCATCATTAATGCTACCAGTTTTTATTTATTAATTAATGCTCATACTTTTAAAAAATTTTTAAATGTTCATTTTAACTTTGTAGTTCAGCATTAGCTCATTTATGTTAAGTGAAAGATGATCAACTTACAAGCTTCATGATGGGAAGATCTTTAAAAATATCATACCCAAGAATAATTTACGAGTTCGAGAGGGATAGTCATGTTAGTTCAGTTCAGCAAAACAAAAAAGGAGTCCTGGGGATCGTGTAGGGTGGTTAGGGCTGAAGGGGGGGACTGGGGCCACAAGGAAGGTAGCAGTGGGGCCAATAGTGAACCCTTTATGGGGCCCCACAAAGTAGTTTGTGGCAGGGAAGCAGCTCCCAGCCTGTCAGCCAGCCTGCAAACAGCCAAGATAAGGGCTTTGAGGGGGGCTGCTGGGGGTTGTGGGGGGCAGAGGGTGTGTGTGTAGCAGAGGTGGGTGGGAGTGGATGTGTAGCAGAGGGTGTGTAGCTGAGGTTGTGGGGTGGCTGTTTGGTTGGGTGTGTGTGTGTGGCTGTGGGGGGTCAGCTGGGGCCTGGATGGATAGTTCTGGCCCCTGCAGTGATGGGAAGTTCCATCACAGGCAGCAGGGGCCTGGGGGTGGGGGCAACGGGACCCACTGGGGGGGGAGGGAGCAGCAGTGGGGTGAGGATTTGCCCTGCGTGGCAGGGAGCCACTGTGGCGAAGCGGGAGGTGGGTGCTGCGCTGTGCTCCCCTGCAACTTCCTTCCCACTCTCCAGGTTCCCCCTTACCCTACCAAGCCACTCCTGTTCTCCTTTCCTCTCTTGTTTCTTGCCACCCTCATGCTGTTCCCCACATGGCTGCCCTTGTCCTCTTTGGCCACCCCTGCCCAGGAACGGTGCTACCATTTCTGGTGCCCCCCTGCAAGCAGAGCAGGTGCCAGCGCCCCCCTGCAATGCTTACCAGGCTTACTGGGTTGCACCAGCCCTGCCCCTCTCCTGCTCTGTTCCCCACACTCATTCCTGCCACTACAAATAACTCCTGACCTCCCCTGTCTTGCCATCCCTGCTCTGCTACCCCTACTACCCTACATAGCAGCATTTCCAAACCACTGTGCCATTGTTCATAAATATTCATTTTATTTTGAGCTAATTTGAGTATTCATGAGGTTTTAATGGTGGTGTGCCTCGAAAAATTTGAAGGTATCAGGGTGTGCCACAGCAGAGAAAAGGTTGGGAACCAGTGCCCTAGGGCACCATCAGTGGTGACGTCTTGGTCTCAGTCCCTGGTACCGTCCATCATAATCACAGCAGCGGGGGCACCCCGGTACCGTTTGCCTCTAAGGAAGGGCCATCACCTCTCTTCTGTGCTACCAAGAGTGCCCAAGAACTGAAGCCGATGGCACCACCATAGGGGAGCCTCCAGTACCGCAACACCATGGTCCCCGCAAAGTGGTCCTCCATTGGACTTGGATGGGGCTTCCTCAGTGTCCAGAGCCAGTAGGCCCAGGAGCAAACAGTTGGCTCCATACCCCCCGCAGTGGTATCCTCAATGGCCTGTTCCTTCACAGTGGCCTTTCTGGACTCCTTAGGCCTTCCATCAGGAGCAAGGCCTTGGGATGAGCAGATCCCACTTAGTGGCAAGCTCTCACCCTTGGCCCCACTCCATGGTTGGTGCACCCCTGGAGACAGGAGACCTTTCAGAAGGGGAGTCCTCTCGAAGATCCCAGGCTCCTATGAATCAAGACAGTTTAGACCATTGGGACGAGCTAGAAGCTGCAGCCAATCCCATAGATCCATCCGGGGAATCATTGTCATCCCCTCTGGATGAGTTGGTTGCAGGGGCCAGACCTGAGCCTATCCCAGATGATAGTAAAGTGCATTAAGATCTCCTGCACAGAGTCGCAAGGGGCTTGGGTCTGCAGGTGGAGGAGATTGTAGAGGAGGCAGATCCTATGGTTGACATTCTTGTACCGGAAGGCCTCTTCTGAGTAGCCCTCCTGCTTATCAAGACCATTCAGAACACCATGAGAACAGTGTGGCATACCCCAGCTTCTGTGCCTCCCACGGCCAAGAGTGTAGAGCAAAAATACTTTGTGCCTTCGAAGGGTTATGAGCAGTGCTACATGCATCCAGCACTGGGGTCTCTTGTCATAGCAGTGGCCAATGAGAGAGAGCGACAAGACTATCAAGGGCCATCCCCTAAGTCTAAGGATGCAAAAGAATTAGATTTATTTGGAAGGAAGACCTACTCCATGGGGGGGCTTCAAATGTGGAAAGCCCTGGGTTCAAACCCTAGGGGGTTGGACTTGATGATCTCAGGAGGTCACTTCCACCCCTATGATTTGATTGATTGAACTCCGCATTGCTAACCAATAAACAATTCTTAGCTGCTAATGTATAGTCCTTGTTGGAGAGGTTCTTGGAAAAGTGTGAGCAGAGCTCGAGGCCTGAGTTATCAGCTGCCATTAAGGAGGGCAAGATAGTTTCCAGAGCCCTTTTGCAATTGGCGTTAGATGCTGCAGACACGGCAGCCAGAGCCATGGCCTCTGGAGTCACCATGTGCCACAGGTCATGGCTTCAAGCATCAGGTCTGCCCCAGGAGGTGCAGAATACGATCCAAGATCTCCCTTTCGAAGGCCCAGATTTGTTTTCACAACAGATGGATGCCAAGCTCTAGACCCTGAAGGATGGCAGGTCCCTGTTTAAATCTCTAGGACTACACTCCCCAGCGCCCCAGAGAAGACCCTTCAAGCCAGTACCAGTGCCCAAGTCTTCCCAATGCTTGCAAAATTATAATGCTCAGCGCTGCCAGAATGGCCGAAAAAGTAATTATCGTCCCGCTCCCCTTTCCCAAGGAGCTTCACGCCAGTCTTCAAGCTCCAAGAAGGGTTTTTGAAGGTGTGCTCAAGGACAATGTACCATCATATCCGGATCGGCACCCTCCATTCGCCAGCAGACTATCCAGCTTTTATCCAGCTTGATCACCTCCAATGCATGGGTGCTGTGCACAGTGTCTCAGGGATACTTCCTCCAGCTCTCCTCTTTTCCTTCTTGCCACTTTCCTCATTCTCTGGTCCCCTCCAGGGACCCTTCTTACGATTACATGTTGGAGCAGGAGGTGCAGGCCTTGATGGAAAAAGAAGCCATAGAGGAGGTTCCACGAGAGCTTTGGGAAAAAGGCTTTTATTCCTGCTAATTTCTTGATCCCAAAAGCAAAAGTGAGTCTGTGTCCCATCCTCAATCTCAGAGATCTGAACTGTTATCTGCGCAAGATACGCTTTTGCATGTTTTCCCTTTCTGCAATAATTCCCTCCCTGGATCTGGGATACTGGTATGCCGCCCTTGATCTTCAGGATGCATATTCCCATATTTCGATAATTCCCAGACACAGGAGGTTCTTGTGGTTTGTAGTGGGTGGCAGGCACCTCTAGTTCTCCATCCTGCCTTTCACGTTGGTAGCTGCCCCGCACATTTTCACAAAGTGCCTAGCGGTGTTTGCAGCGTTCCTCAGGTGTTCCAAGATACAGGTGTATCCCTACCTGGACAACTGGTTGGTTTGTGGCCGGTCAAAGGATGAAGTCGCCTGTCACTTGGACATGATACAGAGCACCTTCCAGTGCCTCAGTCTACTGGTCAATGTACAAAAGTCCACCCTAATTCCGACTCAAAAGGTAGAGTTTATAGGTGTCCTGTTGGACTTGAAACTGGCAAGAGCTTCCCTCCTGTGCTCTTGGTTCGAGAGTATCAGGTCCCTCGTGAGGGACTTCCAGAGGTTCCCACTCACTTCAGTTCGCTCGTGCCTGCAGCTGCTGGGGTTCATGGCAGCATGCACCCATGTGGTGAGACATGCCCGCTTAAGGTTGCATCCTCTACAGATGTGGCTGGCATTGGTCTACTGGCCAGTGAGAGATGAGATCAACGAAATGGTCAGGATCCCTACGGGTGTGCTAAGTTCTCTACACTGGTGGTGCCTCGAGCAGAATGTGTGTCAGGGGCTGCCCTTTCAGCCACCCCAGCCCTCGATGTTCTTGGGCACAGACACGTCAGACTTGGGGTGGGGGGGGTGCATCTTGGTCCCCTCGCAAGCCAAGGCCTTTGGGGAGACAGTGAGTTGAGCCTGCATATCAACGTGAAGGAGCTTTGAGCTGTCTGCCTGGCCTGCCAGGCGTTTCTCCATGAGCTGAAAGGCAGAGTGGTGTCAGTGCTTATGGACAACACTGCCACAGTGTATTACATCAACAGGTGGGGGGGGACCCACTCCGGCCTGCTTTGCGGCAAAGCCCTCTACCTATGGGCCTTCTGCATTTGCCACTCGATTCACCTGTTGGCTTCATACCTCCCCAGCCAGTGCAATCTCCTGGCGGATTCGTTGAGCAGGAAATTGACAACTCACGAGTGGTCCCTCAAGTGGGAGATGTTGAGGCCCATCTTCCATCTGTGGGGTTATCCCCAAGTGGACCTTTTTTCATCTGATCAGAACAATAAGTGCACAGAGTTTTGTTCATTCAGGGGGCAGAGCCTGGGGTCAATTGTGAACACTTTTGAGGTATCTTGGATGGGGATGGCCTGCTATGCATTTCCCCCAACCCTGTTGATTCCAAGGCTCCTCTTGCAAGTCAGACAGCATCAGGCCCCAATCATCTTGGTAGCCCCAGCATGGCTGAGGCAACATTGGTTTACGACTCTGCTGCGTCTCTTTGTCAGTGACCTGATAAAGTTGCCAACGCTGCCGGACCTGCTCTCCCAGGACCAAGGGTGTCTGTGCCACCCGGATCTGAGGACACTACATCTCTGTGCATGAAACCTCTGTGGCTGAAGGGCAGGGAGTTACAGTGTTCAGTGCAGGTCCAGAAGGTCTTGTTCAACAGTAGGAAGTTCTCGATGAGGGCTTCATACAAGGGCAAGTGGGGCAAGTTTGTGGACTGGGCACTTAGCAGGGATCTCGTGCCCCATTGGGCTCCAGTTCAAACCATCTTACACTTTCTCTGGGGTCTGAAAGCCCAAGACCTGTCCATGTCCTCCATCAGAATCTACCTTGCGGCAATTTTGGCATTCCACAAGAGGACGGGTGAAGCTTCCCTCTTCGCCGACCCATTGGTGAAGAGCTTCCTTAAAGGCTCAGAGAGACTTTTCCTGGTGCTGCTCTCCCATTGTGCAGTGGGACCTCAATCTGTTCCTCTCGAGACTCACAGGGCCCCTATTCAAGCCACATGCCTCCTGCTTGCATCTTCTTTCATGGAAGACAGCTTTCCTAGTGGCGATAACGTTGGCCAGGAGAGTTTCAGAGATTCGGGCATTGTCAGCCTCTCCGCTCTATATGGTCTTCTTCAAAGACAAAGTTCAACTGTGTCCTCACCCAGCAGTCCATCCTCAGGTGGTTCTGCAGTTTCACTGCAATCAGGAAATTGTCTTGCTGGTCTTTCATTCAAAGCCTCATGCCTCAGACAAAGAAAGAAGGCTCCACACTCTGGATGTTCACTGTGCTTTGGCCTTTTATATAGAGAGGACAAAATCCTTTAGAAAGACATCCCAGCTGTTTGTAGCAGTGGTGGATAGAATGAAAGGGGAGCCAGTCTTGGCGCCAATCCTCCTGGATAGTTTCTTGTATTTGTGAATGTTATGTATCGGCTAAGTTTGACCCAGCAGCAATCAAGGCCCACTCTACAAGAGCTCAAGCCTCCTCTGCTACATTCTTGAGCGGGGTACCAATTGTGGACATTTGTAAAGCGTCTACGTGGTTGTCTGCAAACATTTTCATGCACCATCATACGATTGATTCGGCAAGTTCAAGGTGACGCTGCAGTAGGTAGAGCAGTTCTGCAGTTGATGCGCCTGTGATTCCAACCCACCACCATAGGTAAGACTAGTGAATCACCTACAATGGAATGGCCAGGAGCAATCACTCGAAGAAGAAGAAGAAGAAGAAGAAGAAGAAGAAGAAGGAGAGGGTACCTACCTGTAACTGGTGCTCTTCGAGATGTGTTGCTCCTGGACATTCCACATACCTCCCTCCTCCCCTCTGTGGAATAGGCATTAAGAAGGAACTGTGGAGGGGGCGGGTCGGCTGTGCCTCATATAGAGAGCCACAATGGCGCCACTCCAAGGGGTGCCACAGCCGACCCTATGGGTTCTGTATAGGAAAAAGTCTCCGGCTATCTGTGCACATGCGCGCGTACACCTACAATGGAATGTCGAGGAGCAACACATCTCGAAGAACACCAGTTACAGGTTGGTAACCTCTTCTTCTAGACATCGTTTCCATCAAAGCAACTAGAGGAGGAGATTTTCCTGCTTTTAGTGGGTGGTCATATCCTTTTCAGCTTTTTCTAAACAATCCCCTGGTAGGGATGACTGATTTTTCTAGCTTGTTTGTTTGTTTGTTTGTTTGTTTGTTAAGAAAAAGCCTGATCTTGCAAGGTACAGTGCTCCCTGAATTCCCCTTGAATTCCAGATATAAACTTGATGGGAAGTTGAGTCCTGACGTCAGTGACTGTTGAGAGGATTGGAGATGGTAGTCAGCACCTTGCACCACTGGGCGCAATGTTATTTCTAAGATATGGATATGCAGCACTCATGAGCAAGCTTTCTAGCCTGGGTCAATCGTTGGGATAGTGGCGCTTGTGCTAGCACACTGATAAGAGCTGTGAAGACAGGTGTGATGAAATGCAGGGTGGAATTTGGCCTCAGAAGTATAGGCAGGAGATACATTTCAGAGTCCAAGTTCCAGCCTGAGCTTCACTTTCAAAACATGTGTCTAAACACCTCTTTTTAGAGCATCATCATGGGTATGTCTACACTGAAAAGTTTTATTGAAATAGGGAGGCTTATTTTGAAAAAACTTTTTACCTGTCAATGCAGGTATTTTGTTATTTCAAAATAAGCGCTTCATCATTTCTAAAAAATGAAGTGCCATTTCAAAATAACTAAACCTGCTTTTATTTTGAAAAAGCAATTCTTTCAAAATGTTTATTTCAAAAAACCCGATTCCAAGCCACGGAATAGCTTTTTTTGAAAAAATGGCCCAATACTTTTCTCTGCCTTCCCCATTTCAAAATATAGAGTCTAGTGAAAGCTCTCTATTTCGAAATAATAATTCTTACCTTATTTTGAAATAGAGATTCTTCACTAGACTCCTATTTTGAAATAATAAATTTGAAATAATGCTATTTTGAAATAATTATTTAGAAATAAATTCAAAATAATTATTTCAAAATAACTAGTTTGAAATATCTTTGGTAGTGTAGGCATAGCTCATGAGACTCCAGAGTCAAAATCTGTCAACATGGCAAGGAGGTCTTAATCCCACAGCCTGTACCCCTAAAGAGCAGAGATGAAATCCTGACCCCTTAGAAGTAAATGGGATTTTTGCCACCTACTTAATTGGAGCCAGAATTTCACTGCCATGATTTTGCTTTTGTGTGTACTGGACAGCACCAGAGGACAGGTCTTTTCAAATCTCCTGGGGTTTAATATCTCTAGATTCTCTATAAGAATGCTTTCCCCTCTTCTCATTTCACCTGCATCCCCCTGCAAGCTACTTTCTTCAGGAACTATTTATGGGTGTGCTGTGAATACATCAATTAGACCAGCACAAATTCAGAGCAGGACATCAGTTTGTCTACTTATGCTCCTGAGTTTTTATTTAAAATTGATTAAATAAAACATCAAGCTTGACAGCAAATCTACTTATCATTTTTGGCCCTTAGAAAAATAAACTGGAATCTAATTTTCTTACAAGTTTATGTCAAAATAATTTCATTCAGGTTTGTGACCTGAATTCATGTGTGTATATATATTCAATATATTAATCTTATTTTAAATGACAGATGAATGTCTTCTGATCAGATGTATGGTATATTTCTATTTGTACAACAAATATCCAAACTGATTCTTCCTGGGTAGTTAACTGATTTCAAACCAATGGCAGAGTTATAATAATTTATTCCACAGTCAGATGCACACTTGATTGACTTTAATTTATATGTGTTGCAATACTAAGTTCTATTATTTAGACATTGTAAAAGCTTAAACAAATGTGTCAATTTGTTCAGTATAAGGTTGCAAATTAGTATTCCAGTATTTCTCTTTTCCAATGAAACTGAACTGAAGGAGTTATAATTTGGCTATCTGCCAGATATTCTTGTGGATATTTACAGTGTGTAATTCAGCTGAACGTGACATTAGATATTACCAAATACATGTCAGATTTGTACTGCATACAGTGAAAATGAGACATTTTTAATAAATGGGGCCAATGTCATGCTTTTAATGTCATTTGAACTGGCAGGGTAGCCTTAGGTGTGAATGCAGCTCAAAGAGCTTAAATAAGTGTGAATGTAGCTACAAATATTTTTCTGGAACAATTTTGTTCTAAAGAAGTCATGTAGATTTTGACCATCTTGCTGATCAGATATTGTAGGCAGGGGTGGATTAATGCATGGGGAAACTGGGCCTGTGCCTGGGGTCCCACCATGATCTGGGGACCCTCCACCCTTCCAGCACTGGGGTGGTAGGGAGAGTGGGATGGGCCAACCTAGAGGCAGGTCTCTGCCCTGGGGGGCTGGGGGGGCTGGGCACGGCCTGGCTGGTCAACCCAGAGGGTGGTGGGGCTGACTGGCATAGGCAGTATGGCCTCCAGTGTGGCCTTGGGGCTTCATGGGAAGCTGCACCACATGCACCAGTCAGCTCCCCAACCCCCCGGGCTGACCAGCAAGGTTGCAGCCAGCCTCAGGCCCCAGGCGCTCCCACTTCCCCAGTGTTGGCCTGCCTGTGCCAGTGCTCTAGGCTGGCGGGGCGAGCGGCTGGGGCCCCAGGCAGGAGGGAGTCATGTGGGGAAGGCCGAGGGGCTCTGCATCCCCATATCCACCTCTGATTGTAGGTCTATTCCCCTGTCCACACATATGTTTCTAGCTAAACTACCAGATTGTGCAGAAAGCTATCTATATGTATATCTTACAGTACAGTGTATGTCCACATGTCAGACAACATTCAATGGAATTTTTGAACCTTCCACAGACAGAAAAGTTTCTGGCCTGCTATTGTACACCTGAAGCAAGAAATCCCAAACCTATCATAGTCAACAGTTTGTAAAGAAAAAGAGGTATGGTTGTGGATGATCTGTTCTTATTCCCAGTCTTTGAAGCAAAATGTTATTGCTCAGCATCCATTCCACTTTCTGAAACTTGTTAATTAATGTCTCTCCACTGTTTTTTGGATTTTTTCAGAACACTCTACCTTTGATAGGGGATGGCTTGAAAATACTGTATTGAATTCCAGGAGTTCTTACAGTAATTTCTTTAGAATCTTACTACCTTTTGATATTGGTTTTATTGGTATTAAATTGTAAAGGCCTGTTACTTTTCCAGAGGATTTTTGTCAGTAAGTAATAACTCTTAGTGTGAGAGTAAGAGCTCAAAGGCATGTAGGTGCCTGATTCCATTGGCTGTATGGGAGTTACATAACTAAATATCTTGGAGGATGTGGGCTAAGTTATATACACAGCAAGCAATGGTGCTGGTGCTGGTGCTGGTGCTGGTGCTCACCTGTGTTAACTAAATTAATTCTGGGCATAACTTCACAGAGCCCAAGGATTCAATATGTGTAGTCCTGTTGCAGTCAGGGTTGGAAATAAGTATCAAGTCCTTGTATATATGAACATCTGCTGGCCTTTTCGCAACAGAAAGGAAAGAATGATAGTGCTGCATCTCCTGATGGTGTCAATATATCAGCGGACTAAATTGTCATTTTAACCTGTGTTTGGTGTTGGCAGACACACATGTCACAGCTGAAGTTCTAGGTAAAATTGGGCCCCTGTGAAGCTGGATCTTGAAAATCCAGGATATGCAGTCACTGTACCACTTTAAAGAGGGTACATAGCAACTCCTCTGTTGCCATAGCTCTATCTTATCCTTCCCATCTTACTCGCTCTACCTAGTCATTGTTCTTCCTGAGCAGAAGTATTCCCTGGCCTTTTGCAAGGAGCTAATAAGGGGTGGGAGGAGCAAGCAATGGCAAACCAAGGGTCTCTGGTGCCTGGGGCCAAGCTTATGTTTGCAGCTCCTTCCTCTCCTCATGCCCCCAACACGCACTGGAGGTGTCCTAGCATCTATCCCAGCTGCCCAGGGGAGGGAGGAGCATTCTGTATCTGTGGGGGAGAGATGGCAGAGGCTTGGGAGAAGAAGCAAGTGCAGGATTGGCTCTGCTCCCCCCTTCCGCCCTTACTTTCTCCCTTCAGCTGGGTGCCGGCTCTGATGAGGCAACCTCATCCGGCAGCCGGGGGCGGGAGGGGCCAGACTGACCTTTCATGACACATGGAAGGGCTGCTGAGGGGCACTCTTCTGGATCTCCTGTTACCACTGCCTCCTGAGAAAGGCTGGGCCTAGCCTGGCAGCCCTCTTCCCAACACTTGCCTGCTGCTTGAGGTCCACAGCCCAGTGCCTCGAACATCATGGCACAGCCTCCCCCGCCTCCTCCCCAACCTGGGGAGTGGGGCTCGGTTAACCATTCACAATGCACAGGGAGGACCTTATGCATCCCCTCCCTCAACCTGTTGTAAAGGGCCATTTGGCCCAGCCAGGTGCATCACAGTGCCCCCCACGTTTACCTGCAGCTCCCTCACTCCTCCCTTAGCCAGGCCAGCACACTTTGCAGCCCAGCACCCAGGGGCTTGCTGCCTCCCACCCCAGTGCACCCTTGGTCTCTTTAGGGTTGCTCTTTTCTTGTGCACTTACAAGGGGGCCGAGCTATTCTGTGTTAGGGCCAGGTTGTACCCCAAAAAGTGATAACAGTGGAACCTTTAGGTACTAAGCACAAACAACAGATAAAATAACTAAGAGTGTCATGAACCATATGAATAGAGCACCATTGAAGGCAGTCCCACCTAGGAGAGCTGGCTTGCAGAGATACAGGATGCAGTGTGCTGCACCATCTTGCCTAAACCCTCCATGCAGAATCCTTAATACTTATCTCAGGGAAGAGGTTTGATCACAAAATAAGTGGGAAAAAAAGAGGTTGAATTTTCTGTGATGAGCGAGATATTCACCTTTAAAACTATGTCTTATCGGTGCTGGGATAAGGCTGGAGAAACCCCATGGAAGCCATAGGCGTTAGACTGTTTTATCACCTTGAGATCAGAATTGACCTTCTCCAGCACAAGTGTAATAGTCCTCTTAACCTTAAAGCTCAGATATAATTTATAACAAAGGCACTGTACCCCAATCTACTATCTTCAGACACTGGTCAAATAAAATCACTTAAAGAAAAGAAAGTAATTTAGCATTTTTTACTAAGAATAGATCTGAGGCCTTAGGGCCTAAGTTAGATAACTGTGTGGTTCAGATGGTGAAAGGACAAAATTCTCCATCTTTACAGTCTTGCTATTTCCTTTCTAGAATTAAAAATAACTACCTGCCTACATACAATGGCAGGAAGTTTAGTGGGGAGCTTTCTTTACTTCCAAGATTTAGTTCAGGACTTAGTAACCTAAGCAAAAGAGTTAAGACAAGTAGTTATTTTCCAGATTCTTACTAATGGTTGGTTAGAACAGTTACCCCCTGCACATATGTGTTGTTGCATAGTGCTATAGTAAAATAAGGCAATTTCTTGTTCTTCTCTGAGCGCTGCTTGGATACATTTTAGTAATAGGTGTCTGTGCCTCAGAGCAAGATTGGTCGGAAACCTTTCTAGCCCTCACCTGTCAGAGCAGGGCTGACGGCCAACACCCTCTCAGCAGGTCATTTTAGACCTCCCTTTCGAAGAGGGGGGGGTCCCTTTTTGTGGAAGGGACATATGCTACCTTCTGAGGGGACCTAAAATATTTGGGCATGCTACCCTCCTGGCCCACTAGCCACCCTCCCAGCCCATAATGGGCATCCAACACTCTCTATGCCCTGCATGGTCTGTTTTCCTCAGGGTCCTTCTCCCCAGCTAGAACGGCGAAGGATACCCTGAATGCCCCCCCTCCCCCCCGGGCCTCCCACCACTTACCCCTGAAGGTAAATTGGGTTAACATGATGCTGGGGCTTTGTGCCCTTCAGCATAATGTTAGCTGAGCCCTCATAGGGCGATGCGGGACCAAACATACATCCCTTTTGTTCAGGAGGGAGTATAATTCGGTAGCGGGGCGTCATGCAAATCACCCCCTGGAACAATATTCCTGGCAACTCTGTTGCCTCTTCCTTGGCAGCATTCCTCTAAGATTTCCCTCTGCAGTCCCCTGGGCACCCCAAACCCTCAATAGCTTTGAGGACATTCCTGGGACAGGGCTTTGCCGCCAGGCTGCAAGTGCAAATACCAAGGACCCTTGGGGTCACAGTATTGGAGGGTCATTCTCCCTCCCCCCTTCCCTCCCTTCTCCCAACACCCATAATTGATTAGACCATCGATAGGTGGCCAAATGGGACACCTCTGCAGAGGTTTGTAAGGGACCATACCCCACTCTCAGGTATAGGTTACGAGTTTCAGCTCTGGGTCCTTCACTTCGGGAAGGGGGCTCCTTTCCAAAAAAAAAAAAAAAAGGGTGGGGGTGGAGGGGGTAACAGGAGGATTCCAGAGATGTCGACCTCTCAATTTTCATGGTGCCATGGTGACTACCTTCTCTAGGGTCAATGGTAAAATGCCATCAACTGGCTCATTATCGGGATGGACCCCGTGATCCTTGTCCCCTTATCCTCCCAGTCAAGTTCATTCATCAGTCCAGGTTATGTCATACCTTACTTCTTCCATTAATGCTTTGTCCTTTTGGGGTTGTATTGGTGGGCATTAGGTTTTCAGGCACTGGGTCAGTACATGGTGAGTGTACCCTTGTTGTTGCCTTCCCACCTCATGTGCCCATGCCCCCCCCCCTTCCAGAATATGGGGCCTTTGACTTTGCCAGTTTCCTGAGGCAGACACATCTCCCCTCACATCCGAGCATACTGGAGATCAGGGCAGTCCTGTTCTGTTCCCCCCCCCCCCGGGCAATACCCAGTGCTGTACCCCCAGGACCAGGTACAGTCCTTCAGTGAGTTGTGTCATTCTCGATCCCCTGCACTCACATGCTCCAAGGGCACATCATCTCTTGCTGTACTAATACCATTCACATCTTACTCCCTATCGCCTCTTTCATGACACCTTATAATCAGTGCTTGGGAGGCCTTCGAAATCTTGCCTCCCTTCTACTCCTTTTCTTTTCCTATGTCCCACAGGGAAGTCTATGGCTTTGGTCCACTCAGGCCCTTATCTACCTGCTTCCTTGCTAGTGATGGAAAGTGGTTGGTTACAGAGATGATATAACCTAAACGCGGAGACACCACTTAATATTGTGCCTTCTCTTCCTTCCAACCCACACCCGGCCAAGCGACGTCAGTTCCTCCTACATTCTAACCATGGGATTTTCCCCTTTTCGTTGACATCTCAAAGGTGATGGTTAGACCCCTTAACAGTGGGTTCTTACAAACAGTCCCTTAACCCACGTTCTCCCCGTCCCTTCAGCTATCAGTGGCCACGCTTTCTTGTGGGCCTCTGAGAGGACACTCGGTACCTCGGTTACGATGTGGGCTTTCCCACCAGGTAAACTATTCTTGCCAGATGGTTTTTGATTCCTCCTGCACAACCCTGTAGCTCTCTTTTCCTTAATGGGGCCAACACAAGGGTATTCTTCTCTCTCTCTTTTCGCTGGGTCTTGATGTCAGCCAGTAGGCTGAGCTTTTTATGGACTCTGCCTTAGCCTTCCTTGTTGAACTGCTAAGGCATGTATTGTGAGCCTAAGTCCAGGAGACATACCCTAGCCGCCTCACTTTCGCAGGTGTCTTACTACTGGTCTTTAAGTCCCTCCTCCGGTGACGCCTAACCAGTCCCAGAATTTGCCACCACATCTCCTCTCTACGATAAGGTGACTTTAGGCCTCTCTCTGCCCCTGCTGGTCATACCAAGGGTGCACTCGAGGGGCACAGGCCTCTGCCCTTTCCCACTTAGGCCAGGCTGTTCATTCTACCAGCTTCTCTAGGCCTGGGGTTTGGCCCATTTAGGGGGGTAACCGTGCTGAAGGCGGGAAAAACCCAACTCCGCCCACCATCTTTCAGTACAGCTAGCAGTCACCTATTACTGAATGCATCTGAGCATCACTCGAAGAAGAACAGTGGGTTACTTACCAGTAACTGTCCTTCTTTGAGATGGGCTGCTCAGATTTATTCAGAACCCTCCCACCATCCCTGCAACCTGCAGTTGGCAACTTTTAGGGACTGAGGAGGGGCAGGGCTGTGGTCATGTATGTAGCCACAGAGTGGCCAGGGGGCATTGGCCGCCAGCCCTGCTCTGACAGGCTAGGGCTAAAAAGGTTTCCTACCAATTGTGCACAGAGACACGTACATCTATTACTCAATGACTCCGAGCAGCCCATTGTGAAGAAGGACAGTTACCGGTGGGTAACCCACCAATTTCTTTAATTTTTTTTTACAGAAGTATCACAGTGTCTCTTACAATTTAATTTTTCAGTGTTTTTTAAACTGTAGAAATCCTTTCCCTTCTTTTTTCCAACCAGTGACAGTGCCAATTATTCTAACATTGAAAATATCAGCTTCCTTAACTGTGACAATTAAGCTGCCCCGTGATTAACAGCAGGTTATGCAATAATATAGAAGACATTGCACAGACTGTTTCTCCTTTCCTCACTGGGGTAGGAAAGTAATCTGTCCTGTCACCAAGGACAGCAACCCTTACCAATGCATTTAGAAAGTCAGACACCTGATGAAAAAAGATCAGCTGTTTTGGAGAAGACACAATTGCCATAAATATTGGTTACAGTAAGTATATGTAATGTTTTGATTATTGCAAAGAGCCATTTGGAGGTAAGGACGCTTTCTTGCATTGGAAAACATTCCTAATGACCATTATATATTAATGTTCATTATAAATCTGCTTCTAAGTACAGTGAAGGGAGAAAAACAAGCAGCTTCAACAGGAAAATGTTACGGGAAGAAGAGCAGAGAATTGTTAAATGAATAACTTTAGTAAACTTGGTTCTTGTATACTATAGGAATGAGTGCCAGAGTAATGCCAACAGACAAATAAATAAATAAATAAACACAATGTGTTCATTTGACAGGTTTATTTTTTTAGTGGGCATTTAATTATGAGAAGTTTCATTATACTGCACCACTTAGTGCTGCATACTAGTCAGTTATAGTCATAGCCTTTACATGACAGTATACAAGCATATATATCAACATTTCCCGCTAGAACTTTGTTTTCAAGGATTCTGTAACCTAGTTGTAAACTTCCCTTTGGGCTAAATCCTGACCAAAACTCAAATTAGGAGCAATATCTTTTTTATCTGTAAATGCATCTTTTTTTCGCTAGATTTTCCCCTTTTCATCAGACCTAATGAGATTACTTTGGTATTTTTTGTTTTGTTTTTAAATATGGGAAGATAGTTCCATCCCTATCACTTTCTCAATCTCAGACTCTTTTCATAACATTCTAGACCCCTCTCTTTCTCTGTTATCCATGCTCCCCCAACATGTTTGTATAACTGGCATCAGGCGAGTTTGGGCTTGTGCTTTTAATACCCTGGGGCCTGATACTGCATATCTTGTCTTACGTGGGAAGCACCACTGGTGTAAAAGATCTCACCCTCATAAGTAAATATGGATTGGCAGCATCAGGCCCATGATCTGTTCAGCTCTTCTCTTGCTGTTGCTGTTCATCTCTGTCAACAGCATAACAACACAGTTACTGATCACACTTTTAATCGTTTTCCCTGTCAGTTTGCCCATTTATGATTTTTCATCTTGTAACTTTGTTGACAGGTCTACCTACCCTTTGTTTTCCCAAATGTCTGGTTTTTTTTAATGATAGCAAAAACACAAATATAACCAATTAAAATGATTTATTCCTTTTATGTTTGATTATTAGATTGTGGTTTCTTCTCTGAAGCCTGGTGTATTAGTACATGTTTTTTCCAGAGGCTTTCCAACCTGCAACTCCCACTCTCTTTGCTCCACTGAGAGTTAAAATTACCACTGTAGTGTTGCTTCTCTGGTTCTTTAAATCTTCCATATGCCACTGGCATCCCTTTTGCATCAGGTTGCATCATGTGATGTCAGAGCTCAAAAGAAAACAAAGCATTCTCCCTAGTGCAAATGTAGAAATACCACTAAAGAGCATGATTCTGCATCAACAACAGTCAGTGAGAATTTGGCCATTGATTCCAGTGGAAATGGAACTAGACCCCAAAAGAGCACATCACAATTAGTCCTGGGAGGGGAATTTTACATTTAATGTTTGAGCTTTCCTTATAAAATTAATAAATCCCTCATAGTGGCAAACAGACTATGAAAATTACACAAGGTCTTCAAATTTCAAGGACTTCATTGTATCCTTCTCATGGTGGGGCTGGACAGGGAGAAGGAGATCTGTGGTGAGTCTGCCAGAGGGGAGTCCTGCCAGGTCAGACCTGAGCAGTGACAATAAGGGGGCATGGGGAACAGGACTGGGCTTTGAAGGAGAGGGGAAAGAGGGTGCTAGAAAGTAGAGAGGGAAGCAGGCGAGGAAGCTGTTACTAAGTTCCCTCTGCATTTTTTCAGTGTGTGGGGATATGCTATTGTGGCAAAGCAACCCCCTTTTGGTCTTGCAAAACAACAAATGCCTCCTCCGGCAGTAGGAGCCTGAGGTAAATCTGTCCCGGCTTGGGCAAGTCCTTTGCCTTTTCCACTCGGCACCACTCTCTTGGCATGTCCAGGGCAGGCCTTGGTTTGGATTTTTGGAGTATCCTCCAGCCCCGCTGGAGTGCAGGTGGTTTCAGTTAGTTTATGCAATTCAGAGCCCAGGGAGTACCTTTCTCTGGCTATTTCACAGCCTGCAGAGGTGGTGGTAGTGTCCTGGGGGATCAGACCCATCTCAGTCCTCCCTGCAGGCTGGGGTCTGTGTTGTCTCTCACTGTTTCCCGACTGGGGAGAAGCACTACCTTGTAACTTGGTCGGGGGCAGGGGGAAGAGACAGAGTGTGTATGGGGGTAATGTCCTTTAATAGTCTAGGGCTCACATAGCTGCCCTGATATACCCTTCTGTACCCATCTGGCCTCACTTTACCACAATATATTTGATCTCTTGAGGAAGAAGCCAGAGGCACCACCTCTTTCATCTTCAGGCATCTGAAAATACGCCCAGTTCTCGGGGAGGTCTAGAGATGGCAAGAGAAACAAGGAGTCTGGTAACACTTAAAGACTAACAAATTTATTTATCTCAGGAGTTCCATGGGAGAGAATCCCAAAGCCCATGTGATAAGTAAATTTGTTAGTCTTTAAAAGTGCCAGCAGACTCCTTGTTTGTTTTGCTAGGACTAGACTAACATGACTACCCCTTTGGATGATAGCAATAGATTTCTCTGCCTCCTATAGGAGATTTCCCACAGCATTGTCTCAAGGGACTTCTGAAGGGAGTTTCCACTGTGAAGGTGGTGAAGCAGTACATGTTAACACAGCCTATCTTAGGGAAAGGGAGGAGATAAATTAGGTTCCCCAAACCTTTCTATGAATCCCTTTTAGCTGTGTGGAGCAGGAAATCCAGAAAACTCAATGCATGTGGCAGAAGAGCAGGTGTGGGCCCAAGACCCAAGCATTTCAAGACTGCCCTTTTTTTTCCCTGAAAGATATGCCCTCTGGGTATTATGGGGGGGTATTGCTTGCCTGTGCCATTTAAGAACTTGCACTGGATGATCAGAATTGGTCCCTTCTAGACTTGGCATCCATGAATCTCAACTGACAGACTACATAATCAATGGATGGACAATTCAGCATAGAACATCTAGTCACATAAACCAGTCCCACCTACAGATTGATCAGCAAATGGACATGATTGTGGTCCTGCATAAACTCCAAAAATATTACATTCACCCTGAGCACCACTCTATTAAAAAAATAGAAATAACCCTCTTCCTGAATACCACATGTGCTGTTACCCTTGGCTACAGCCTTTGTACTCTTTGTGAATTTCCAATCCAGCCTTGCCCTTGTTATAAATGTGTAGTTGTGTAGTTGTCTAAATGTCTCAGTGAGTGTATTTTGAAGTATTGATATTTCTTATTTCCTAAGCTATTGGCTACAGATCTATTATTTCTCTATGGAGGAACTAACAGAATTTGTAATAATTGTGAACGAGCTATTTCTAGGATTACAACTATTATATTCCCCATGGACAAGCTGACAAAGATTTTAATGGTTGTGAACCAGCTATTCCCATGCTCACAGTTATTAGCAACTCTCCACAGAGGAACCAAAGGAGATTTAATGGTCATGAATCAGTTTTTCTGAGTTCATGGCTATTACAAACTCCAAAGAAATGCCAGTGAAGTTTATCATGTTCATGAACTGCCCGTTTCTGCCTCACAACAATTATAAACTCCATCAAAAAAATGAACGTGTTTGCAATAGTCACAAGTTAGCTATTTCTATGCTCACCAACTATAATAAACTCTGATAAGAAGCCAAAGGAGTTCATAAAGTTCACACACTGGTAGTTCTACAGCTTATGACAAACTCAATATCAAAACCAATGGAGTTGCTAATGTTTCCCAGAAAATCATTCTCCACTTCACAAGAGCACACTTACTGTTTAACAGTCGTGCCCAACCTCTGCTGTAGTGAGCCACCATGGCAACTTGCCAGAAGCCCGAGGGCAACAACTCATTTATATCTGTATTTACATAAATTTACATGAATTTTGTGTCAATCAATACTCCCCCAGTGTCACCATGAGTAATATACTGATGTGAATAAATAGCACATATTTGACTAAGCTCTTTTTGTTTTTGTTTTTTCTGCCTTCTTTCTATTTAGCTTCTTTTTCGGTCTACTTGAGCCTTAGACAGCTCATTTTCCTCTCCCACTTCTGGCTAGGCAGCAGGCAAGCAAAAACACCATCCCATTTAAATCAGATAAAAAAGAACCACAGAGCTGTCTTTAGCTTACTACTGACATTGCACACTTTGCAATCCCCTTCCCTCCCCAGCTTCACATACAATACACAGCTAGATGTTTAGGGGCGATAGAACAGTCCCTTCAGATCTCCACAAATGAAAGTCCTTGCAGTATTAATGAGGTTTACCTGGTTTTTTTCTTTTCTCTCTTTTTTTTTTTTTTTTAGAAAAGTAAATGTGGTAAGTCTATTTGTATTTAAAACAACTCCTAAAATAGGGCTACTTATTAAATTATATTTTAACCGACTACATTCTTCATGCAACAGTCATTGAATTTCCTTTGCTAGAGGCTCCATTTGGTGTTGATGGACCTTAATGCCACTTTTGTGCTTTTTCTTTCTCTTAAGATGCACAACTCACATAGTGGTTCATTATTTTCTCAAGAGAGTTTTGAACAAAAGGCATTGTGATTTTAGACAATTATCTATATTAACAATGACCTTGTATCATACTCCCCATCCACTATGCACATAAAAACCGCTAGCAGTAGAGGAGGAGTTCCGTTCATTGTTTAAGAACATGATAATATAAAGCAGAGCTACATTTAAGTCTTCTGTAATTTTGCCCAAATCAGGTATCAGGTAATGTTTTTCCTATTGAAGGGTCAGCCCTAATCTACACTTGAAGTTTAGATTGACATGGCTCCTTTGCTCAGGGTATGAAAAATCTACACCCCTGAGCACTATAGTTACATCAGCCTAACACCCAAAGTACAGTAGATGAAGCAAGGATGATAGAAGAATTCTTCCATCAACCTAGCTGCCATTGTTCAAGGAAGTTGGCTATCCATTTGAGAGGAAACCTCCTTCCACTGATGCTGGAAGTGTTTACACTATGCACCCTGCAGTCACATGGCTAAAACTCTGCAATTGTGCCACTGCAGCACTGATCCTGTAGACATTCCTTCACCAGCACATACGTTGGCAACAACATGTGCATCCAAAGCTCTCAGTGGTTTTGTTTAGACGAGGGCTGCATTTACACTTAAAATACTACAATGGCACGGCTGCAGTGATGCAACAATGCAAGTTGAATGGGTCTCCTAAGAAATGCTTGGGAGGAGGAGAAGGCAAATGCCCACCACTGAACCTGACCTTTTGAAGTTTTGCCTTGTAAACGGGACCTTTGTCTATGAGTTACCTGTTCCGAGGATCAAAAACCTAAGCTAGCATAAGGGAAGAACTCACAGATTCATAGGTGTTTTTGTGCTAAGCCAAAGGATGATGAATTTAACTGGGGGGGGGGGACCAGGAATGGCTCACAACTCTGAAAGCCTACCTCAGGATAGACTGTCAAAAACCAGGGCCGACATCCCAAACTTGTAGTGTGTTACATAAATAGATTTCTCCAACTTAGTGACAAATGTGAACTCCTCGGTCACTAAACCAATCTAAGCATGGAATCATATACTATCCTTAGATCCTCCATTCTATATTACAACCAGAGAAACTGGATTTTGTGATAAATGGTCACTTAAACCAAAAATTACACCATATCAGGTTGCTCCAGTTCCAAGAGACCAGTCTTTTTTCCCTGGTCAGTCTTACACCAAAAACAATGCTGGTAGCTAATTTCACAGTAAACTAACTAAAGGTTTATTAGCTAAGAAAAGAAAGTGGTAGTTACTGAGAGGTTAAAGCAGGTAGAAGATATGCACAGATGAGGCACAGGCTGTAATTCCAAACAGTGACAGTGATGTAATAAACTGCCAGTTTCCCAAAAGCCTTTTCAGGGATTCCATATTGTCTCTGGCGTGTCCACTTTGTATATGATACATTTCACTGTAGCAGTCCAGAGACGAAGAAACTCCCTGAAGTGATATTTAAGTATTCTTCTCACAGAAAGCAAGCTGACAGAATTATTACCCCTGTGAGCTTTTCCTTTGATGGCCTAGGGTGAGGAACGTATTTAGAGTCTTTGGCCTCCAATCATCAAACACAATGACCACTTACTTTGAAATGAGCTCCTTTCTGTTAAGAATTCTTTATGTGCATTCCATGAGACTTCTTTCTCATTTGATGGGTTAGTAGCAGGGATCTACACAATGTAAATGTTTGCTACTATGCTGTAACAGGATACCAATAAGTAAAAACATTGGAAGTGACATACCATTAGTTTTCATGAAATTTAAACATCAAATATACTCTTGTCCTGTCCATTTACTTATATACTAATACATGTGAATTGACCTAGTGTTTCAGCATGAGTTGGCACCTTGTCTGCCAGCATGACAGTGGGGTTTGAAGGACTATTCATCAATCAAAGCCCTTGTAAGAGCTGAGGTGATCTCTGGTTAGCTTAGCATGTGTGCAGGTTTATTTTCTTGTTTTTAGTATGTTTTCTCTACAATGCTTTTTCTTTAGGAATAAATGTGCTTGTTTGGAGAGAGCTGTGTGATAACTCAACTGTGGCAATTACATTATGTACCATCTCTGAGAAAAAAAAGTAAGGCAGGACAGTTTTGTCATCCTGGCTTTAGTAGGGAATTCACAGAGTTAGCAGGAAGCTCTGCAGCCTGGAAATACTCTGTGTAGGAGGGAGAAACATCCATGTCTCTATCCAACAGAAATGATGCTACAGACCCAGAAGTCTGAAGGTGTTTGCCCATGCTGGGTTTTAGAAGGGGTATACAGGTGCAGTTGCCTTAAACTGGAAAACTGCCAGCTTGTGGTTATTAAAAATCTACTGATTCTTTTTAACAACAATAGAACCATTAGCCTATATAGATCTGTCCCCACCCAACCACTGCAGATGGCAGTTTCTGAAAGCTTCTTCAATTAGGCTCTGTGTGGATATTTTGCACTTTGTGGCGCTATATACCTCATGGCCTTAAGTCATATGAGGTCTAAATTGGTATTCAGGGCTCAGCAGAGAAGTTCCCATGTCTTCTGAATGACTTGTTCCTGCCAAGGGATCATCAAGGGTAGAGAACTGATGGGAAGATGATGGAAAGGAGTAAAGTCATCAACGAAATCAGAATCAATTGCACAGCCATAAAATATTAGTTGTCTCTAATTCTCGTGACATGACTGAGTTTTTTTTTCTTGTTGCCAGCTTTTCTTTCTTTCTTTCTTGCCACAGTCAGGTTGTTAGCAACAAGAAGGTGGTCAGAAAAAAATCTGGGTACATTACAGAATGGGGAAGATAATCTAGTGGTAGATGATGTGGAAAAGACAGAAATTCTCAGTGCTTTTTTTTTTTTGGTCTTAGTCTTCACAGACATGCTCAGCTCCTAGACTGATGTATTGGGAAGTATAGTGATTATGTAATGCTGAAGGAGATTAGAAAGGCTAGAAAACCAGAAAACTCAATAATAATGGATGATTTCAGCTATCCCTGTCTTATATTACCTCAGAATGGTATACAGAAATAAAATTCTAGGCGCCATAAATGACTGCTTCTTGAAGCAAGTAATCCTGGAACCTCTGAGAGACTATTCTTGATTTACTCCTTACTGGAGCACAGGATCTGGTCTAAGAGGGGTATATAGCTGAATTGCTCAATAATAGTGACTGTAATGTAATTAAATTTAAAATCCTTGTGGAGTGGTAAATGCCAAAGAAACCCACCACAGGAGCATTTAACTTCAAAAAGAGGAACTACACAAAAATGAGGAGGCTAGTTAAATGGAAATTAAATGGAACAGTGATGGGAGTAAAATGCTTGCAAGCTTCATGGAAACTTTCTAAAAACACTATAACAGAAGCTCAAACTAAATGTAAAACCCAAGTTAAAAAAAGCCAAACAACCAAACAAAAAAAGAAGTAAGAGGGCCCCAAATTGTCACCATGGCTAAACAACAGAGTAAAGATGGTTAGAGGAAAGAATGATATCTTTTAAAAATTGGAAGTCAAATCCTACTGAGAAAAAATAGAAAGAAGGGTAAAATCTGACACATCTAGTGTAAAGGTAAATAGATGAAACAGAATTTGAAGAACATCTAGCAAGACACAAGAACTATCAGCAAAAAGATTTTTGATTTTAGGCTCATCAGAAGCAGGAATTCCACCAAACAATGTCAGGCCACTACTTAATAAAGGAGCAAACAAGAAAGAGAAAGCTGTTGAGGAGAAGCTAAATGAATGCTTTGCACTGGTCTTCAGTGTAGAGGATGTGAGAGAGGTTTCCACACTCAAGACATTCTTTTTAAGTGACAAATCTGAGGAACTGTTAAACAGTACTAGGTCACCAGGCCCAGATGGTATCACTCAAGTGTTCTGAAGGAACTCAAATATGAAATTGCAGAACAACTAATTGTGGTATGTAACCTGCCACTTAACTTAAATTATCTTCTGTAAAAAATAACTGGTGAATAGAAGTAAAGAACAGAATCATCAGACACATAGATGAACCCAAATATGTCTGGGAATAGTTAATTCCGGTTTTGTAAATATAAATCATGCCTCACCAATCTATTAGAATTCTTTAAGGAGGTCAGTAAACATGGACAAGGACAATCAAGTGGATATTATGTACTTGGTGTCAGAGTGTCTGAAGTGGCTCAAGAGCATGACTTTTAGCCTCAGAGCAGGCTGTTAAGAAGCAAGACAAATTGCATATGAGTATTTAACTTTCAACAGCTAAGTATCAAGTGTAAACTCCTCTGGCACTATAACAGCCTAACAGGGAGTCATAAACAGTCCCTATGGGTATTTCAGTCTGTCTTGCCACCTCTGTAGTGGATGGTCCCTTATACCAAAAATCACAACATTCCGGTTATTCCCAGTCCTAAAGGCCTTGTCACTTACTCCAGGTCAATTGCAGTTTACATCTTCCACCAAAGAAAATGCTTGTAGTCAATCCTATAATAAATTATTAAAAACATTACTAGCTAAAAACATAAATAAAGAGTTATTTACAAATTTAAAGTAGGAAAATATATACAAACACAAATGAGTAACAGTTTTAGGTTCCAAAAGATAATAGAACCTGCTATAATAAGCAAATGCTATTTTTTTAGGGCTAACCCAGGCTAAGTATCTGGGGATCTCTTGCTTTTGCTTAGAAATCTTGCCCTTTCAAAGTCCAAAAAGCACAAAGAAATTGAATTTCTTTATGTCTGGGATTTTTATTCCACCCTCCCCCCCAACCCACAGAACTCAGATTGAAGGGATGAGTTCACATGCATGTCTCTTCTTCATGGGCAGAGGGTGGGGAAGAAGAATGCAATTAACCAAATTTGCACTTGAATGTTCTGCAATGGCTTATTTGGTTTCAGTGGGCCTTAGTGGACAGGACCTAATGCTTTTGGGAGGAAGCCATCAGTTTACATTAATTAATACTTCTTTCTCATTTGATGATTTATAAAGTTATAGAGAATTACCAGGCACATACTTAGGTCTACGCTATACTGCAGACTTACCTCAGTATAACTACATGACACCGAGCAACGGAGTTACTCTGATCTGACTCTCCCATATAGGGTATGTCTATACAAACAGCAGAAAATTCGCTGCTGTCAGTGTACTTTTCTGGGTTTGATTGAGTGGTATGTCAAGATGTGCTCAATCAATCTACAGCTCAGCACTGTAACTCCAGCCCCGTAAATGGAGTAGTGCTAGGTCGACCAGACAACATTTCTGGTCATCTTAGCACAGTGTTTACAGGGAGTTAAGTGGGAGTTAATAAAGCGACAGGAGATATGCAAGGTATTTTATGTATCTTGCATATCTGCAGCCAGCTGCTGCTGAAAAGTGTGGTGAGTGTACACTAGGGCATAGACAGTGCTTTGTCAGCGGGAGAACTTCTGTTGACAGAGGTATCTCCTCTGAAGCAGCTGAATTAACTATGTTGACAGTAGACCTCTCACTGACTGACACAGCATTTTCACTGAAGTGTTACATCATCACAATCGCAATAGTTAAACTGGAGACTTCTGAATGTCATTTTATAACAAAGTATCAATGTTATAAGCCAGATTAATAATACAGTGTGCTACAATGGTTCCTAAATTTTGAACACATTTGTATAACGCTAATATGTATTTTAATAATAACACACAGATGAGCTTGACTAGTTTGAACTGTGTATTTGTCAGTTTTTAGTTGAGGTGTGGGTGCCCTAGCATGAGGACTTTCAGAAAACTTTTGCCAAGGTCTCACTAGAGGTTCTTAAGGAAAGTAAGGAGTTGTGAGATAAGAGGAAGCTGATCCCATGGCTCAGTACTCAAATAAAAGATAGGAAACAAAAGATAGGTAAAAGTAGTCAGTTTTCATAGGGAGAGAGGTAAAGAGGGGTCCTTCAAGAGTCTGTATTGAGACCAGCACTCTTCAACACGTTCATAAATGATCTAGAAAAAAAGATGAACAGCGAGGTGACAAAGTTTGCCGATGATGAAAAAGCACTTTACCAATTACCATATATACTTGGGTATAAGCCGACCCCCAACTTTGAGCCCCAAAAGGAGCAAAAAAAAAAAAAAAAAAGAAAAAAAAAAAAGGGGGCCCTGGTGTAAAAGCGGGGACCCCCCCTTGGCCCTGGTCCCTAACCTCCCCACCCAGTGCTGCTGCTGCCTTCCCCTGGGGTTCCCAACAGCTTCCCCTGCCCCCCTGCTCTGTTCATTCCTCACTCCTGCCCCCCTGCTCTGCCCCTTCCTTACTGCTGCCCCTCTCCTCCTCCTGCTGCCCCCTGCTCTGCCCCTTCCCCACTGCTGCCCCTGGCTCCTCACTGCTGCCCCCTGCTCTGCCCCTTCTCCACTGCTGCCCCCCCTGCTACTCCTGCTGCCCCCCCTGCTCTGCCCTTTCTTCACTGCTGCCCCCTGGCTCTTCACTGCTGCCCCCTGCTCTTCCCTTTCCTCACTGCTGCCCCGCTGCTCTGCTCCTTCCTCACTGCTGCCCCGCTGGCTCATCACTGCCACCCCTCTGCTCCCGTCTCAGTTCCATGCTGTTGCTCCCCTGTTCCCCAACACTCTTTCTATCCCTTTCCCCCTCAACCCCCAACCCCTGCTGCTGCTCTTCCCCACCTGCCGGGCACCCCTCCCCCCAATTCCTGGTCCCTGTTGCTGCTTCCCTGGGCTCCCCAAAAACCTTGGATCCTCCTGCCGCTTTCCCCAGACTCCCCAACCCCCCCTAAATGCCTGAGCCCTTCTGCCCCTTCCCTGGCCTTCTTGAAACCCCCCAACCCCTCCCGGCTGTCCCATCACTTTCCCCAACTCCCTGACCCCCTCCCTAACCTCTGGTCCCTGCCACCGCTTCCTTGGCCTCCCTGAATCCCCCCCTCAAAATCCAGGCCGACCCCCCCAGGACCACCTTTCTTGGCCGTGCCAGACACCAGGGTTCCTTTCTTCCTCCAGCCCTAGTCCCCGCTGACTGCCCAAGATGGCTGCCCAGCACCACTGGGGCTCCGACCTGCCGCATGGTCAGGGAAAGGGCTGGTTGGGGCTGTCTACCGTATTCTCCCGAGTATAAGCCGAGCGCCTGATTCGAAGCCAATTTTCAGGCACAAAATTCTCTGCTTATATGTGATGATATACGGTGTTTAATTGGATGTTGCTGGTATTGCAGGTAGGGGAAGCCTCTGCCTTCCCTGAGATCCCCTGCTGAATGCTGCGTGCAGTGGTCCCACACTCTCCTCCTCCCCCCACCTCCCTGCTGCCAAAGCACTGACCATGGGACTGGTGGTGGTGGTCCTGTCCTCCATGCATCCACCCCTTCCTATTGAAAAAGGCCTGCCAGGAAGGCCCATGCAGAAGCTGTGGTGAGGTCTAGGGGGTGAGGTCTGGGGCAGGCTCTGGGTTGGAGGTTAGGAAGGGCTTGGAATGGAAGACGTAGTCAGGGGAGCTAGCCTTCCCCAGGGGAAGCTTTACCAACTGCCTATGGTTAAGTCCAAAGCAGACTAAGAAGAGTTACAGAAAATCCAAATTCTAAAGGGGTAGCTGTTAGTCTAGTCCAGCAAAACAAACAAGGAGTCCTGTGGCACTGAAAGATTAACAGATAATAAATAAATAAATGTTTTAGCCTTTTAGTGCCAGAGGACTCCTTGGTTGTTTTTTTTAGTAAATCCAAATGATTATGAAGAGTTACAAAAGGATTTCACAAAATTGTGTGACTGGCAACAAAATGGAATAAGAAATTTGCTGTTGATAAATGCAGTAATGCACATTGGAAAATATAATCCTAACAATACATACAAAATGATGGAGTATAAATTACCTTTTACCACTCAAGAAAGAGATCTTAGTGTTATCATGTATATTTATCTGAAAACATCTGCTCAATTTACAGCAGCAATAAAAGATGCTAACAGAATGATAGGAACCATTAAGAACGGGATAGATGATAAGATAGAGAATATCATAATGCCACTAGGTAAATCGACTGCATTCCCACACCTTGAATGGTGCATGAAGTTCTGGTAGCTCCTCTCAAAAAAGATGTATTAGATTTGGGAAAAGTACAAGGAAGGGCAACAAAAATACTTCTTATCAGAAGATATGAAAAAGTTAGGACTCTTTAGCTTGGGAGAGGAGATATGATAGAGAGCTCTAAAATCATAAAAGGTGTGGAGAAGGTGAATATTTATCTTTTCATAATACAAGAAATAGGTGTCATGCAATGAAAATTAATAGGCAGCAGATTTAAAACAAATATAAGGAAGTACAGTACCGAACACACTGTCAGTCTGTTGAACTTATTGCCATGAGATGCTGTGAAGGACAAAAGTATAAGTATATGGATACCAAAAAGAATTAGATGGTCATGGCACAACCCCATATTACAAGTGTCCGTAAGTCTCTAAGGCTATGTCTACACTACAGGGCTCAGTTAAGTTGACTTAATAAGGTCTACTTAAAGTCATCTTTATTAAGTCAACTTAGTGAGGCCCCATTTGTTTAAATCAACTTCATAAAGTTGCCTTAAGCAGAGGGACACATTTAAAGTCAACTTTAAATGGGTCTCCTTGCTTAAGTAGACTTAAAAGGCTCTGTTGCACTAAGTTAATATTATCAACTTTAATGGGCACATTGTGTTAAGTTGACTTAAGAAAGTCAACTGAACCTTTAAAGTCAACTTTAAAGGTAGGAATTATTAAATTGACTTAAGAAAGTCCTTAGGTCGACAATGAATTCCAGATGTGCCCAGGGAGTTGCTTAAGTTGACATAAGCCCCTAGTGTAGACATAGCCTAACCGTCAGAAACTCGGAGTGGACAACAGGAGATAGATTATTGGGCAACAGGACACCGTGCTAGATGAACCATTGGTCTGACCCACTGTGGCCGTTTCTATATTCTGAAACTGCTTCTAGTTTGCCTTGCTATCTTCTGCCCTCTCACTGACTGCTGGAGACTGCTGTTGTCTTCTCTCCCACTGGTTGAGGGAGAAGTGTTGCCAGGCTGACCAGGGATCAGGGAATGTTCCATTTCCCTTCCTTTCTGTCCTATTGCCAAAGAAGTCAACAGCGCTAGACTCAGCACTTCTCTACACTATAAAGTTTTATCACTAAAAGTTGACCTTTGGCGACAAAACAAGTCCTGCATATACACTAGAATGCCTGTTTTATTGGCAAAATTTTCCGGTTTTTAAAATAAAATAATACCACCAATATGAGAGGCATAGCGCCTTTTGCACAATTTTTTTTCAAAAGAATCAGTGTGGACACTGAAGCTGTTTTTTGTCATGTTGAACGGCCTCCAGAAATGTCCCACAATGCCAATCCTGACCATGCTGGTCTTCTACTTGTACTCTGCTGATGTGCTGTGACCAGACCCTTCCTCTTCTCAGTACCAGGAATTTTTTAATTGTCTTGGTTTCACTTCCAGTTTGTTCAGTGTGGAGAGCTAGTATGCTGAGTTCTCAGGTGGCAATGGCGGCTCTATGCAGCAAACACTCTCCCACCTGGAGCACAGCAGACCTGCTGGAGCTGATCAGCATTTGGGGAGAGTCTGTTGTGCAGTCCCAGCTCCTCAGTAGCTGAAGGAATTTTGGTATGTATGGCCAGATTTATTGTGCTCTGGTGGCGAAAAGCTATGATAGGGATATGCTGAAGTGCAGAGCCAAGGTGAAGGAGCTGTGGGAAAATTCCCATAAAGCCAGGGAGGAAAACCATTGCTCTGGCTCAGCACCAACCACCTGCCACTTTCACAAAGAGCTGGAAGCCATCCTCTGTGGCTACCCCCACCCCCCACCTCCTAAGACTTCCATGGCCCATGGACACCTCTGCACCTCCAGGGCCACCAGATATCAATATAAACCCTGATGAGGAGGTGATGGACAAGGAAGTGGATCTGGTGGATGCCCCAGAGCCAGGAAGCAGCTCAGTGGAAATCAGTGGGAGTCAGGAGCTGTTTGTCACTCGGAAACATGCAGTCCGTCCCAAACCTTCAGCTGTGATGTGCTGGACACAGGAGAGGGGAGCCCTGGTAAGTGATGGAGAGGCTGCTTCTTTATGGAAGCCATGAGGTTCCTTTGCTTATTAAAAAAACACAGGTAGGAGTAGGCGGAAATGTGCCAGAGTAGCTAGGCTTGTATGTACCTTCTGAACAGGGGCGTTGCTGGCCCGGGGAGGGACCCGGGGCATGGGCCGAGGCCCTGCCCCCAGCCAGAAGGCCCCGCTCCTGGCTGCAGACCCTGCCCCCTGGCTGGGGACAGGGCCCAAAGCTGCTGCGTCACTGTGGGCGGCTAGGCCCCAAATCCCCAGCTGGGGACGGGGCCAGAAGTGGCCGTGGGTGGTGGGGTCCTGCATCCCTGGCTGGGGATGGTGCTGCCACCACTGCAGGCAGCCAGGCCTGGACTCCCTGCCACAGCAGTGGGCGTCCAGGCCCTGGATCCCCGGCTGGGGATGGGGCTGCCATGGCCACCGATGGCTGGGCCCTGGATCTCCGGCCCAATTGGGCCGGAGGTCTGGGGCACCAGCACTGGGATTCGGGGCACGTGCCCCAGCTGCCCAGCACCAGCGACGCCTCTGCTTCCGAATACACATTTCTCCCTGATTCTCTGCCCCAGATTCCTCAGGAAAGCAGCTGTATCTCTCTCCTCGTAGAAGGACATTCTCCCATATCAATTGGAAATCATGGTCCCAGGGACCAATGCAGCACACAGCCCAATGACAAAAGGAACTGTTCTAGACCTGCTTGTGCAGAGGATATGCATTCTAGCACCCCTGTGGACTCTTAGGAGCAAGATATCAGTTTCTATGGTGCAGATTTCTCAGCAGAGAATAAAGGGCTGCTGAGGCTGCAGGGGGTGGTGAACCTGCACCATCTGTGTTTGGAGTGCTAACATAGTCTATAGCAGTTCAGTCTACTTTTCTATTAGACTGAGAAGATGCTACTTATAGTCCTGATTCTTTCTGTAGTTTTCTTTGCACTACTCACTGTATTCTCTGTTCCTCGCCACTGCTTCTCTCCAGGCCCTTTTTTCTTTTTTGCATGCCTTTGTAGAATGGAGGAGCTCTTGAAACATGTCTTCCTTAATTCTGCAAGGCCACTTCTTTATCTGCTGAAAGCAGTTGGTAGATGTTGGGCCTCTGCCTCTGAAGGTCATTTCTATGAAAGACCAACATATAATGAGGAAAGGAATTATTGTTAGTGCTCTCACCATATATATGTAATGCTTGGAAAACCACTTTATTCTCACCGTCCCCCTGAGCAGAGTGCAGCTCCCTGCTGAGACTGGAAGTGATGAGTGCTTTATGGGGGAGCCAAGATCACTGTCCTGGGCTGAGGTTCATGGTCCCAGGAGGCAGTGATTTGCTCGGGGCAGCAACTCCATGTCCACAATTGGAGTGGCATCAGTGGGTAGGCTGGGTCTCCTAGGATCACTGTGGGCATCCCCACGTCCCCTATCTTAACTTTTTCATTTGGGAAAAAGCCCCTGCTTATAAGTTTTGGTGCAGCCCTAAGTTCCTGAAGATACAAGCATCATGTACCTTGCCCAGCCAACCAGCATCGATATCTGTGAAATGGCCCTGTTGATCCGTGAATGCCTGTAGTACCACAGAGAAGTAGCCCTTTTATTTGTGTACTCAGTCACAAGATGCTCTGAGCCAGAATTGGGATACGTGTGCCACTACTGCCCCACCACAGTCAGGGAATCCCATGACTGCAAATCGATCCACTATGTCACACACATTGCCCAGAGTCACAGTCCTTTGCAGTAGAATGTGATTGATGGCCCTGCACACTTGCAATAATACAGACCCAGCAGTGGACTTGCTGATTCCAAACTGATTAGTGAATGACCAGTAGCAATCTGCAGTTGCTAGCTTCCACATGGCAATGGCAACATGTTCTCCAGTGAGACGGCAGCTCTCATTTGGGTGTCCTTATGTTGCAGGGTAGGGGACAGATCTGCACACAGTTGCATAAAGGTGACTTTGAACATTTGTAAGTTGTGTAGCTTCTGCTCATTATCCCAGACCTGCAAAATGGTGTAGTCCCACCACTCAGTACTTGTCTCCCATGCCCAGAAGCAGCAGTGCACTGGATGCAGATGCTACATGAATGAAAACAGCAATGTGGTGCAGCAGGTCCAGCTTTTTGGATTCCTGTTCTAATTCAGAACTAATGACACACCGTGTGACCAGCTATGATGCATTCAGAATGTTGCAAGTGATACTCGAGAGTAGTACAAAATCCATTTTTGGATATTAGGATTTGCAGATGTGAAGGAATCATTCAAAAATGGCGCAAGTTGCTAATAGCAACAGTGAATGATGGCGAGGAAATCTGCTGCCTCATGGGGCGTTGCAAAATGCTCCAAAGGTGCTTTGCGCTCTTTGCCTTTCCCCCAGAATTCCTAGCATTATTAGATGACAGGTGGACCAGTGGGATAGCTGCCCACAATGCGTTACTCTCACAGGCAATAATACAGACTCCACTGTGGACGCTCCTTTGCAATAAAAGGTGTGCTGTGTGACTGCATGTAAGTACTATACTTATAGCACTTTTTTTTTTTACTGATAAAACTTATTTTGCAAAATCTCTGTAATGTAGACATAGCCTCAGTTGTGGCTCCACCGGGGCTCAAATCATGTCTCTTCTGTTGAGGCACAGTCCCCTTGTTAAGAGGGTGATGACTACAATTGTTTATACATTTCAGTGGAACAGTTAATCTTAGCACATTGGGAAATAATGTCTTGTAATGAGGGGCAGCTGGAATGTTTGGGTTTATGGGATTTTTAATTACTTTCTTTTATAACATCATCAATAAAAGCAAAAGCAGTTTTGCTGTCTGCGAGAAGTCACATTTTTATTTTTATTTGAGGAAGAAGACTAGTAACAGCTGATTAGAAATGATGATGTTGATGGCTAAAGGCTGTAGTTCTAAATGTATACATATGTGTTGGTAAATAAATTTTCTTATACATTTTTCCTTATTGTTTTACAATGAGAAATAAAATCTCAACATTGGTGTACTGCATAAAATATTTCCCTTATGACTCTAATGTACTCTAGCTGGCTTACATTGTATTCATACACATACTGCAAATTAATGTGTGTTGAAGCTCTGCACAGTAGTGAAGTGAAGGTTTAAGTGAATGGTGTTACTAACTTCAAATCATCTTTGCAAGGGATATACTGTGGCTGCTAAAACCTGAAGTCTAACCTATTCTTCTTCTTCGAGCGCTGCTCGGATGCATTCAGTAATAGGTGTCTCCGTGCCGGAGTGCCGGATTGGTTGGAAAAAACTTGTCCTAGCCTGTCAGAAGAGGGGAGGTGGCCATCGCCCCTCGTGTGACCCGCGGCTATATATATGGCCGTCTCCCCACCCCCTCTTCAGTTTTATTTCTTCCGCCTTGTGTGCTGGAATTGGAACGTCTGCTCCTTGCAAATCACAAGCAGCTTGTTCCTTTGTCTTCGACTCACTGTCCGGCTGGGAGTATCTCTTCATGGATTTAACTCCACCATGAGAATCCCCACCACCGGACCGGAACATTGCATCGACGATGCTGGGGTTTAAACCCTGTGCCAAGTGCAGCAAGGCCTTCCCCCGGAACGACCCCCACAGGAAGTGCCTTAGGTGCCTGGGCAAGGACCACATGGTTTCAGCTTGTTCCATTTGTCTCTCCTTCAAACCCAGAATGATCAAGGAGAGGGAACAGTGACGCCACACCCTAGCCATGGAGGAGGCTTGGCACCCTTCACCTGAGGTTCATGCCCGGCACTGAGACCCAGCGTGGCGCTGGAGCCTATGCGGCACTGTACCACCAGTAGCTGCCACCGCCACAACACCTTGGTGCCGACTCCAGCACCTCAGCACCTACTCAGCACCTCGGCGCCTTGGCACCTCAGCGTCGATCGAGGTAACCCTCAGTTAGCCTGGCAGCGTGCCGTGCCAGCTCTGGCGCTGATGGCACGGTATAGTCTGGCCTCGCAAGTGCCGAACTCACCCCAGCACCGGCCGATTCCACCCTCAGCACTGCAGAGCCCGGTGCCGCAGGAGCGGGAGCCCTCCCGCCCAGGCAGCCCTCCCTTCCCCAGCGAGGACTTGCCGGCAACTCAAGTAGAGTCACTTCTCATCCCGTGCGCCCCGGAAGTGATGGAGTCAGCATGAGCCCTGCTGCTTCTCCCAACACCCCCTGCCCCACTTCCAACCAGAAGGGGCAAACCAGCCTTCATCTTGAAGGCCTGGGTCCACCCGGGATGCTCACCCTCACCACACAGCCCCCCGTCTTCCACTCCAGCGGGGGCCGGCACCACTCCACCACCGGCACCAGGCCGAGAATCTTGGTCCCCCTCCCCCATCTCCAGCCCGGAGGAGGGACCTTCTAGGAGCTCCAAACGGCCTTGGCACCACACATTGGCCCCATCACCCTTCCAGTTTTGGCCAAAAGAATGGTCCCCCCAGGGAACTCCCTCTTCTCCACAGGGGGCTCCCGGTGCCGCGCTGTCCCCAGCACCGGGGTCTTTTAAGGGGAACCTTTTGGCACATTATGACTTATTGTGACAGGCTACGGCCCACTTAGGCATGGAGGTGGAGCCCTTGAGTCTTCCCCCAATACCCTCTTCAGGCCAGCCTTCGCCTCGATGGCGCCCTTAGCAGTCCTGCCCCACCCAAGCATATGGGACCTTGCATGCTTCTGGTGGCAGAGCCCAAGTTCCGTTCCCCTGGTTGCAGATACAGCGAGTGTGAAGTATCAGGTATCCGAGTCGGGCTACCCTTCCCTCACTGGCCACCCAGTTCCCACGAGGGACATGGTCCAGATGGCAATGGGGGCTGGGGAACCCCCCAGGGATCCCCTCCCACCCTCCAGGGAAACCAGGGAGCTGGATCTGCTAGGCCTAAAGGTTTATTCCTCATCGGCCTTCCAATTACGAGTGGCAAACAGCCAGGCTATAACCAGCAGATACTTGCTGGATGTCTGAGAGTCACTCGAAAAATTTAGAAGTCTGCTTCCAGCTGAGGCCAGGGAAGAGTATGATGCCTTCCTGGAGGAAGGCAACAAGATCTCATAAGACCTCCTCCTTTTGGCATGCGACGTGGTGGACACCGCTGCTCGCACCATGGCCTCAGTGGTTACCCTCTGCAGGGTGGCATGGCTTAGGGAGGTTAGAGCACCTCCTAACACACAGCAGGCAGTTCTCGACCTGTCCTTTGAGGGCGATGTCTTAGAATCATAGAATCATAGGATTGGAAGAGACTTCATAGGTCATCTAGTCCAGCCCCCTGCCAGAGGCAGGACCACTCCCACTAAACAATCCCAAGCATGGTTTTGTCCAGCTGGGCCTTAAACGCCTCCAGAGATGGAGACTCCACCACCTCCCTAGGCAGCTCATTCCAATGCTTCACCACTCGCCTAGTAAAAATGTTTTTTCTAATATCCAGCCTCGACCTCCCTAACTGTAACTTAAGACCATTGCTCCTCGTTCTGTCCTCCGTTACTACTGAGAACAGTTGAGCTCCATCTTCCTTGGAGCATCCCTTCAAGTAGTTGAAGGTTGCTATCAAATCCCCCCTCAATCTTCTCTTCTGCAGACTAAATAAGCCTAATGCTTTCAGTCTTTCCTCATAGGGCTTGTGCTCCAGCCCTCTAATTATTTTGGTTGCCCTCTGCTGGACCCTCTCTAGCACGTCCCTGTCCTTTTTGTAGTGGGGAGCCCAAAACTGAACACAGTATTCTAGATGTGGCCTCACCAGTGCAGAATAGAGGGGAATGATCACATCCCTTGATCTGCTGGTAACACTTCTTTTGATGCAGCCCAGTATGCCATTGGCCTTTTGGCCGCAAGAGCACACTGCTGACTCATATCTAGCTTCCCATCCACCATGATCCCCAGGTCCTTTTCTATAGGGCTGCTACTTAGCTGAATGTTCCCCAGCCTGTAGCAGTGCATGGGGTTTTGTTTCCCCCTGAAACCCTCTCCATGGTGGGCACAGCCTGGGATCTTTGAGGAGAGGCTAAATACTTTGGCCTCCTCCCTCCCGGACCTCCCCCCCCCCGACTTAGGGCCCCATTTTCTCTAGCAGGGCAGTTTCTCTCCTTCCCACTTTATCCATGGCGGGAAGTGGGTCTTTGCCCTCCCTTTTCACAGGGAAGGGCCTCTCTGCTCACTGCCACCCCTTTTTGACCTTCAAGTGCAGGGACATTAGGGTGTCAATGCCACAGATGGCCACAACTCCCCCCCCGCCAGGGAAGGGAGGTTCGGTGGGAATCACCCCCACCCCTTCTTTGTTTCTTCCCCTTTTCCACTATTGCGAGAGCGACCTTAGATCGGGATGCCAGGGCCTGACAATACAACGACACCTGCCTATGGCGATGATACCCCAATACCATGGTTTACCCTCCCCTCACCCACTAAGACGTGACTTCCCCAAAGATGAAAACTGCCCTTCTTTCTCCTCCTTGCAACCCATCCTCCCTGGATATTTCCCTCATTGCTTTCCCTACCCCAGCACTTCGCCAAGGAATGGAGGAGTGTCTCGTTGTAGCCTCAGCCACTGCGGGGGCTCTGAGACACGCACATCTGAAGCCTACCCACAACAGAACTGTGCCTGTGGCCATGACGCCTTTCCCAGGTAGGACCCTCATGTCCGGGTCAGGGGAAGGAGAGGGTATACCCCCGGTCACACCATCGGTTTGGTGCTGTGACCCCAACCCCAATTCGACAGGAATATCTCCTGCTCACTGAAGAGGAATCTTTACCTCTGTACAGGGCCAAGGTAATGGCCCACTCCTCCATTTTCCCTCTCTTATGGGAACTATGGTTCCACACCCTCCACCTTCTGGTGATCTAGTGAGAACCAGGGCTCGACCTTAGGAACCCTCACCCTTTGTCTGCCTCTCTTCGAGGTAGCCAATTATCTCCCGCCCTTGCCAAAAGCACGGGCCGGGTGCACCCCCTTCAAACCCCAAACAGGGAACACCTAGTTACAACCCTACATTGGGAAACTGTGAAGGGTCCATCCCATCGAGTGTTCTCCCACCCATACTTCCCACCTCATTATCTACTGCTTTCTGGACAGCTGTCCATATCAGACAGAAGGGTCCCCTTATTCCCAGGGCACTTGTACTACCTCTCTTGCTCTACGGTCCTGTCCCCTGGCAGGACATGACCCCCCCCCCCCGCCCTGTTTTTTCCACCGGACCATCTCACTATGCCAATTGTAGACCTTTAGTGCTACTGCGGGTTCTTCCCATGCGTGTTGGTAGCGCCTGGTAGTTCTGCTGTCCCCTTTTTCAGTTTCGAGGACCGGTTCACGCCCACTGCCTGCCCACTGGTGTGATAGACAGACAGCCTATTTCTCTACAACATCCAACAATTTGGGGTTGTATTCCCCTTTTATTCGCCCTCTGGCTTCCCTCTGGGGAGAAAACTTGGTTGGGTTCTCTGATCCCGGAGCGTCCTTGAGATGCGGCAGCTGCCACTCTGTATTGGTTTCACTCCCTAGCTTAGGAAAGAACCTCCCTTGGCGGCAGAGTTCTTCGAATATCCATGTATTGAAATGTTTCGCCTTGGCAGCCCTGACGTGGCAGAGTGGTAGTGTTATCCTTCTGGCAAGTACTGTAGGTACTGAGACTGCGACCTTACACGGCTCTCCGTCGAATCTTTCGGTCATTGAGGGGGTGACCAGACAGTAGTAGGAGTTCTCTCCCACCCTTTTCTTCCCCCCTCACGCTTTATTGAGAGGTCCGCAATGCAAACCCTGCAAGCTTAGTCCCAGCGGGGTCCTCCTCTGCATTCCATTGCCTCGCAGGCTCTAGTAGGACCAACTCATCAGCACTGCCTCAGGCCATCTTGCTGTTGGTGACCTCACCGGAACCTCTCTCCTGTGAGAACTCAGTCCTGGTGCCTGTTTGGCTGAAAATGCGCGCTTCCTTGTTACCAGGTTTTTAGCTAGCATACTGTAGGCCTCCGTCCTGCTCAGCTTGACTCTGTATGCTGCTGTTTAGTGTCTCATGGTCTTCTCAGTCATTGTTGAGCCCATCTTACAACCTTGTATCCTCATTCTCTCTCGTTTTAACCAGACAGCTATGCTTGGTCGCACCTAGATAAGGGGTATAGTCATCCCCTTACTACTTTCTGTGTACCCAGTAGTCACCGGATCAGTTCATAACCACTTGGCTCCTGCTAAGCCTTCGAGTGATCAGTCTCTACCCTTTCTTCATTCTCGAGCGAGACACGGCCAATATGGCTAGTCTCGCTAGCATTCAGTGTTCTCCTTCAAGTCCATGTGACAAGATCTATGCCCAGACGCTATAGTCTGCCAGTCATGCTCCATGTTTCCCACCTATGTGGAGCACCTGACGCAACCCGTTATGTTTAGGTTGTGTTCTTTACTCCGGTTATGGTGAACTTGTTCTGACCTGCTTATGCATTATGCCTCGGTGGGTTCAGTCCTGCCCCTGTCCTGGGTTGGCCCTCAGCTCTTGATTCTTCTGGGCCCGTCAAGGCCTGCTCGCCTCTTGACTCCGGCGAGCATCTTGCTGCAGGGCCTCTACCTTATGGGGCTTGTTGCTGTGCTGAAGGCGGAAGAATGACCTCCACCTGCCATCCATCAGCATGGCTAGTAGTCACCTATTACTGAACGCATCTGAGCAGCACTAGAAGAAGAACGGTGGGTTACTCACCAGTAACTGTCCTTCTTTGAGATGGGCTGCTTGGATCCATTCAGGTCCCTCCCCTCCATCCCTGCTACTGGAGTTGGCGACTCTAAGGAATTGAGGAGGGGGCGGGGTGGAGGCCGTATATATAGCTGCGGGTGGCGCGAGGGACGGTGGCTGCTTCCCCTCTTCTGACAGGCTAGGACAAGTTTTTTCCGACCAATCCGGTGCTCCGGCATGGAGACACCTATTACTGAATGGATCCAAACAGCCCATCTCAAAGAAGGACAGTTACTGGTGAGTATCCCACCGTTATGCAGATAGTTCTACTACCTCCATTATTGTAGCATCTGAGCACCTCACATTCTTGAATGTATTTGTCTTCAAACCCTCCCTCAAAGTAGGTAGGTGCTATTGTCCCCATTTTATATATGCTATTATCCCCATCTTAGTCAAGGACAGACGGAGGGCACACAAAGTCTGTGACCAAGCAACAAATTCACCAAGGTTTCCACTCTCCCAGGTTATAGCCCCCAAACAACTTTGACATTCTTTCTCTCTTCTCAATTCTGATATTTTTAAAAACGCCCATGCCTACAGTATCTAAACATAAATGACCCAGGACAAGATTTTTAACAGGGATTAGTGGTTTTGGGTAGCTCAGTTTTGGTATGCCGAATATGAAACACTTTTTTTCAGAGGCAGGTCCCAAAAGAGATAGTCAAAATGTATGATTGCTGATATTAAAACACTAATCTGACAGTGATGCGTGCTGTAGCTATACTGGTGAAATATAAAAGTATTAATGTAAAGTTACCTAGGCAACAAAACCCTATTACTAAATAAGATGCTGTGACTGAACATAAATGGTACCACATTGCTGAGTTATTTAAAGCTAAAAGAGGCTTTTATAATACAAATGTACAATAGATACGTTTTAACGACAATAGTTGTAAGTTAATTCATACGGTCTCACCAAAAAGGCATGAAGAAAAACATGGTCTAAAACAAAGAAGAACATATTCAAGAAAATATTGAAAGAGGTGGATTTGTAATTTAATGGGGTCTCTTCAAAATGAAGGAACTTTTTAAAGTCTTCAGTGGAATATTATTTAAAATGTAAGCTCTCTGGTGGCAATTTGTTGTAGGGGCTCAGTGTCCATTGAAGTGATTAAGTGGAACGAAAGCTATCAGTAGTATAATATAAACGTCTCCTGAATGAAATCCAACAAAGCGTTTTACTCCTACAGTGCTGATTAGTTACGAAGTTCAGTCTAATTCACAAGGTTTAGTTCTCATAAACTCTCTGTCCTCAGTACAAAGGCTTGTTAAAGATGAAGAGAAATCTATTTTACAGCTAATCCACACAAATAAAGGGTAAATAAAGTTCAAGTTGCCACAGCTTATTTTTTCAGCTGTTTTCTGAGACTTTTTATGTCAAAGAAAATTGAGTTGAAGATGGAAATGATCAAGCAATTTTTCTGTGAGAACTCTCTCTCTATATAACTAAATAACAAAATAACACAAATACTAAAGAACCTAGGGTTCTGTGTCTACACTGCAATAAAAACACCTGCTCTTGGCTTGTGTCAGCTGACTCATGTTCATGGAGCATGGGCTGTGGGGCTATAAAATTGCAGAGTAGATGTTTGGGCTTGGGATGGTGCTGGAGACTGGCACCCTCCCCTCTTGCAGGATCCCAGATGCAGGGCTGCAGTCTGAGCCCAGATGTTTACACTGCAATTGTGAAGGCCTGCAGCTGAAGCCTGAGTCAGATTACACAGACCAGCAGTGGGTGCTTTATTGTAGAGTAAGCTCTAGCACTGCCTTACAAAAGGGAATGGTGCAGAAAGGGACTTGAGTTTAGTATCAGGAGAGGGCAGGGCTGTCCCTAGGGTGGTGCGGGCCCCTGGGCGAATCGCCCTCTGTGGGGACCCACTCACCCCCCAGCACTGAGGGGTGGGGCCGGCCAGCCTAGGGGAGGGGCAGGCCCCGGCACTGGCCAGCCCATGCTAGAGACCAAAGTGAGCCAGCCAAAAGGGTGGCCCTGTTCAGCCCTGCCGGCTGCAACCCCCCCTCGTGTGCTGTTTTTGGCTCTGTGCCAGAGCAGTGTGGAAGGGGCAGGAGGCAGCGTGGCCAGGGGGTAGTGGTACAGACCCTATGCTGCCTCCCGGCCCCTCCCCACTGCTCCAGCACAGAGCCAAAAGCAGCATGCATAGCGGGGGTGGGGGTGGCAGACCAGCAGCGCTGAACCAGACTGCTGCTTTTCCCTGGCTCACCTGGTTCCTGGCATGTGGGAGACAGCACTGCGGGCCCCGTGGGGCCCCCCCAAAGCATGGGGACCTGGGTGGTTGCCCCTTTTGCCCTGGGAGAGGGGGAATCTTTGCTTCTCTGAGGAATGCCACAGTGATCTTCCGTGACAGTATAAAAGTTTTCAAGTATTCTAGGTCCTTGGTGTCCAGGCTCTCTCTGCTTCTAGCCATGCCACCAAAAACAGAGAAAGGTGAGTGGGTCAGGGATCTGCTCCAGCAGCTACACAGACACAACAGATTCAGGTCCCACTTGCAGCAATAGCCACTGTCAGCATTCAAGAGCTGGCACCTCCTCTACAGCTACTCTTTCTCTGCAGCTGCAGTCAACTGAGATGGAGGACCCTCACCTCCCCATGATGTGGGAGTCACAGGACTCCAGGCACAACACATTGCCCCAGCACCCAAAATCTCTAGTAGGGGGAGCCCTGTGACTGTGAAGGAGAGGAATGAGACCAAGTCTGTGCCTGAAGGCTACCAAGTGTCTGGTCCCCAAACCCTGCCAGAGGAGACTCCCTACATTTGTCCCCCTGGAGCATTTTCCACAGCTCATTTTCCTTTGTTCAAGAGGAAGATCAAGGCACAGGAGATGAGGTTGTAAGTCAGGGGTGTCCAGCCTTTTTGAATGAGGGGCCACATTGCAACTCTTTTCTCAATCAGGGGCCGGTGAGCAAATTTTGGCTAGATAAGGCATAGACATTCATTTTATTATTAATAAAATTTAAACAGTCAAAGATAAGGACCAGCTTTCAAATTCATTTGGTTCTGTAAATATGTAAAAGTTTAGTGCAGGCAAGACTGACAAGGAAGAGAAGAGGTGATAGGGCAGGAGTGGCCATGTGGGATGGTAGGGGAGAGTGTAGGGAGCAAGGCAGCAGGGAGAAGAGAGGGGAGGTCAGGGCTGGTCATGTGAGGCAGCAGGGGAGAAGAGAGGGAGTATGGCAGGGGTGGCAAGAAAAGGCAGTGGGTATGTAGCTGGCAGGTGAGTGTGGCAGGGAAGGAGGAGCATGGAGAGCAGGGCAGGGGTGGCAAAAGAGGAAAAGGGTGGGGAGGGGAGCATGGCATGGCAAGGAAGGGGGAAAGTGGCAGGAGTGGCGATACAGGTGCATGCAGTGGCTCTGCCAACTGGATAAGAGCCCTTGGCAGGCTGGATTCTGGCCCCCGGGCTGCAGGTTGGACAAGACTGTCATAAGCAGTGAAGATTTAATGGTCTCTGGGGTGTCTGATCTCTTTTGTTTTAATTCTTATTAGTTGCTTTTTAAAAATAAGTTCAAAGTTACACTGCATACAATGGTTTCAATAAATATCTATTCCCCTTATTTCTGTGTGGAAGCTCATTCAGGCTATAGTGAAAGGGTGTATTATTGGTTACCTTCAGTTTTGGGCCCCATCAGTTGGTGCTTTGAGTCGCATGACTGTCCAGGGCAGAGAACTGAAAGGCTCTCTCTGTCTGTTCCAGACCTTTACCCTCCCTAACTGGGGGTGGGGAAGAAAAGAGTGGACAGACTTCCCCACCTTTGACAAAAGAGAGAACAGGAAAAAGAAAGAGAAGTTATTATGCCTTCACATACAGAACAGTGCTAAAAATGGCTCCTTCTACGCCTGCTTCCTCTACTCAAAACTCATGACCACACTGAGCCATGGGATTTACTCATGTTTAACAACTGGTAAATGCCTTTATCGCCACATCCAAGCACAGTCACCAGTAATCATTTGTAAAAACCCCTACCCAGCCAGATATGCATTAAGGGGACTTGAAGCCCTGGGTCCCAGGTCCCCAATGGCCTGGGGCACCAGCCCCCCACTGGTGGTCCCCCTTCAGGGGCCCCAGCCCCCATTCCAGCTGGTCTGCCCCTGAAGGCAGTGGGGTCAACTGGTTCTTAGTGTGACTTCCAGTACAACCTTCCAGGGCCATGGACTCTGCAGCATGCCAGTTGACTCTGGAGCAGAAAGACCAGTTGCGCTGGCCCACCCTGCCCTCGGGGCAGAACAACTGGCCTAGGGGTGGGGTGAGAACACGGAGCCCAGCCTCCTGCCCAGGGTGGCCCCGCTACCCCTCAGCACCAGCAGGGTGGAGGTGGCCCCTTGGCATGGGCCCTATAAGCCTGTGTGATAGTCTATTCCTGCTCCCAGTCACTTTGTCAACTGTTCTCAGGGTCCTTCAAGCAATGAATCAACAGTGGTCTGGCTAACAACTGTGAACATTAACACTGGGCATACACCCTCCACAGAAAAATCACAAACCAGAAAGGGAACAAAACTGAGCACTGAAGCACAAGTGAACAGGAGTGTTTTTATAGCAGCTGGAGTCATCACTGTTCCAAGATGTAGGCATGAATTGCATCCTGGGCTTCCCTGGTTCACTGTGAACCAGCATCAGTATGACTGTTTTCTGGATCTGGCTGTCTATTTTGCCAATCAATCCTGTCCTGTACTCATTCTTTTCTTAAGTACTTGTCTTTGGTCTCATAAAACATATGAATGGCATAGCATGCCACAATAATTCAGAATAATTCATTAGTCAGAGTAGAAGTGGCTATGCAGAATCCCCCAAAATGGCCATGTGCATGGAGACACCATACAGAACCTTGTAGTTTCTGGGGAACAAAGTCTGTTCCACTTCAAGTACAGTTCCAATCTCCTCAGCAACCTGCCATCATGAGCCTTTCTTTTGTGTCCAGCATTGGGGATCATGAACCAGCTTTTGTGGTCCATGACACTTTGAAAAATGAGATGATAGTATCCATTCTACTGCTTTTGGGGAGAAAAGTGTCAGTGTGGGGATATAGGTGCCCTCTATGTCCCCACTCTTCCCCACAATTTGGAAATCCTATTCTCTGGAACCCAACTATAATTTCCAGAACTTAGGTTATGGTGACAACCTAGGGATAGATGAAAGTGTGGATAGATTCACAAACTGGAACCATCACAACTCCAACAGTGAATTTTCTTACTCCCAAATGATTTTCAACTGATTGTGTTGTGGTGCAGTTGCCCCTCTATGGTACCTTCAGCGTTAACTGGGCCTGGAACCAGCAGCCAATAGGGCAATTGGGCTGCAGGACCAATCAGGGACAAGCTGCCCACTGTATAAAGGGAGCATCAGCAACGCCTAGGCAGTTGGCCTGGGAAGCCCAAGGGAGAAAGTTCTCATTCCTTCTCTGCAGGAGTCAGACAGCCTGAACCCTTGTGTGCTCTGAGTGTGGTGTGTTGTTAGCTGATGACTGCTGGGGGACCTGAAATCAGAAGGGTTGAAGGCCTGGAGCAGTGGTTCATAGGCAAGGAGGCTTGGAGGGACAGTGGCTGGGACTCCAGAGTGACAGGTCAGAGCCAGTCTGTGGCAGTGGCCAGAGCAGCAGTGCAGGGGCAAGGAGTTGAGAAGCAGATGTTGGCTGGACTCTGGAGTTCTGAGTGGTGGTGTGTCACTGGGGCTGAGGGGAAAGCAGCCCAGAGAACTGACTGAGGTGTGGAGGACTGGAGGGAGGCAGAGGTCTCGGTAGAGGTAGTTAGGGTCCCTGGGGTGGGGCCTGGAGAAGTGGGTGGGTCCAGGCCCCTCCCTACTTCCCCAGTGTGCTGAGAGTGGCATGGCTGGCCATTAACTGTTTTAATTAGTGGCCAGGACCAAGGTGAACTGAACTATATCCTAGAAGGGGTGGACTGAAGGGCTTGGCCAGAGAGCTAAGACCTGAGCAAAGGACTCAAAAGAGGAGTCAGTGTGGCAAGAGGTGGCACACAGGCCATCAAGAGGGGGACTACTTGAGTTAGATTCTGCAGAACCACCACAGGAGGTGCCTTGCAGGTGGGTCTGGTGCTGCAAATGCCTACAATAGGTAATTGTCCAGCCATAGCCACTGACTTTAGCATTAGTATGGATCTCAAAAGCCAAGTGTTTTGTCATCTGAGGAGCATCTACTTCCTCAGCTTGAAGTTGCCAAGTCAGCTTCGATATATAAGCTGCTGTGATCCCAGCTGGACCATGCCAATTTACCTGTTCCAGAAGCAATGGTTCATCCAGTCTCAACCAGTAATCTTATGTGTCTTTGTCATAAACTGTCAATGGAGCTGTCACTCTCCTTGTGACCCAGGCCTCCTGGAATAACCTTCTGAATGTGCCATAATCAGGGAAAGCTGCAAAACCAGGGGCCAAATGCCCAAACTACTGATGGGTGGTACTTAAACCAGTCTGCTAGTCAGTAACCAAACATGCTTCTGATTCCCCACTTTAGTCATCACCAAGCACAACAAACAGAAACAGCCCCCTTATTGCACATCAGCTCCCATGATTCCCCTCACACCTCCCAGCCTCCTCACTGGTCATGTACTGCAAAGCAGACACATTGTTCTTGCAAGAAGGAGCAGAAGTGGAACCACAAAATCAGGTAATTGCTTCATCTCTTCCACTAAGTTGGTCAGGAAGGAGCAGTGAACAGGAGCTGCTATTAACAAATGTGTGAAAGCAATTGCGGGACTACCACCACCAGCAAGGAGGTTCCTAGAGTGTCTCCTGTGACACACAGAACCAAAGGATACCAGCCCTGACTGCTAGTGCTAACTTAGTGTACAGAAAGCATAGCATGGATATGGGTATACTCAGGTACAGAATGTGTACTCATGTCCAGCTCAGCCTGGGTATGGGATACATGGGTGAGTGCACGCATGGCTCAGTACTCATGTCCAGATATTAGTGTAGACATAATTATGGAAGTTAAATGACCTGATCAAAGTTTGTTCTTGAAGTTATGAACAGTTCTTGGCAATAGAAATTGTGAAGATTTGGGGAATTTGTTTATATAAAACATATGATTTCTGGCTGATCTTAGGATATTGCTCTCATTGAATACCTCAGTGTGTGTGTGGAGTCGGACATAAGCTGTCACGCTGTGCTATGTTCCAGATCAGGATCACTGGAGTGTCATAACTTGATGGCTCACATTCAAGTCGAGGCAAATTGGGACTGTGATGGCTGAAGCATAGGGAAACCTTTCTCCCCAGTTTTATCTGCAGGATTGTGGTTTAGGGTAGTGGAAAACTCAAATATTTATGCTGCATCTTAAAAACACCTCAGCACCAGAGAATACTGGGAAAAGGATGGGGGGGGGCTCACAGGAAGTCTAGGCAGGAGAGATGAGTGTGCTTGTGTAGCAGAAAGGTCTTATTTAACTGTGGGGCCAGCCGAGGAAGATAGAAATTGGAGAAGAGGAGGTTTGGAAGGGACTCAGTCATCTAGTCCAATCCCCTGCTCAAAGCAGGACCAACCCCACTAAATCAATGAATTGCATGGAAGAGGGGAAGAATCAACAATTTGGAGGCAAAGCCATGTGCAGGAAGGGGGGATCGTACGCAGAATCTGACCTAAACCCAGAGAATGTTCAAAAGTGGTGAGCAAACTCAGGCAAGGAACCGTGCATGGATGTGTTGTTATTTTGGCTAGATCTCTGCCAGTTTTGTGCTAGCTAAAGTAAAGAGCAGTTGGTTTTAGAAATCTGTATGATGCCTTGGGATCTGTTTGCTTTCACTCTCTCATGTCTATAAAGAGGTGAACTGTAAACCCAGTGCGTGCACAAGATTGGATCTCTGAGACAGGCTGCACTAAAAGTACCAGAACTGGTCCTGGCAGGCGTAAGGCAGCTGGGATGCCCAGACCTATTTCTGTAGAAGGATAACAGACAGCAAACAAGGGTCTATAAAGTATGCCAGACAGGCTGAGGAATGAAACAGTGCTGCTGTTTAGTGATCAGACAAAGGGAAACTTAACAGAACATGGGGCTAGTGTGTAAGGATCTAAATGCAACAGCCTGATGAGTGACTGTGGGAGCTCTCCTTGGGCTGTGTAACAGACAGGGCTGGCCCAAGGGTTTTTGGTGCTCTAGGAGAGCTATGACTTTGGCATCCCTCCCCACATTCAATATAGAGGGGAAAAATAACATTAATATATTTTTTAAATAGAGAAGAAATTTACTACCATCTAATTTGGTGACCCTTAAAGCCTGTTGCCCTAGGCAACTGCCTACTTCACGTATATGAGCAGGCTGGTCCTGGTGACAGAAACCAATTATCTTGATAAGTTCCAAAGGGGTAGTCATATTAATTACGTTCAGCAAAACAAACAAGGAATCCTGTGGAACTTGTAAAAACTAACAGATTTATTTACCACATTAGCTTTCATGGGAGAAAATTCTATATCAGATGCTTTGAAGATGGGATTTTCTCCCACAAAAGCTCATCTTCAAAGCATCTGATGTAGGAATTTTTTCCATGAAAGTTCATATGATAACTAAACTTGTTAGTCTTTAAGATTGTCTAAACTACAAAAGTTAGTTCAAATTAGTTAATTCGAATTAACTAATTAGATTTTAAGTCAAAGTTCATTTGAATTAGTCTTCACTAGATTCCTAATTTGAACTAAAGCAGGATTTATTAATTCACTTTAGAGAGTCTACATTAGACTCTAACTCAAACTGGGAGAACTGTGGCTTCGAAGGGAGCCACAGCTCCCAGGCTAGGGGAGCTGTAGCTCCTGGGGACAAGGGCAGCCCTGGCTCCCCAGCAAGCAGGGAGACATGGTTCCCTGGGAGAAGTGGCTGTCAGGTCTCTCCTGGACAGGGGAGCCCCAGAGAAGCAGCTGCTGGGGCTCCCAGGGAAGAGAACTGCCAGCACCCTCTTCCCTGGAGGTTCCCCTGTCTCAGGAGCACCAGTGAAGACAGCCACCGGTGATCCCTGGATAGGGGAGTCCCTGCTTGGCCAGGCACCTTCTCTTCCGGCTGGCGTCCCCTGCAGGGCACCCTCCTGGCTGGCTAGTGCCGAAGGCGACCCCCCCCCCCCACCCCAGCCGGGGACTTTGCTATCTGGGGAGTGCTGGCAGATGTCTTCACTGGTGCTCCCAGGAGAGGGAACCTCTGGGGCTTGCCTGTCCTGGGAATGCCGGGGAAGACAGTTGCCAGCACCTTCCAGGACAGGGGAGCCTTGGGGAAGAGAGCATGGGTGGCTCTCTTCCTCAGGAGCCCCGGAGGCTCCCCTGTCTGGGGAGTCCTAGCAGTTCTCTTCTCCTGGGGCTCTCACGGCTTCCCGGCAGAAGGGAGCCAGGGCTGCCTTCTTCCTGGGACCTCAGTGTCTTGGCAAGAAGGAAGCTATGCTTTCTTCTCCCTGGGTCCCCCGTGGTCCCCCGGAAGAAGGAAGCATGGCTCCCTTTTTGCCGGGAACTGTGAGTCTAGGGTGAAGGGGAGCAGCTGGAGCCGTGTGTGGCTCCCTAGCAAAAGGGAGCCTTGCACAGCTCTGTTCTGCCAGGGAGCCACTCAGGAATCCCTTGTCCCCAGCCCTAGGTTGACTAAAGTTAACTCTAGGGCGGCTACGTTGGATTAATTCAATTTAATAAACTCGACTTAACCTTTAATTTGTGGTAAAAGGAGGCTTTATTAAGTCAAATTAGTGTCTCCTTATTTCAGCTTAAGGAAACACATAATTTAACTTAATAAAATGCCTGCATGGCTGGGGAGTAGGTTAAGTCGAATTAAGCCTCCTTAATTTGACTTACCTGTAAGAGATGCACCCTAAAACTGCCAGAGGACTCTAATTTTTTTGAGTCCTACTCTTATGCTTAAGTGACAATGCTGTCAGCCTCTTCTATGGAGTGGATTCAAATAAACATAGTGACCTCAATATATGGACCACCACTGACTTCAGTGGACTTTAGATTAGAAGCATTACTCTGGGGGGAAAAAGATCTGGGACACCATCCCTAGCAAAGTTGGGGGGGGGCAGGTCATTGGCAGGGCTGGCCACTAGGGTAGCCATTGCATCCCAGGCAAAGGGTTGGGGCGGAGTGGAGGGCTGGGTTGCCACTCTAGCAGCCACTGTGTCCCCAGCAGGGGACAGGGCAGGGCTGGTACTCAGGGATAGGCTGGTGTTGTGGGAAATGTGCCATGGGATTCACTCAGCCTAATAATAGTGTGGACTGACATTGTGCTGGGGTGGTGCAGGCCAGTGGTGTTCTGGATTGGTAGGGCCCCTCTTAGATCATAGCTGCTGGGCTGCAAGGACCCAGTCCTTGTGCTAAGGGAAGCCCTGCCACTTCAGAGCACTGCTGGTTTGCACCATCCCATAATACCAGTCTGCCCCACCCTTTGGTGTGCTGTTCTGCAGTGTTGGCCTGCCTCTGAGCACCAACCAGGTTTGTCCCCCATGCTGGGGATCACGTGGCTGCTGGAGTAGCCAGCCCTGCCTTCTGCCCCACCCCACACCGTGCCCCATCCACCTGCTGGGACAGAGTTACTATCTGTATGGCCAGCTCTGCCTTCTGCCCCACACCCCTGCTAGGGAAGGACTGGGAGAGGGTGGCACTGGTGGGGGAAGCAGATCACGTGGCTCTTTAGGGCACTGCCTGTTGCTTTAGATTAGCTTTGACTATGTATATATGAGTATGTACAGTCCATATGTTTTCTAATCTGTGGATAAAGAATGGGTGCATAAATCATAAGGGATGAAATTTGAATGACTATGTTAGGAAAAGCCTAACAACCCAGCAATTCATTCTTCTTATGCGACCAAATTTTGACTGGTGATGCTCATGTGAGCATATTACAAAGCCTGCAGCTAACAATGAGAAGATTTATCATTTCTGGGTGTTCCTGTAATAAAAGCTGTAAAACAGGGGAGTGGAGCATAGTCAAGGGGTAGGGAACAAGCTCTAGTTAAGAATACACCTGCTTTTTCTGACCTAGCGAAGACCACTGTGCACTCTTTGCAGAAGTAGATTATGCAGATAGGATGCTTTTAGACAACATAATCAATGGACATTGGTCTTGCAGCATACATGTACACCATCTGGGAATGGTTACTCTAGATTTCTTCAAGCTTGTCAGAACGGGGCTCCTGAACTGTTTTTTTCACACCCTGTTACAAAACATTCTCAGTCTTATGCAGTGTTTCTAAATGTGCAGGAAATCGTTAAGCCTATGTTTATGAAATCTCCCAGCAGGACAATGTCTCACAAATGCAGCAGATTTTTACTGGCTCTTTTTATTTTTTATCACCCCAGGAAGATTTTTGCAAAGTGGATGATCATGAAGCTTCTAGCAAATGCTCAGGAAAATATGCTATTTTATCTTTTTTTAAACTAGTACTCTGAGAAAACGTAACTGTACTGTTTAATTGCATTTATTGGAATTGTGTGGAACACATTTATTATCCCAAAGATTTTTATATATATAGAATCCTTTTCCTGTTTGTTTAAATCAGGAATAAAGAGGTGAAATGGTAAGACAGAAAATGTGAATATGGAAAAAACACCAAATGATGGTGTGGTTTTTTAAAAGTGATTTACAAAGCAAATATTTAAGATGTTTTATCAAAGTAGAAGCATAGCTTTAGCCTATACTTAGGGTTGCATGGTGTTATGATCTACAGGTTTTTTTTATTTCCATATAAACATGTGCTCTTGGTGAAAAATTTTAATAACATTTAATAGTTGTCTGTACTTAAAATATACAGCTGTTTCTGCAGATCAAGGAAAATATTTAGATTGTGGAAGATGCACAAAAGGGAGAAGAACGTTTTTGCTTTGCAGGATTTTTTTTTGGCCAATCTATCATTCTTACATCCTCCCTCCTGGAGCTCCTGAAATTGTCAGTAATCCCAGCTCTAGGTGAGCAACATAAAGTTGTTAATGAACATCTCACAACAGAGAACCAGAACATCTGCACCAGAGGAAACAAGAAAGTTTGCCTTTCAAAGTACTGAATGAATACTGCTCATATACTTCAAATTCATCAGAGCACTGGAAGGTATCTAATGGCAACACTTTCTCTAGCTCTTTCACATGTGTACTCCCCACAGTTCAGTTGATCAATTAATGTTTCAGCACAGGTTAGAACCTTGTACAACATATATGCCCCACTTGATCTGTGGCATGCCTGGAAGGGAAGCAAACTGTGGAGACAGCTGCAAAGAGGGTGCATAGAAGGGAAAGATGGCTTTGAGCAAAAAATTTTCCCCAACGTTCTGACTGGATGCTTGTAATATTTTCCCTCAAGGAAAAAAGTGTATGTGGATTTTGGAGAGGAAACCCTGAAGTGAAAGAAGAGTCAAGTAAGAGCTGCTCCAGCCAATGTGTTCTCTCTTACATGGATCCAAGTGTATGTGTTGACAACACAACAATTAGTGCCATTGGTTAGTTTGATTAATTTGTTACCTTCCACACTGTTTTCACAAAAAATAAGAAGTCCTTAACTCTCTGATATTTTGTTTAAATTTTAGCTTTTTGTTGAAATTTGGGACTCCAACACTACATCAGTGACTTATTTCACACTTGCTAAAAGAATAAAAAGGAAAAATTGGAAGGGAAGCTGAAGAAGAAAAAATAGAAAAGATGACAGAATACCTTAATTCTCTTTCTACACATTGTTTCCCTTCTCATTCATTCACCACCCCTCCAAGAATTGTTCCACATCCTCCTCTTACAGCTTCAATCAGTTCCAAATATTCATCCTCTGCTGCCCTTCAAACATCTTTCTTTTCCTTCTACTAATCATGACTATGGATTCTTTTCACATTATAACAGGTAATTTGACTTCACCCTCCCCCTGTGCTGTTTCTTAGAGTTTGAATCCGTACAACTGCTCTGAGTTGCTGTTGCAGTCAAGGCTGGCCTGTCTATGAGGCAAGAGACAGAAGTGGCTCCAGGTGACAGTTGCTATGAGTGGGGCCAAGAAGCAGATGCTGCACTCCTGCTCCACCCGGCCCCTGAGCCAAGAACTGCAGACTGGTATGGGTACTGGGCTCCGCTCTGTCGCCCTGCCTCTGGGATGGCCCACTTCACCCCTAGAAAGGAAGAGCTGGCCCAGGGGAGCCCCACTTCTGAAGGCCTCTCAGCCAGCTGTTCCCCAGTCGGAGGGCAGGTTTTTGTGCTAGGGTTAGCAGTCCCAGCCAGCCCCTAGGCTATGACAGGGAGCTTTGCTGAGGGTGGGGGAATATGTAGATCTCCACCCCCCCTTGATCATGCCACTCAGGTGCATGCTCAGGGCAGTACCTATGTGGCCACACACACAGGAAGCAAGGTGGCAGCTCCAGGGACTGGCAGCCCTCAGCCAGGTAAGGGGAAGAACCGACTCTGTGGGGTGGGGAGGATCAGGGATGAGGAGGTAGCACTCTGCAGGGAAATGGTGCAGTGGGTAGGTCAGAAGGGAAAGCCCAGTGGGGCGTTGGGGGGACCCAGCAGATAGAGAAGAACACAGTTTGGGGCCCAGTGCCCAGGGGAGATGGTGCCTGCTGGGCTAGCGAAGGGAGCGATTGGGGGGCAGCAAATTCCCCAGAACATGAAATTAGGGGAGGTATGGAAGGTGTTGGGGAGCTCTGCAAGTTGGTATAACACTGTTATTTGCTGACAACTCAGGGGGTGTTGGGAAATTCGGGGGGGGGTGTTGGGGGATGTTGTGGTATTCTCCAGATTGATTTAACACTGTTACTTGCTGACAACTCAAGGGGTGTTGGGAAATTCAGGGGAGGTGTGGGGGTCTTGGGATGCTCACCAAATTGGTATAACATTGTATCTAGCTGACAACTGCGGAGGGTTGGGAAATTCAGGGGAGGTCTGGGGGGTATGTTAGGGAAATTCCTGGTTGGGAGGAGATGCTGCCTGACTGGTGGGCAGGTTTGGGGGAGTCTTAGTGACTCATCTGGGAGCCAGTGGGTGGGTTAGCTTAGGGAAGGGATCAGGGCCTCTGAGAAGCTGGCAGCCAGGCCATGGGCAGATAAAGTTTCTATTTGGTGTCCCACTGTGTCTGTGCCCCTTCATTTGTAAATTGGACTAGAACCTAAGTCCCCTGGGTCCCAGTGCAGTGATCTAGCCACGAGATCATGCTACCTTATAAAATTGATGAGGGCCTTAGAGGTGGGGAAAACCCCCCCCACCATATCCCATTCTGGCCACCTCCTTGCAGCCTAGGGCAGGATAGTCTATTCCCAGGGCTTTAGCAAACCAGTTTTAATTTTAATCACTTTTTAAACTCCTATACCCGTGTCTCATGGTGCATCTCTCAGTCATCTCTGCTGAATTTAATTCTCCCCATGGACGAGCTAGTACAGAAGGCAGAAAGAATCGCATAGTACTTGTTACATGTAATCAGACCTACTGGTCCAGAAGTTTTCTCCCTTTTGTGGAATGCAGACATCTCTGGGGAGGTGAAAGCTATTTCACAACAATGGTTTTAGTATGGATTACTGGGCATAGGAGGGAAATTTAGCTTTATCTGCCAGTGCCAACAACAAAGGAATGCCTGGAGGGAAGCATCAAAGAGGTGTTAACTGAGTTCTATCACAAGAGACAATGGGATTGCCTCGGCCCAGAAAGGGGGAAGGAGAAGTGTTTTACCTTTTATTTCCTTGTGGTTACTTGTAACTCGTTTATATTGTTTTTCTCTCATGAATGCCACTGTGACAGGCCGCTCCCTGGATCCGACCCAGTGTGCCACTGTGACCCCCCCCACCCCCGATTCCCACTCCTGAATCTTTATGCACCCTCCTTTGCCAAGTGACCACTCGCTTCAGAGTCAGTCCACTCCAGGTTCTTGTGTGTAATCGGACCCAACCAGTGGGTAGATGCCCTCTGGCTACTCAGGGGATGGTCCCCCAGCAAGCACCCCCAGCCCCAGTTACACAGCAGGGCTATGTCTACACGTACATCGTACATCGTTATTTCGAAATAACCTGTTTCACAATGAGTTATTTTGAAATAAAATCCTTATTTTGAAATAAGTTAATTTGAATTAACAGTTTGTTAATTCAATTAAGGGAAAGCCTGCTTTCAAAATAGCTGTTGTTTCAAAATGGTTATTTTGATACAAGGCCGTTTGGACATGTTGTTTCGAAACAGTTGTTTCAAAACAGTTGTTTTGAAACAATGGTGTTGTTTCGAAACAACGTGTCTGAACGCTGTTTTTTCGAAACAACCGTTTTGAAACAATGGCTATTTCAATTAGATGCAAGGTTTAACGGTTTTGAAATAACGGTGCATCGTGTGGACATGCTGCTTCTTATTTTGACACAACCTCTGTTGTTTTGAAATAAGAAGCCTGTATGGACATACCCCAGGAGTCACTGTCTACAGAGATTGGGAACCACTCCCAGCCACCACACACCCAAGTTGGTCCATTTAACAAAGAAATGGATTGTGCCCAGTCTTCTTCACTCACGCCCTCTAAAGATCACACAGCTTTAGATAAAACAACTACTAATTTATTGATCAGATTATAATTCTAATTAAGAATATGGCTAATTATGGCAGAATAAATACAGGGAAGTGTAAATCTTGAGTAAGTGCATGACAGTGTGACCTGTTCCCATGACTTACACTTCCCTGCATTAATTTCCTCCCATTCTGTAAGTTCCCCCATCTTCAAAGTGTCTGGCAAAGTGGGATTTTCTCCCACAAAAGTAGTGGTTCTTCTTCAAGTGCTGCTCAGATTCATTCAGTAATAGGTATCTCCGTGCTGGAGCGCCGGATTGGTCAGAAAAACTTTGTTCTAACCTGTCAGGAGAGGGTAGGTAGCCACCGCCCCCCATGCAACCCAGTAGTTATATATACCGACGCCTCCCAACCCCTCCCCAGTTTCATTTCTTCTGCCTTACGCATCGGATCTAGAGCTGTCGGTGGCCGTTGAAGAACGACCTCGGTACCAACCTTGGTACCTTGGGACTGACGCAGCACCTCAGCCCCTTGGCACCGCTCAAGGTCGCCCCCAGTGCCGCAGTCCCAGCACAACCAAGCACCATTGGTGCCAGGCTCGCCCCGGCACTGACCAGCATCATCTCTAGCACTGCAGGCTCGTCATAGCCCGGTGCCAATGGTACAGGGCCTGTCTCAGGGCAGTCCTGTCTCTCTGATTAAGGGCTCACCACAGGCTTGTTTGGGGTCGCTCCTGATACCGACGCACCTGGAGGCAGTGGAGGCCACTTGTGCACTCCTCCTGTTGCCCAAACCACCCTCTGCAACACCGGTTAGGAGGGGCAAACCAGCCTTCACATCCAAGGCCTGGGTCCACTGTGGGCGGCACTGATCTCCCTCGCCCCAAAGCCCTACACCTTCTACTCCGTTAGGCCCTGATACCATAGAGTCATCCCCACGTCAGCTTATTACCTTGCCTTCACCGGTACCGCCTCAAGAATCGGGAGGTACTTCCTCCTGCTCGAGCCCGGAGGAAGGTCTATCAAAGGGCTCTAAGCAGCCCTGGCGCCATGCCTCAGCACTGTCACCCTTCCGCTTCTGCCCTCAAAAATGGTGCCCTTAGGAGACCCCTCTCCCCTCCGCAGTGGACTCCCGGTACCACTCTGTCCCCAGCACCGGGCTCATACATGGGCAACCTATCAGCGCATTCCTATCTGTTGCGCCGTGCCACAGCCCACTTAGAGATGGAGATCCAGCCCTCCGACCCCCCCACCCCCGACACCCTTTTCAGGCTGGTCTTCTAGGCAGAGCTGCTTACGGTCCCTCTCCACCCAAGCATTTGGGACCTGACATCCTCCTGATGGCAGAATCCAAGCTCTATTGCCCTGATTTCAGACACGGCGAGTCTCAAGTATAGGGTCCCTGAATCAGACTTCCCCTCTCTCGCTGACCACCCAATCCCTCCTAGGGATGTGGTAAGATAGCGTTCGGGCCGGGTGAGCCCCCTAGTGACCCCCTCCCTGCTTTGAGGGAAGCTAGGGAATTGGATCTCTTGGGATGTAAGGTCTATTCCTCCTCGGCCTTCTAACTACGGGTCGCAAATAATCAGGCACTAACCAGCAGGTATATGCTGAATATGTGGGAATCGGTCGCAAAATTTAGGCATTTGTTCCAACCAGAGGCCAAAGAGGAGTATGATGCATTCCTGGAGGAGGGAAGAATAATTTCCCAGGAGCTCCTCCTCTCAGTCTGGGATGTGGTAGATACAGCAGCCTGCACCATGGCCTCGGCTGTAACCATCCGTCGAGCAGCCTGGCTTAGGGAAGCCAGAGTGTCCTCTGCTGCGCAACAGGTGGCACTTGATCTGCCCTTTGGGGGTGACACTTTGTTTCCCCCAGAGACCCTAACTGTAGTGGGTACCGCATGGGACCCTAGGGAAGAGGTAAAATACCTCGGTCTCCTTCCATCGGGGCCCTACCCTCTCCTCACATAAACCATATGGGGTGGAAAACCACCACGCCCTCCTGGATGAGATTGGGCAGGGACCCAGCACCTTTCCACTGCCCCTCAGTTCTATTCTGGGGGCCTCTTGCAGCCTTTACCCCTTCCTTCCTCTGCGAGGAAGGGAACCTATCCCAATTGACTGCCCACCGTGATTCCCATATCTGGGATATGGCCATGTCTTCAGTTCACCATGAGAGAAGGTGACTGAAGCTCCCTCCCTTTAGTGAGAGAATGGGGAGCTCACTAGGGCTGTCATCCACCCACCCACCCTGCATCGATAGCGCAAACAGGGGCGAGTCAGTCTTTGGCCTTGCCTCCCGGACCTTCTAAGAGGCGCAGCCCATGTAACCAAGGGCTCCTCTCAGTTACCAAGACCCATCCAAACTGCAGGCCATGGCCCAGACAATTCTCATCCATTGCTACCCTTGGGGCTGTTATTGGAGGAAACAGAACAGGGAGGCCGCCCCCCAGCCCTTCAGGTACCCTTTTGACTGATGGTTCCTTCTGTCCTCGTAAACGTTAAGAGCAGCCTTCATTAAAACCGAAGGATGCATCATGCAGTGGCTCTAGTCACGACTACAGATACTCCCGGTATGCGCAGACACATGTGCCCACCCACATGTGTGGAATCCCATCCCTGCCTGCCTGCTGCCTGCCTACATCAGGTAGGATCTCCTTCGCACCCGGGATGGGGAGGGATGCTTTGGGCATCTTCCCACCCCAATAAACAGGTTGGCATGTGTGGTTAAGTTGGTCCTGGTGGGTCCTCAGCCACCTCTACGGTATGGGAACCTGACCTCTATCCCACCCATTAAGTGGAAATATGATACCCGGTACACTCTACCACATGCAGCTCAGTGCCCAAGGGGAGGCCAAGGCGGACCTGTTTACAATCCCTATTTTGCTAATGGCTCCCCCCGTGGGGAGGGGGAAGACAACCAATGGTAAACAACAGCTTCTCCCGCCTCTTTGGGACGGCCTCATATCTGACCGGGACATCCCCAACTGGGAGTCCCTAGCTAGGCCCCACCCTACCAGGAAAGTGGGGTGATAACCTCCTCTCTCTCTCTCTCTCTCTCTCTCTCCCTCCCTCTCCCCCCCACCGTTGAAGTATCAGCTTCTATATGTCCGATCTGGAGTTAACCAGGTCAGTAAGACCCATGGGAGAGGAGACAAGGCTTCTTCCCCGACCATGTGGACAGAGGTGAAAGAAACTCACCTATGGCCTCCCAAAGTAACTGCTAGCTAGCCGTGAGGCTAGCTCGTTGACATACTTCATGTGCACCATCGGGTCCCGCACATGGCTGTCACCCAACTGGAGTATACATAAACGGGTCACCCTAGGTCGCCCTGGCACCATGATTACCCATATCTGAGGCTGGGACACTACTACTATCTAAGCGTCCGGTGATCATTTTACGTCTTCCTTCCCGGCCCCTGAGACCGAAAACCGTTGGGTAGCCTCTATATGATACTCTCACTGTGGGCATCTGCTAAGGCCTGTTGTGTTTCCTCCACTCACTTGAGGGAGCTCAAGTGGATGAAAAAAAACCAACCTGTTTTCTGATCCGCACAGAACCAGAATTTTGTTTTCCCCCATGTTGGGATACGGTCCTGGATAAGATCGCTAGATAGAGACAAGCTGTGCTTGTCGGATTTTCTAAAATCCAAGGTACTCCTACAGAGCCGTGGTTTTCACTCTGGGAATACCACATTCCTGGGTGGTCTTGGGAGGAGACTAGTCCCTCCTCCTACTACCATACCATTTAGAAGGTTAGTCTTTCTGTCACCGAGTCCTTAACTCCCGCGTACACATAGATGCAATGTAGTTGGGGCAGATATCACTCCTAGAGGCGCCCCTGGGCACACTAGGTTTAAATCACTGTGCTTCTAACCCCATAGGCCTTTCAGTTGTCACGACTAAGTGGCCAATTGGTGGTATTGCTTTTCCGTTGCCCTCGTCTTACCCCTCCCCCCCTGCTCTCCAGGCAGTCTTCCTGGTGTCCGATTCCTGAGGTGAAACATAGGGCTCAAGAGGGGGTCCCTTTCTGTGAGTCTGCATAAATACCAAGGTATTCATAGAGACCAGGGTCAACAGCAGCTCCTATGGCCACCATGCTGACTTATGGGCGCGTAGTGGCCTGAAACGCTGCTTCCCAATGGTAGCCTTCTAGGTTCTTACACTGTACATGGCTGGAGGCTTGCGCTGCATCCTCCTAGCCCAGGGACATCTTGCCTGATATGCCATGTGGTGCTCATCGCACCACCTCTGACCCTTTTCTTTTCTCATTAACTAGCGCAAAGTGTCTTTCTTTAGACCCTTCTCATCTGAACTCAGTAGTCCTTCCCCTTGCGCTTAGCTGGGTACGTCAAATTCTTACACGCTTCGGGCATGTGACTTCAGGCCTTGATGTGGCCAGTTCGAGGGATAAGGTTCATCCCTTCTACTGTTATCTGCGTAGCCCACAGCCGTCATACTCAACCCCGTAACCCTATGGCTTCCAGTGTCCTCTCTCATAAGTTCACGCTGAAGTGTCCTATGGCCAGACGTTAATCCTCTGTCTCTAATTCTTTGAGCTATACCCGACAGGTTGAGCAACCAAGCGCATCTTCTCCATGTGGTCGTGTTGCATTGATTCAGCTCTGGTTAAGGTGACCTTAGTCTGCCTAGCCCATGCACTCTTTGCCTCAGCTGGATTAGACCTACCCCGTTCCTTCAGTTGGGCCCACAGTTGACGGTTCTCCATTGCCAGGCCAAGAGCCCTAATTGGTCCCTTGGCTCCTTCTAGAGCCTTGTTCCCTGGGCTTTTTCCCATCTGGGGTGTGTTTGTTGTGCTGAAGGCAGAAGGGCCAACTCCACCCACCATCCATCAGCATGGCTAGTAGTCACCTATTACTGAATGCATCCAAGCAGCACTCAAAGAAGAATGGTGGGTCACTCACCAGTAACCATCCTCCTTCGAGATGGGCTGCTCAGATCCATTCAGGCCCCTCCCCTCCATCCCCACATCTGGAGTTGGTGACTCCTAGGAACTGGGGAGGGGTCGGGAGGCAGCTGTATATATAGCCATTGGGCGGCGTGGGGGGCGGTGGCTGCCTACTCTCTCCTGACAGGCTAGGACAAAGATTTTCTGACCAATCCAGCACTCCAGCATGGAGACACCTATTACTGAATGGATCCGAGCGGTGCATCTCAAAGGAGGATGGTTACTGGTGAGTAACCCACCATTCCCAACCTTTTTAAGGCTGGGACACTTTTTTAGTCCACAAAAACTTTGAGGCCCCCCCAGCTGCATGAAAGTGGCATGGCTGCAGTGCTGCTGGCCAAATGCGGCCCATGTGGGCATAATCTGGTCCCCACTGCCAGGCAGCCAAGCTGCCACAGCCATGGCCCCCTCGCCCACCCTCTGCCAGGGAGTAGAGTGGTCCCATGGCCCTGCCCTTGCCAGCAGAGCTGTAAATCAAATTTTGGCCCCTGGGGCAAGAGCCCAAAATGTGCCCTCCCCCAACCCCTTCTCAAAGCCTCTCCTGCCCTGCTTCTGGCTCCCTCAGCGTCCACTGCTCACCACCATCCACTCAGAGACATCCACCGCAGCCTCTTCTTCCCACTCCAAGCCCCTGATTCAGCCCCTGCAGCTCCCCACCAATTCCATTCCCACAGACACTCAGACTAGCTTCTGCCACCCACTCCTATCTGCCCAGGCATATCCATCCCAGACTCCCCCACAAAGCCCATTATTTGCATGTACAGCAAAACCAACCTCCCATGCCAAGCCCCATCCACCTGAGCCTTCCCAAACCCTCCACTCCAATACCATTAAAAACTCCAGCTCCAGCCTCTCCCACCCCAACCTCCCCCTCTTACCCCATTACTGCAGAAACACAAACCCCAGCCTCTCCATACACCCCAATCCTCCAGACACCCATCATAGCTTTCCCCAACCACCCCTATGCCCCCAAAACACCCATTCTAGCCTCCCCATTCACCCCATTCATCCACTCCAAGGATTTAGATCAAGATGAAATGATACAACAATTTGCAGTTGTTAAAGCCTGAAAAGTTACCCTTTGAAGCTGAAATTTTACTGAGTATGTACATGATGAATGTTACTTGTTAATTAAATTTAAATTAATCAGTATTACTTTTTACTTTTGTATTTAGATTAAAGGAATGAATTAATCTTGCAATTTGAATTTTAGGTTGCAAATACAATTTGGAAAATCTTTTTAAGCTTACGGGAATGAGATTGGCGAAGGGTGCCGAAGCAAAATTTGGCATAGGGCACAACAACCCCTTGAGCTGGCCCTGGTTGCAGTATAACCTGATCCCATGTCTTACACTTCCCTGCATTTATTTTCATCCAATCCTCTAAGTTCCCCCTCTTCAAAGCGTCTGACAAAGTGGGATTTTCTCCCACAAAAGCTCATGCCATAAATAAATCTGTTAGTCTTTAAGTGTCACAAGACTCTCTGCTTTTTTTTTCTGTCTAAAGCAGTGGTTCCCAAACTTTTTAGTAACGCAGCATACTTCAATGAGACAGTGTTCTCCAGCACACCCACTCTTTTCGTCTGAACTGATTGCTCATAAACATCATGTTTACTTATTTTTACTATGGTTACAGTCTTGCTACAGAGGTTTGCAATATAGTGCATCCAACAAGCTAAAGGATCAAATGCATTATGCAATCCCTTTGGGGTCTTAAAGAGCATGGTTCCTTTAATATTTGCCCCGGGGGGAGGGACTGAGTGGTCTGGAAGGAGGGTGTGGTGCTGAGGGGGAAGGGGGCTGCAGCCAGAGGCTGAGGGGAGGAGCAGAGAGAAGCAGCAGAGAGAGAGACCCTGCCTGAAGCCAGGGAGGACGGAGCGGCTGACCTGGGATGCCCAAGACAGTACCCACAGGCAGACAGTGTGCTGGGGAGAGTCATCCAAGGACAGAGCTGGACCCATGTGACTGGCTGACCCATGTGATACGGCTGTGGGGCTGTGCGTACAGGGTCTGGGACTTGGCCTGGGACTAAGGGAGAGGCTATAGTTAGTTAAGTGGGGAGGGTGTCGCTCTGTGGTCACAGAGAGTGGCAGAAGAGGCTTCAGAGGGTTTTTGCTGAGAAAGTTGCTGGTGCTGAAGACGACCAGGAGCTGCTGGACGAGCTGTGCTGGGACTTCTGAACTCAGGGTGCAGACACAGAGCTCACTTTGCTTTCAGCCTGCTGCACCTCTGGGCCTGAAGGGCCCTGTGTTAGCTGTTACTCTGTGGTACTGCTGCCCCATCTCTCCTGTTGGTTTCTCCTTCCCCCCTCTCTAAATAAACCTCCCCCATTCCCATAATCCCTGTGCTCTCTCAGGGTGTGTGGGCATTCTGGGGGATCTGGAACAGGTGCCCCTGGGGTAAAGGGGCTCTCCTGGCTACATCCCTGCACACATCCTTCCTTGGCCAGAGCTGCCTGCAGGGCAGAGTCTATCTTGGCCATATGTGTGTTACAATTAAGTTTCAAAACCACTGGAAAAAATATACATAATTTCAATTTTACCTTTTGGTCACCCACATTTAGAATGTTCACGTTTTAGGATTGAAACACTGATACCTCACTTTTAATTTGATTAACTTTCACAAGTTTTATGAGTTGTAATTTTGGTTGGATAGAATATTGTTTAAGATGAAACTGTTTGTTTTACAGTGATTTTTTTTTTAAATACCTTTGTATAAAATTTCATGGCACATAGGTTGGAAACCACTGCTCTAATGCTCCATTCTTTTCCCCAAGCACCTCTACTCATCTCAGCTCCTTTTATCATTTCATTTCTGTCACTTATCCCTTCTTTCTCTTGGTCTTTTCCCGTTTATCCTTATCCTTTGTTTTTTGTAAACTGTCTGTTTTGTGGCCCAGAATGAGATTGCACTAAGTACTTTCATCTCATTGTCCACTGACAAATTGGCTACATAGTGCAAAGATAACTTTGGTATTGTTAGTCTTTTGTTCTGAAGAGATGTCCACTTAACAGCACAGTACTGATTGTCAGGCTGTCTGGCTAGGAACTGATGCGAAGCAGTGCCAGATCTAGGTATTTTGGTGCCTGGGGTGCTGTCAGAGCAAGGAGCACAAAATGTACCCTAAAACTGAAAGTGAAACAGAGCCACATAATACCATGTCTGGGGCAAAGTCCCGGCTGCCCCACCCTAGTTACAGCCCTGATGAGAAGCCCCCAGACTTGACAATTCTTGGATTGAGGCTGGGATATAACTTTGTGGTGCAGGTGTAACTTTGCTATAATAAAATGACCATCTTCTTTGTATGCAGATCATGAATGTAGCTATGCATGATAGACTTCATGCAGAACAGTTTAACCAGATGTCAGATCTTGCCTTGAGGGGAGAATGTTTTCCAAAGTGTGTGTATTGTATTCACTTTTATTCATCTAGGTCTGTTTCTGCACAAGATTGGGTATAAATCTTTATATTGTAAATTATAAAGGTTAGGAATAAATATTATTCACAGAATAATAGCAGAGATCAGAATGCTGTCAGCAAAATTTTTATGTATCTTATTCATACACAAATAGAGCCAGATCTCCAAAAACCAGGACATAGCCTGCCGTCATGAAATCTATGTATATGTGTGCAAGTAGGTAATTAAACATTCAGTATGGTATTTACATTAATTTTATTTATACCTTTCCAGAAAAATATGACAGTTCTATATCATCACAAATGGTATGACAGATTAAACACCAGAAAGCTATACTAGCTCTGCCATGCTCCATCACCATACATGCTCCTTCCTCAGCATTCAGTTGATTAGTGATTACCTGTTAGCATGAGTTAGAGCTTTGTGCAATATTTATATCATAAATGCTCTACTGCATGCCTCAAGAAAACATCCTCCTGGTGTTAATGGTTAAGATGGGGGCAGATTAAAGAAGAAAGACAGCTGTTCTTTCTTGGCTGTCTAAATTGGCCCCTTAGGGACAATTTTGTTGGGCTGGGATTTCCAAAGGACAATGTGCCTAGGCTATGCATGGGTGGAGGGGTGGGGTTGGAATGGAGGGATGGGGAAGGAGCCAGTGATACAGAGCAGACTTTATCAGCTTTACAGCAGTCGGGGATTCCCTGATACAAGGGAAATTTATAGCTTCCTCCAGCCTGCAAGTTCAGTCTGCCGAGTTTGCAACTAAATTCAAACTTCCCTGAAGTTTGGGGAAGTTTGGATTTGGGGCCTTATTAAAATCTATTTTAGGCTTCAGCATTTGTATAGGCTTTATCTTTGAACTCTGCTGAGGAAAGGTTGGCCAAATCAGTCTGAAGTGGACATTATAATATGAAAGCCTTAGGTTCTACTTAGCCACAGAGAAAAAAGGATGGAAGGTTTGAAGCCAGCTGTGCATTTGATATTACAACATGACACAGGCAAAGATCAAAATAGTTTGAGTTTGGATTATAATTTATCAATGAAGTTCATGTGGGGGGATTAAAATATAGATCGATCTGATTCTTGTTCTCACATCTGTTGCCTTTTCAATTCTTTTAGCTATGGCTACAGAGCAATACTGAAGGACAGAAATGAATTATGCACAGCCTTCATTTTGATGAACTGGGACTCAGTTCTGGAAATTTAACACATAGGGCTAGATTATGGCTCAGCCATAATCTTTGAGTAAGGGGAAACTCTGAGTTGCTCCATCTTAGAAGCAGAGAAGGAGACATACCTCTGTGACTCCCTTGCCTAGGAGATCACTTCCCTTTGAGCTATGTCTACACTTAAGGATGTTAGTTCAAACTATATTAATTCAGACTAACTTTGTTTGAATCTGCATGTCCATGCTAGAAACCTAAATTGAACCAGCATGTCCATGCACAGGATTTGCTAGTTTGCCTTAGGAGGGGAGCGCCATGGGAAATGTGGCAACATGGCACCCAGGAAGGGCCATGCCCCTACCCAATCCATCAAAAGAGGAAGGCACACTGGGAGGAAGAAGGTCAAACTGCCTTTAGTTCAAACTAACGGTTAGTTCAAACTAAAGGCAGGTTTTACAAGTTTGAACTAAGCCTTCCTTAGTTTGAACTAATGAAAGCCTCCTTAATTCAAACTAAATTCCCAGTGTAGACATAGCCCTAGTGCCCTCCTGGCAAGGACTACTTACTGCAGGGGTCGGCAACCTTTGCCAATCCCTGTGCCAGCCCTGCCCACCTCACCCTCAGTGGGTGCCAGGGGAAGGGCCAAAAGACAGCTGGGCCAGGCCCCAGTTCGGGGCTGGGGCTGGCACCCCTCCAGCACTGCCATTTGGCCTCCGGGGGTCGGGGCTGCCCAGCACCCACCCCTGGGGTTTGGCTCCTGCCCACAGCAGCTGTGGGTGGCTTCCGAGGACTGGGGTTGGGGGCAGCACCCACCCCCGGCAGTGGCTGCTCTGGGCTGGAAGACCCTCCCTGCTCCCTTCTAGCCCTGGTCAGCAGAGGGTGGGGCCAACAGGTGCCACATGCTGGTCAGGCTTGGCTTCCGTGCCATTTTTGGCATGGGTGCCAGGGACGGCCAACCCCTGACTTACTGCTTAGCTCCAGTTCAACTGCATTGGCCAGTACGCGCTGGAGGAAGTAAAGTCAAGACTCCAGCCACTCCTTGGCACAGACTGCCCTTTCGTATGGGGAGGGGAGGAATGACATACAAGGGAGCTCTAGAGGAAGTTACCTTACATCACCCCTGTCCTTGGCTAGTCATGTACTGTGGGTCACACTTGTGCTAATAAATAGACCTTATGAGAGCTCTGGTAGTCTTAGTGACTTTCACAGGGCGACTTGTATGAGTGACCACCAGAGGCCACCCCATTCGCCAGGTGGCTCCAGCCCCATAGCTGGGCTACATGGTGGGGAACGAGTCCCTGAAACTGGGTGGCCCAGACTGGGGCCCCTTTAATCAGGCTCTGGTGTGTGGGGTTTACCTGTTGCACCCCCTGCAGCCTGGGTTCCTGCCCCTCCCGTGGTATGCTATTGGTCTTTGGTGAACGATTTCAAGTGGCAGCCAGACAATAGAAGCAGAAGTAGCCAAAGCAGGACCCTCAGACATTTCTTCAATTTTGACTGGATTTTCTTTGCCCTGTGCTGATTGGCTATTTACACCAACCTTCTCCCCAGTCCCATACTCTCTTCACTTCAGTGGCCTCATATCTTCAAAATCCCTTCTCCCTTTTCCTTTTCTTTCCATTTCGCTTATCACTTCCTAACTAAAAACCCCCTCTCATATAAAATAAAATACATGGTTGGCACTAATGTCCCATTGTTCTGCCCCTTGTTCCTTTGTCTTTTGCTGCTTCCCTCACTCTGTGTCAGCCTTGTGCACTCAGAATTGTTAGCTCTTTGCGGGCAGGAACCACCTACTAGTTTGTTCAGTACTTAGCCCAATGCAGTTGCATTCTTGATTTAGTTCTTAGGTGGTACTGTAATTAATATGATTATTTATCATAATCGCTGTTAATCATACTTACTATTAGTCACAATTGCTGCTTTCTGTGAATAATTTACTTTGCCCTATCCATAAGGAGTAGGGTGGAAAAGCTGTTCTTTGACATGGAAAAATATAAATCAAGTCAAAACCATTCAAGCAGCAGAAAATAAAAATCTTATTCGAGCGCTGCTCACATCATTCAGTTACAGGTGTATACATGGCGCAGCACATGGTAGCTCAGAAAGTCTTTAGTTTTAGCCTGTCAGGTCAGAGCAAGTGGCCAATGCCCCCTCCATGCTGTGAGCACAGCTGTAGAGGTGGCTGTGACCCTGACCCTCCCAGTTCCTGCCTTCCGCCCTCAGCAATGGGTATCAGATAGCCAAAAGTTGTGGAAGCAAGTGCCTGTCCTCGTTTGTTCGTGATAATGATGCTGAAGTTTTAAGTTTTGCCCATTGTGCTGCAAAGCCTTCCCAATCGATGACACCCATGAGAAATGTCTCGTGTGCCTTGGTGAGTCGAACCTCGCAGAAAATCGCTCCATATGCAGGTCCTTCAAGCAGATGACGTGCAAGGACAGGGAGCGGAGGTTGTGCAACCTTGCCCAAGATCGGGCCTCTCACCCAGTGCCCGATATACCTCTCACACTGAATGCTCTGCTGGCCCAACATGCAAGTCCTGCACTGGAACCTGTCCAGCTCTGTTCCCTAGCTCAGAATACGAAGTCACGATCGACATCTGACTCAGCACTGGTACGGCGCTGGTTAGCACCGCTCCCCAGATGCCCCCTCCTCAGGAGTTGGGACCAGGGTACCTTTTGGTACCATTGACGCCAGAGGCCCTCGCAGTGGCTTGGGCCCTGCTCCAGGCACCGGCTCTGGTACCAGCCAAGAAAGCCAGGGCCAAGAGCAAACCGGCACTTCTGGCAAAGGAGTAGACAACAAGAGGTTCGGTACTGCCCCTGGCCTCGGCACCATCGAGACCTCCACCGGTACCACAGAACGGTACCAAAGACCATTCAGACTACCACTCCTCCCAGTATGCATGCCATGAGCCCTCAGTACTGTGCTCCCAGGGCTCAAGACAGCAGAGGTCTAACTTGTCCTTGCTGACTCTTCCTGCTCCACTCTTCGGTGCCCTGGATCTCCGAAAGCTCCTGAACAAAACCCTGATACTGGTGGATGAGAGAGTAAGTGGCACCAGAAGTGTTTACCGACGCCCCTGTCAAGAGGAGGGATGGGCCTGGCAAGCCCGGTGCGGGTGACACAGCGGAGCTCCAGATGTGATGATGATGGGCTGGTGGGCACACAGAGGGAAAGGGGCTGCACCCGCTCCTGTTGTCCCACATCCCTAGGCTTCTCCAATAACTGGTCACAGGAGTGGCTGGATTGGATGGCTGATGATGATCCCATCTCCCGGCACCTGTTGGCACCAACATCGACCCGAACTCCAGACTCATTGGATCTATCTGATGATGAACCTGACCCAGGCTCCACCCAGCACAGTAGATCACAGGCCCCCTCATCCTCTTCCCTGGATGAGGTTACCTTTCAAAGACCCCTGGCATACAGGGACGACCCCCGGACACAACAGGAGCTGCTTCATCGCATGGCAGCAAACCTCAACTTGGATTTGGTGGTGGTCACGGAGGAGTGTGACCCCCCCCCTTTGATGTGGGTGACGTCAGCTCACCTGCAAGGGTCTCTGTCCCCCTCTACTAAGGGGTGTACAGTATTGTGACGGCATGATGGCAAACCCCCTCATCAGTCCCTCTCGTGTCCAAGGTGGCAGATCGGAGGTATGATGTTCCCCCTGATAAGTTCATGTTCCTCTTCCATCACCCTACACAAGGGTCCCTGATGGTGGACGCAAGACTCCTTATGAACCTTTGGACTCATGCACTCTGCTGGTCCTTGCATGGAAAGTGGCCTTTTTGGTAGTGATTACCTCGGCCAGAAAGGTATCTGAACTGAAAGCCCTTTCTTCAGAACCTCCGTACATGAGATTCTTCCCTGATAAGGTGGTACTCCACACGCATCCATCTTTCCTACCTAAGGTGGTATCTCCATTTCACCTTAATCAGGACATTTGCCTGCCAGTGTTCTTCTCAGACCCTCAGGTTACCGAGAACCAGAGGAAGTGGCACACCCTGGATGTCAAAAGGGCACTCTTAATGTATATCAAGCGCACATGCCCATTCTGCAGAACCTCCCAATTGTTTGTGGCGGTTGTGGAACGTAAAAGAGGACTTCCACTGTCATCACAGTGCATTTCCAAGTGGATAGTGAACTGCATTAAAGACTGCTACAGAAGGTTGAATATGATCCTCCCGGGGAATGGCAGGGCTCATGCAACTAGGTCCCAGGCTTTGCCAATGGCTTTCCTTGCCCAGGTCCCAATCCAGGAGATCTGCAGGGCAGCTACATGGTCATTGGTGCATACGTTGACAATGCACTACGCTATCGTCCAACAGGCTAGATAGGATGCCATGTTGGGCAGAGCCGTACTCAATGTGGGTAAGCTGTAACTCCTCCCACTATCTTTGGGTATGGCTAGCAGTCATGTGTAGCTGAATGATGTGAGCAGTGCTTGAAGAGGAACAGTGGGTTACCAATGTAACCATCCTTCTTCGAGATGGGTTGCTCACATACATTCAGATCCCCTCCCATTGTCCCTGCTAACTAGAGTTGGCGTAAAGAAGGGACTGGGAGGGCAGGGTCACGGGCACCTATATAGCTGTGATCACAGCATGCTGGGAGCATTGGCTGCTTGCCCTGACATGACAGGCTAATGCTGAAGACTTTCTGAGCTACCGTGTGCTGTGGCACATATACGTCTGTAACTGAATGTATGTGAGCAGCCCATCTCAAAGAAGGATGGTTACATAGGTAACCCACCGTTATTTTTGTTATTTCTACTCCTGTTGAGGGAATAATTACACCACATTCAACAATGTTAGCAGAGATACTAGCAATGGGCAGAGAGGGTTCACATCACCAAGAAGGTCCATGGACTGTGTTGGAACTGGGGAATATAAACAAGTGTTTTAAGCTTTACTGATGAACTAAGCTTTTCCCAGATAAGAAGCTATTTATATTCAGTTTTGCATATCTTCATAATCTGATTGTTACTCAGCTTACTTATCTGCTTTGATAACAGTGTGGTATTATCATCATTAGGATTAAGTGTTAACAAAATTGGTATTATCATCATTAGGATTAAGTGTTAACACTCTGAAATGAAAGAAGGAAGTATCATTTGCCCCAGAGCTATTGTTTAAGTCTGTCTGTAAGGTCAGCAGGCATTGCTGCTTTGGTACATGCATTTTGAAGATTACCTAGGCATATTGGCTAGAGACTTTGGTCTAGTCTACACTACAGAGCTAGGTTGACACATAGCAGCTTACATCAACCTTATTATAGAAGTGTCTACACTAAAATTTTGCTCCTACTGTTATTCACCTACTTAATAACTCCACCTCGACAAAAGGCATAGGCACTGCATTGCTTACATCCACTCAAGGCAGGATAGCTTAATCACAGTATTTGTATAATGCCTTGAGCACTGAGACAGTCTGGAATCACACTTCTTTACAACCCTGACCAACGTTGCTATGCTGGCAGACGTCTGGAATGCAGCTCTGGCCTATGGTTGACATTGCATATTGCTCTCCAAGAACATCACAGAATTAGAATTATTGTCTTCAAATATCTAAGTTCTTCTTTTAGTCCAATTTTGTTTTAGACCAAAAAGATTATTCTCAGTAAGAGCCTCAAGAATCTTTGAACATGAATTCTGATGCTACCAGTGACCCCACTTATAACTGACCAATATTTATGGCATTATCATTTAACATACCTCCTTGAATGGCATCAAAACAGGTTTTAAAGATTGCTCATGGATCTCTAAATTAGGATGTACTTTAAGACAGTGTTAGAAAGAGCCAGATATCCTGATCTTAGCAACTATCTTGAAAGTAAATATTCAGATTACCTTTTATATAAAAACATTTAGGATTCTGTAGTTTTAGAATTTATAGAATTTGCTGAAGACCTTTGTACAGTAAATTATATAGTTAAGGGATATTTTCCATTTTATACTAAATCTAATAAGAGATCCTACTTAAGGCAAGTAACTGATCAAGTACACTGTTTTCTTTTTATTAGCTGACCTAGCAAGCTAATAAATTCATCCTGTATTTTTTTCTGCTACAGCCAATTTGCAGCATACAGGAAACTAATGTTGTACAATAACTACCTTCCTGTACTCAGTTCCTAAATGGAGCCAAATGGATTTGGTGGCGGAAGAGCTCCCCAGCAGTTCCTGTGAAACAGTGCTGAGCGCAGCAAGAACTGATAGAAGCTGGTTGCTGTTATTGACTTTGACAATGTAATTATGTTCTCATTTGGCTGCCTAGCACTTAAGGATAATAATAACAATAATAAAAAAAAAATTCCCCTGTACAATGACTACAACAATTTCAACATCAAATTAGATGTGCGATATGTATTTTTAATATGCTGGATATACAGCTGTGGCTGTGATTTTTAAGAAGGCAAAAGTTCTCAGCAGCAGCCATTTACTGAACAGAGGTCTTGGCATGGTTGTTGTTGTTGTTGTTGTTGTTGATTTTTCTGCTGTAAAATTTCTTTCCAGACACAAAGGACAGTGATCAGCAATGAGTTAATAATGGAATTGCATTTTCTTTGGAAAATCACCTGCATTTTTTAGAGTTAAAAGATCATTAAAACACAGCACACAAGAAATGAATCCTGACCTCAAAGTTCAGAGCCTTGCAAGGGTACTTTGCATGTGTACAATAGGCGTTATTCTGTGCTGACTGGTAGCAGTTGCTAAGCTCCCCAGGTTCAGCTTCAAACCCTAGCATGATGGGCATTTTGCCACATAGGCTCATATCTAGCCAAGTATACATGCAAATTGGCCCTATGCATGTTTGGTAGTATGATGCAAGCATACCAAGTTACCAAGAATAACCAAGTTATTCTTCCTTTACATTATGTGGGAAGAGGTGAGCTTTCAGAGTGAGTTTTCTATTTTGATTCAGCAAAGGTAACCCTCAAGTTGATATCAGAGAGACAAAATGGGTAGGGTAATATCCTTTTTTTCCTTAACAACTTCCATTGGTGAAAGAAACAAGCCTTTGAGTTACGCAGAGCTCTTCTTCAGGCCTGGGAAATTAATCAGAATGTCACAACTAAATATAATGATGCTATGGCACAGAAAGTGAAATGTACTTTTTTTTTTTTTTTAAGGTGACTGTCATTAAATATTTGACCGGCAAGTTACAGAGTCAGGAAAAAATATTTGAGTGACATTTTTGGAAAATATGTTTGATTATATCATTTTCCTACTGTCTCTTGCTTCATTTTCCCTTATACAAAAGGTTAAATGCTAAGTTCATATATTGTTCCCCAGGGGGAAAAGAAAAAGCATGACAATTTCTATCCTGTGCCAGTAATTATTGTGAAGCATTTATCAGAAATAACACACGCTATCCCACTAAAATAAATATACTTATCTGCAGCAACCTTTATTAGAGCTGAGTACTAGATCTCCTTGTAAATACTAGTTGGAATACTCCTTATAAATATGAGTAAATGCTAGGAGGATAAGATTGGACAAAATATAGAATTTAATTTGTGTGCTCTTGGGGCAGATCTTTTAATTTCTGATTTAAAACAACAGTTGGACAGTGGGCCCAACTTTTGGAGTGGAGTGTTCAATTACAGTGCTGGTGCTAAGAGGTCACATCAAAATGAAAATAAAATGTATTTTGCCCCCTAAAACTGGCTTTTCGGATTTCTGAATCTGTAATAGATAGTAGATCTTTTGTAATATATTTAATATACATATATATATATGTAATATTGAGTATATATAACTATTGGATATATTGGATTGTATTTTTCCCCTTCACTGGTTATAAGCACTCAGGGTAGGGACTGTCTCTTTGTGTGTGTTCATACAGCATCTACTGCAGGGGCCCTGATACTGAGTGGCACATCCAGGCTTCACTGAAATATAAACAATAGTTTAAAAAAAATCCAGGGAAACTCCTCCTTATTGAGCATTATTCTATGCTTCTTTTTATTCTTATTTAATCTGTCGCCCCAGTCCTTAATGTTCTTTTAATGTAAGTATTTTTTAATGAAGTCTCCTCATTGCTGAGACACCAGCAGCATACTCACTGAGAACAGAGGAGATAGTCATCCTGCTTTGTGTTGCACAGAAGCTGAGAGTACCAATTTCTGGGAAAATCTGCTCTGTCTTTGCAGCTCCAGGATTCTCAGTGGCTTTCTGCACAGTTCAGTCAAAGGTTGCAGCTATGAGGGGATGGAACATGTTCAGGGTAAATAGCATCTTTAGAGAAGCTGTCAAACTGTAGCACAGTGGTTCCCAACCTATAGTCCGTGGACCATTGGTGATCCGGGACAGTACTGCAGGTGGTCTTTGGAGGTAGTGGGGGAAAGATAATTATTGCAGGTAAATGTTCTGTGGCAAGTGCAATATTTTTGTGACTGAGCATAATACATTATTAGAAATAGCTGCATTTTTAGAACCACTTGATATATACGTTTGACTCCCGTCTAGGGTTACCAGGTGTCAGGAAAAAGGAGGACACGTCCTCCTTTTTATCTTCACATCCTCCGTCTGGCAGGCATTTTAAAAATACAGGATTTTGTCTGGCTTTTTACTTACTGGGGTTAAAGTATGCTGGAATGCCCAGGAACACCCTATTTTTAGGGGGAAGCATTCCAGGGCCTTCCAAAAACAGAAGAATATTACATTAATACTACATTTTCTTCATGTGTCCTCCAATGTCCTCCTTTTCATACTTCCCTATCCTCCTTTCCATGCTTTGGTATCTGATAACTCGACTCCCGTCAGCCATAGGCTATGTTACAAATGTTTAAAATGGCTTGTTTACAATGGTGGTCTACAAAAGCTTTTGAGGGTGGTGTAGTGGTCCACATAAAGGATATGATTGGGAACCACTGCTGTAATTGTTCCACTGAGCATGTGCAACCTGCAGTATTTCAGGGGCTTATAACAGCCAAATTTGGGTGAATTTTCATAGGGATGACAAAAATTACATCTGTGATACTGAGGCAACACCCTTGCTAAATTTCAAATCTTTATTCCAAATGTAGGCACTGGAGTTTCTCAGTAAAATGGTAGTTAATGAAACAAACGATACGTATGTATATCCATGCTCTTGGTTTTGGAAGCGGCCAAAACCATTATAGTTGAAATAGTCTCAAATAAAGGTAGACACCTGGCATGGAGCCTTTCAATTTGAATCCTGCAGTTTTGCTAAGGTATAGGTAATTGAAAACAGAGTCTTATATGGAAAGTGCCAGGCAATTTAACACTAGCTGGAGTGAATATCTTTGCCTGTAATATCTATAGAGTGCTATTATGTGTATGTACAAATTCATACAATATAAATAAATGACTGTCAAGTTAAATGTACATATGTACAAGATGTTACATATTTAACTTTCCCTGATCCTTTAAGCAGTATATATTTACTTGTTGTTTCTGTCATCATTGTTCATTACATTTTCTTTATATGTTTTCGAGTACTACAATGTCTTATTTAATGTGAACTGACAAGAACAGAACATTATGTTCTAAGTGGAACCCTACCAGAGAAATGTATTATTCTCATCATTATTACTTTTTTAGATGTAGAGAGTGCCTGCTGTGAATCCTGTTTTGGTAGTTTATTTAAAATTTGGAGTCTGTCTTTCATACACACTACTACTTAGTTATTATTTTCAAGAGAATATTAGTGCGACTGACTCCTTTTTGGTTTGAGTTCATCTTGTTTGTTCCAGTGAGCAATTTAGGAACAATGTGGGTAAATTTCTTTCTACATTTCTGAATTTCCAAAGTAAATCTGTACATGCTTTGGCTAAAAGTATGATTTAACTTAATGGCTCACCAGCAAATTCACAAGAATCTTAAAGTTCACCATTATTTAGGCATTATTTGGTGCAATGGCAATCTAGGTAACTCCATTGGCTTCAGATGCTTTTTCCAGACTAACAGCAGTGTAACTGAGAGGAGAATCAGGTCCATATACAATTTAGCAAAGATTGTAATCAAAATTAATTAAAAACCAAGTAAATAAACGCCAATTTAATTAGTTCCTAACTGTCCACTGAGCATTTCACAGTTACTGTGATCATCAGACAGATCAAAAGGTCTCATGAAAAGCAAAAAACTTCAGTGTTTCAACTCCAAACCCCTATCTTGGAAACAAAGAGTATGTCTATACTGCAGGTAGGCTATGTTTACACTAGCAAGTTTTGTTGATGTTTGGTATATTAGCAAAGGTGGATTACTGCATGGGTCTACAGGGACCATGCCCAGCCACCCTGCTGGCATGGGGGGAGAGAGTGAAGGACTGCCCTGGAAAGGGGCTGACAGTGGGGTGCCAGGGCCCCAGGCAGGGGGGCCTCACCTGGAAGCCGGGATTCAGGCCTGAGTCCCTTTAGTCTGCCTCTTTATATTGGTGATAAAAGTGCAGTAATTATAGCACTGACACAGCAATCATTCTGTTGCAAAACATGGCCATGCTTGTCTCTGTAGTTTTGGCAGTGAGAACAGTGTATCATGGGCAGCTATCCCACCATGCTACTTGGCAGCTTCTGCTGCTAGGAATTCTGGGATGGGGAGGGGAGCACCAGAGCACCTTGGGTGCTATGTCAATGTTTCATTGCTCAATGCATTTCCATGCCATCATTCATTGCATTGCTTGTAGTGACTCATGCCATTTTCTCACAGCCATAACTATGGTGGGGCCAAAGGGGCTTTTCCCCAGCCACTCTATTAAAGGGCAGGTTTTGCACCGCCGGCTCCAAGCCCTGCTAATTGCAAGGAGTTCGTTCCAGTCGGAACGTGCCCCAGGTGGCAAAACAGAGTTTTACAGCTCTGCGTTTTCTCAACAACTCCCCACTGTTTCCTTTGCGCCTCCCATTGTATCTGAAAAGACGAATCCTGTGCTACTTTCCACTGTTGCGTTCAGCATTCTGAATACATTGCAGCTGGTTGCACAGTATGTTATGAGCTCTGAACAGAACAGAAATCTAGAAGCCTGACTTGTTGACTGATAAGCAGACAAACAGCACCACTTTATTGCTGTCCTTCAAGGAGCATCTGCATACCTGCTTTTGGGCATATGAGAGAAGCATGGAGTGGTGGGATCACATCATTATGCAAGTCTGGGATGACGACTATTGCCCACAGAACTTTTGAATGTGCAAAGTCATCTTCATGGAACTCTGGGTGAAGCTGGCCCCTGACCTCTGGTGCAAGGACAGCAGAATGAAAGCTGCCTTCTCACTTGAGAAGTGCGTTGTGATCACCATGGGTACATCTACACTCACTAGATATTTCAAATTAGGGCTCCTTAATTTGAAATAACCCACTCTATGGCCATGCAGGCATTTCATTAAGTTGAATTAAGCATTTCCTTAATTTGAAATAAGGAAGAGCTAATTTGATAAACAAAACCTCATTTTACTTTGAATTAATTTGTAATTCAAACTTATTAATTCAAAATAACTCCATTTTAACTGGGGAGTAGAGTTACTTTGAATTAAATGGGCTACCTGGCTGGGGACAAGGGAGCCCTGCCTGGCTCCCTGCCAGAAGTGAGCCGCATGTGGCTCCCTTTTCTTGGGGAGCCAGGCACGGCTCCCACGACTCCCTTTTCCCTAGACCTACAGCTCCCGGGAAGAAGGGAGCTCTGTTCCCTTCCCCCTGGGGCCTGGGTAGGTCCAGGAGAGAAGAGAGATGCTTTCCCTTCTCCTGGGAAGCTGTGGTTCCCCAGCAGAAGGGAGCCTCCTGGGCTTCCCCAACAGGGGAGCCACAGAGAAGCAGCCCTTGAGCGTCCCTGCAGGAGTGTTGCTGTCCTGGGAAAGGACCTGGGGCACCGGCCCAGGCCCCGCCCCCAGCTGCGGCCACACCCCCGGCTGGGTTTGGGGCCGGGAACAGCTGCCGTGGCTGCGGGTGGCTGGGCCCGGATCCCGGGAGCAGCCGCGAGTGGCTGTGCCCTGGATCCCTGGCCGGGGCTGGGGCCGCAAGTGGCTGGGCCCTGGATCTCCAGCCCAATCAGGCCGGAGACTGGGAGAGGCGGGGCCCTGCCAGACCCGAGGCACTGGTGCCGGGATTTGGGGCACGGGCCCCCTGTACCCGGCACCAGCAATGCTCCTGCTTCCCTGTCCAGGGAGCACCCCCCCTCCCCCCCGGAGAGCCTGAGAAGTGGCTGGGGGTGTTCCCTAGACAGGGCAGCCTCCAGGGTTCCCCAGGAAGAGAGCCGCTGGCACTCTCTTCCCTCAGACTCCCCTGTCCTGGGAGCTGCTAGTGGCTGCCTTCCCCAGCACTTCCCAGACAGGGAAGCCCCAGAGGTTCCCCTGTCCCAGGAGCACGAGGGGAAGCACCTGCCAGTGCTCCCTGGAGAGGGGAGTCCCCGGCTGGCAGGCAGGACCCCCCCATGGGTTGCCTCTTCCCCGCTAGTTGGGAGGATCCTCCATGGGGTGCCTCTTCCCCGTCGGCCAGTGGGGAACCTAGAGTCAGCCCCTGTCCTGGCTGTTTGCAAGCAGCCAGGGGCACACGGAGTCGGCTCTTGCAAGTGGCCAGGGCAGGAGTCAGCTACAAGCCACCGCTGCCAGTTGCAAGAGACTGCAGGAACTGACTGCCAGCCCCTGCCACCTGCACAGAGGGGCTGGGAGCCCGATCTGACCCCCAGCCCCTTGCCACAGTTGGGGGGGCTAGGAGCTGGATGGGAGTCCTATCTGGCTACTTGCTGCTTGCGCTGTAGTGCAAGTAGTTTGGAGCCAGAATGGGCTCTCAGCTGGCTCCTAGCCCCTGCAGCCTGCAAAGAGAGGCTGGGAGCCAGATTGGGCATGCCGGCCATCAGGGAAGGCACCCTGTAAGGGATCCTACTGGCCCGGTGAGAAAGGTGACCTGGCAGCTGTCTTCTCTGGTGCTCCCGCGACAGGGGAACCTCTGGGACTCCCGTGTGCAGGGAGTGCCAGGGAAGACAGCCACCAGCAGCTCCCAGGACAGGGGAGTATCAGGGAAGAGAGCTGGTGGCTCTCTTGCCCAGGAGTCCCAGAAACTCCCCTGTCCAGGGAGTGCTGGCAGCTCCCTTTCGCAGTCCTCTCCAGACAGAGGAGCCCCAGCAGCCACTTCTCTGGGGATCGCTGAACAGGGAAGCCCCTGTGGCCACTTCTCTATGACTCCTCTGTCCAGGGAGACCAGGTGGCTGCTTCTTGGGGGCTCCCTTGTCCCTGTGGCACCCCAGTGGCTCCCTTCTTTCTGGGGAGCTGCTGCTTGGCAAGAAAGGAGCTGCAGCTCCCTGGCAGAAGGGAGCCGCTGGGGCTTCATGGACAGGGGAGCCCCAGCAGCCAGCTTCTCCGGGTCTCCTCTGTGTGTGGGGGAGGTCCCCGGACAGGGAAGCCCCAGCTGCTTCTCTGGGGGTCCCCTGTTTGGGGAGCCCCAGAGGTTCCCTTCTGCCAGAAACCACGGCTCCCTTCTTGCTAGGTAGTTACAGGTCCTTGGGAGAAGGAAGCCATGGCTCCCTGCTTGCCAGGGAGCTGGGGGGGGGGGTCCCCTAACCTGGGAGCAGCTCTCTCAGTTTGAATTAGAGAGTCTAACGTAGACTCTCTAACTTGAATTAATAAGGCCTACTTTAACTCAAACTGCGAGTTTAGTGAAGACTCTCTAGTTTGAATTAGTAATGTCAATTTAAAATGTAAGTAGTTATTTTGTATTAACTAATTCAAAATAACTCAGTAAGTGTAGACATAGCCCATGTGGAAGCTGCAGACTGCTACTGTTTGGTTGCTAATCAGTTTAGAGTCAGCAAGTCCACCACTGGACTTCCATTATCGCAAATGCGTAGGGCCATTAAGGGCATTCTGCTCCGAAAGAATGTAACTCTTGGCAATGTGCATGAAACAGTAGGTGGATTCACAATGATCGGATTCTCTAACTGTGGCAGGGCAATGGATGGCATGCATATCCCAGTTTTGGCATGGAACATATCATGACAGAGTATATTAATAAAAAGGGGTATGATAGTCCTCCTATGACAATCCGAGTGCTAGCGGGTCACTGTAGGTGTTTCACTGACATCAACACTGGTTGGTTGTGAAGAGTGTTTTGTAGTCATATCTTCAGGAACACAGGCCTGCATTGGAAGCTACAAACACAGACCTTTTCCCAGACAAAAAGATTCCCATAGTTATCCAGTCTATCTACTAATGCCATGGCTCATAAAACCTTACACAGGCCATCTAGGTAGCAGCAAGAAGCACTTCAATAACAGGCTGAGTAGGTACCAAATGACTGTTGAATATGCATTTAGTAGGTTAAAGGCAAACTGGAGATGACTTTATGGCAGGATGGATTTAAATGAGGACACTATTCCCAGAAGTTAGATGGAGCAGACTTAGGGATTCCGGGGCCCTGGGCAAAAGTCAAGGATGGGGCACCATCCTTGACTTTTGCCCCCTGCCTTGACTCAGCAGGGCCTCTGCCAGGCCTCCAGCCCCCACAAGCAGCCGCCCTGGGCCCTCCAACCCCCTTGCCAGCCTCACCAGGGCCCCTGCCAGCCCCCCTGCCCTGCTGCTGGGCTCCTGAGCTCCCTGCTAACCTCACTGGCGTCCCTGCCAGCCCCCCCATCTTGCCACCAGGCCCTCCCAATGGGGTCCTCCATTGGCCTCGCCAGGGTCCCCATCAACCTGCCCCCCAACGATTGAAATAGCTGTGGCATGGAGCCCCTCCCTCCATGGGGCTCTGGGCGAGTATCCCATGTGCCCACCCACTAAGAATACCCCGCCTATGGTTATAGATGCCTGCTGTGTGCTTTATAATTTATGTGAAACTAAGGGGAAGAAGCATTTGCCTGGGTGGGCTGCTGAAGTGGATTACCTTGTACCTCCATATGAGTAGCTAGATGCCTGGAGTATTGGGGAATACAACGGAGGGCATACATATAAGACACAAACAAATCCTGAAGAGAAAGGGATGGGTGTGTGCTAGCTATTACAGCTACACATAAGTCTGTTAGTTTATTTTTATCTCTATTTTTGACTACTGGCATCAGACTCATTCACTTGCAATCTGGAATTTACCAAGTTGTCTGTGTTAAAGAACTGATCGGCTCTAACATAACAGGATAATCTTCATCTTGTCTCCCTAAACTAAATGAATACAATTTTGCCTCTTTAATCAGGTGATCATACAATATATCAGATCAAATCACCACTCTGGGTCACCATATTTTTAGAGTTTTTGCTTTATCTCAGAGGTAGAAAAACTATGGTCCACCTTTCATCTGGATTGCCCTCTGCAGCTGGCTGCCGGCCTGGAACTCAGCAGCCACAGCCACTCCCTGCTTCCAGCCAGGTGGTCTCACACCCCCTCCTACCACATGGACCCAGCAGTGCTCTTACTGGACCACAGGGAAGCTGCTTGCCCCTCCTGGCTCCATCTCTTCCTCCCATGGGCACAGCGGTGTCTTGCTGAAGTGAGGCAACCACTTCCCACAGGGCCCAGCTGCATCCTGTCTGGAGTTCAGCAGCTGCTCCTCCCAAAGGCCAGGGCCCAGTGCATCCAACTTCCCACTCTCAGCTTTACTCCTGCAGTACCAAAAAAAATCAGGGCAGGAGGAGAGGAGAACAGTGCAAAAAAAAGAAACCAAACCAAAAGTGGACAGTACAAAAAGAAAGACAAGTGGGAAAAAACAGTGCAAAAATGATCAGTGCATAAAACACTGGGGGGCGGGGGGGATGTAAAAGGGAACAGTGCAAAAATGCCAAAAAAGTGCAAAAACAGTGGACAGTGCAGAATGAAAAAAAAAGTGTAAAAAATCAGCAAAAATAAGTGGGCAGTGCCAAAAAAAGAAAGAATGGACAGTGAATTGGTTTTATGTTCATCTTTTTTTTTATGTTTATCTGTTTACATTTATTTATACATACATTAGTTATAATAATGTGGGATGGGGTGAAAGGGATAGAGCTGAGTGGGGTGTCCACTCTCTCACAAGCCCAACACCTTTACTGCCCCTCCCACCACATGTGGCCCACCATATAATGGCAAAAAGGCTGAAAAGTTTGTCCACCTTTGCTTTAGCTAGTAGATATTAATTTCACAGATGCTTTTTTTAAAAAACAAAAAAACAAACAAAAAAACCCCTTTCCTTTTTCCTATTCCATCATTCAAGGACTTAATTTTCCACTGTCCTTGTAGGAATCTTTCACAGCTCATGAAGGAAGGTTAAGAAGTTATCCTTCTATATTTCTAGCCCTATTCCAAATTTGCTGTTATCTCCTGTATTTGAAATGAAATCCTGGCTCCATCAATTCAGTATCAGAAGTTCTACTTAAGTTAATTGGACCAGGACTTCAATCTGGATCTTGCCATCACCTTGGTGTTTGCTCAGTTTTCTTTGTCACTTTGTATATGTGTAGGTACTGTGTGTGTATGGGGGAACACTATGTAGCAATGAGTGAACCTCAAAAGTTCTGCAGTTTAGTTTGGTTCATTTCAGCAGAGGCTAACATAATTCAGATGCTTGTGATTATTATCTGAATGTTGGGTTCCCCAAGACCAAATCCTGGCTTCAGCATCCAAGCCAAATAGCTGGAATGGGTGCTAGAGGGATATCTGAGGAGTAGGGCGAAAGAATCCTGGCCACAGACCAGGGAGTGGCTCAAGAGCCACTCAGCAGTGTGTATTTCAGACTACTGGTTGAAGCAGCCTACTTGCCTATAGGTAGAGAATGAGGTAATTCACATATGTGATGCTGTCAGGGTCTAGGAGGCTGCTTATGATTATCTTTCATATTAATATTTCATATTTGCAATAATCCATATGTCATATGCCATGTTTGGTACCAATAGAAAGTAATCTGCTAGGAATGGTTATATGCTTTATGTATAGGTTTCATATCGGTAATAGAAATTAGGAATATATATATATATTATTTGTACTCCAAGTTATTGGATTCTAAGGCATTCCCAGATAGGGTGGGCTGTAAAATCATTGTCCTCTTAATGGCCCATTAAGGAATCCTCCAGCTACAGTAGGCCTAGGAAGAAACCTGTTCAACTAGTCACCCAAACTGACCATGTGACTCAATTCTATTGTGATTTGGCAAGGAATCTGAGAGCATGGGGAAAGCAGAGGTGATAAAAAGCAATGGCCCCATCTCAGTTTTGTCTTCCTGTCTGCAACCAACACCCTCCCCTGGAACTATTCTTCTGGAATTGAACAAAGGATTGAGACCCACCTAGGTGCTGGATGCATACCAGAGGAATTGGACTAAACTGCAAACTTCAAATTCTTCAAGGACTTGCTTTCTGTGAACTCTAAATCATCTGTATGCATGTGATTCACTTTGACCCTTTAACATCTCTCATTTTGTTTGTTTTCTTTTTATATTAAACCTTTAGTTGTAGTTACTAAAGGATTGGCTGGCAGCGTGGTATTTTGGATAAGATCCAAGCCTATATTGTTCTGGGTGATGTGGCTGGCCCTTTGGGATCAGGAGAACCTATTTCTTTAAGAGGCCCAGTGGCTAGGTGGGGACTGGAGGAGCTGATGTGCAATAAAGGGGGGTGTTGCTATTTTGTTGTGCTTGGTGATGACCAGAGTGGGGAATCAGAAGCATGTTTTGTTGCTGACTGGGGGACAGGTTTAAGTACCACCTGTCAGTGGTTTGGGGATTTGGCCCCTGGTTTTGCAGCTTGTCCTGATTTTGGCACATTGAGAAGGTTATCCCAGGAGGCCTGGGTCACAACATAAACTTACAAAAAGATATGTTTTACGGTATAAATTCCTGATCAGACTATGTTCAACTTCTGTGATGATAAAATTCTTTCCAGAAACAAAACAACATTAACTTAAATGTTATGTGCTAATACAAATGTAGGATAGGTGTTATGACTTTATGGAATCACTGTAGCAAGCTATGAATTATGCATGAAATGAAAACCCCCTAGTATACAAATACTTCTGGCAACGACCATATAATGCTGGACAGAGAGACAAACTAAATATTAAATTCAAAGAGCATGTCTACACTTACAATTTATTTTGAATTAAGGAGGCTTAATTCAATCTAAATTAGGGCATGTCCATATTTGCTTTCATTAGTTTAAACTAAGGAGTTCATAGAATCATGAGGGACCTCATGAGGTCATCTAGTCCAACCCCCTGCCAAAAAAAGCAGGACCACTCCAACAATTCCCTTAGTTTTAACTAGTTCCATTAGTTTGAACTAGGCAAAGCCTAGGTCTAACTTATAAAACCTGGCTTAAGTTCAACCTAAGGATTAGTTCGAATTTATGAGTTTGAACTAAACCAATGAAGCCATGTTAATTCAAACTAAGGATTAGTTCAAATTAACTTGGTTTGACCTTCCTCCCAGGGTACATGGCACACTGGAAAGGAGCATGGGCCCTCCAGCACCTGGGGCAAGCAAACCCAAAGGTGCCCCTCCCACCAGATCTGGGGTGAGGCCTCCTCAGTCCCCTGGCCAGGGGGTGGGGTTGTCTGGACCCTGTGCCCAGTTCTAAAGAGCCAGCTAGGCTGGGGGATGGACCCCTGTGCCTGGCTCCAGCAGTGCTGCTGGGATGCAGGGAGAAGGGATTCCCCCAGCCTGGCACTGACAGCACTGCTGGGGTGGGGGAAGAAGGAATTGCCCCAGCCTGGCTCTGACAGCACTGCCCAGGCAGAGGAGAAGGGATTCCCCCAGTCCTGTGCTGACAGCACTGCTGGGGTGCGGGATGAAGAGACCCCTGTGCCTGGCTCCAACAGCACTGCTTGGGTGTGGGGAAGAGATCCCTGTGCCCAGGCAGTGCTGCTGGAGCTGGTCAGGGGGAATCTCTTTTTCTCATGCCCCAGCAGTGCTGCTGGGCTGGGGGAATCCTTTCTCCCCTGCACCAGCAGCACAGCTCCAGCTGGGCTTTGGGGAATCCCTTCTCTCCCCACACCCCAGCAGCGCTGTGTGTGTGGGGGGGTTGCCCTGGCCCCCAGGAACCCTGTGAAGAGAAAACATCCCCTGCTAGGCTCCAGCCTTCTGAGCCTCGGATGGGGGAAAGCATCCCCTGCCCACCTCTAGCAGCACCATGCCTAGAACCGGGTGGGGGATGCTTTTCCTTGTGCTGGGCTCAGGGGGCTGGAGCCTGGCAGGAGATTGGGTGGAGGCAGAGGCCTTCTTGGGGCCATGTTGCCACACCTCCCATGGTGCCTGTAAACAGGGTAGCCCTTACCTGCCCCACCTTCCGGTGATTGGGCTGGTCCCACAACAGGACCCGGCCCAACTCCCCTCTAGATCCGGCACCTTCTAGCCCTGCTAGGTGTGAGGTGGAGTCCAAAAGTTGTTGACAGGGTCAGGCAAGCACACAATAATAATAGTTCAGGGCCTTCAACCCCATCAGGCATTAGGCCAGTCCACACCAGTAATAGTTCAGAGCCTTCAATCTCAGCAGGGGTAAGGCAAGCATCTGGTAGCTGGGATAGGAGCAGGGGAGGGGAGGGGGAATGCAGGCCCACCCGCTCTACTGGATCCCAGCCCAGGGTCCTATTAGTGGCAGTGCCCTGCCACTGGGTCAGTGGGCTCCCGCCAAAACACTGACACCTTATACCAGCAGTACACTCACCAGCTGCCCCTGGGCCACTTCCTCCCAGGTCCCTCTCAGGTACTTTCCTTGCTAGGTTCCAAGTCCTCAGGATAAATTTCCCCAGGGCATCCCAGTCAACCCCTCACTGTCTTCAGGTGGCAATGCAGGCAATTCCAGTCCATCCACCAGCAGGAACTCCTTCAGGTCACAGGGGACCAAGGCAGCCAGCTCACTGACATCTGTGGCTGAGGGAAGCTCATAAAGATCCTCATGAGCGTCGGGCTGGTTCCCTTCCTCCAGGCTTTCTGCTGAGGGAAAGCTCATACAGGTCCTTACCTGAGGGAGTTATCTCTAGGGCTATGTTCACACACAGGGGGTTATTTTGATACAAGTTGTTTCGATACAAGTTGTATCGAAATAATGCTTTATTTCGAAATAAGTTAATTCAAATTAACAGTTTGTTAATTCGAATTAAGGACAAAAGCAGGAATCGAAATAGCAGGTTCAGACAATAGTTATTTCAAAACAATTCACCGTTGTTTCAAAACATGTTCAGACGGCATTGTTTTGAAACAATTGTTTTGAAACAACGTTGTTTCATCCCCACATGGGGTTTAAGTTGTTTCGAAACAACGGTGCGCCGTGTGAACATGGGCTTTCTTATTTCGAAACAACCTCTGTTGTTTCGAAATAAGACTGCTGTGTGAACACACCCTAGGAGAGCAGCCGGCCAGCATTTCTTCCCTTGGCTCTCCCAGGGAGGGAGATCTCACTGTCAGTCATGCCCCTGCTGCACCCAGGGAGGGAGGGAGGTCTGCCAGTTTCAGCAGCCATCTGCCTCTCTGTTTCCCCCTTGACTGATTGGTCCATCCCTTTATATAGTCCTTCCCCTCCCTTGGGCCATCCCTTTGGTTCCAGGGTGGGCTCTTGCGCAAGGCCTCTTCAGGCCAGCAGGGGGAGTGCTGGCAACCAGCTCCCCCCGACCAGTGGTTATCTGTTCTTCCCTGCCGCAATGCTCTTCTTCCAACTTGAACTAGCAAGTCCTGTCCATGGACACGCTAGTTCGAATGGGTTTTCTTAGGGTATGTCCACACAGGGCTTTTATTTCGAAACAACACTGGTTGTTTCGAAATAAAAGTCCCTATGTCCAAACGACATTTTCTTGTTTCGAAAGGAGGGAGCTCCTCATTTCAAAACAAGAGCCCTCCTTTCGAAACAGCTTAAACCACTTTGCTTTCGAAAGGAGGGTTAAGGCCTCAGCCCCCTTCACCCCCCCACCCCCGGCAAAGGGAAGTGGGGGGAAGCTGGCTGGGGCACCCCCAGGGCTCTGCCCCCCACCCAGGCTGCGGGGGAGCTGCTGGCCCTGCAGCCCAGTCAGGGGGACTGCAGCCCCCGTGGGGTGGTTGCTCCAGGGGCCTCTCAGCCTGCTGCTGGGGCTGCTCTCAAGCCCGGGGCGCCCCGTCCCCAGGGTTCCCTGGTGCCCCTCCTCCGGCCCCCCCGGGTCAGGGGAAGCCCCCCGCCTGCGGCCGAAGTGCCTGGGGGGCAGGGGAAGTCCCCCGCCCCCTGCAGAAGTGGCAGGGGGAGGCAGGGGAATCCTGGGGGTGGGGCGTCCCCGGCCCAGCACAGGTGTCCCTGTCCTCCCCTCCGCTATTTTGAAATAGCATGCCACAGTGGACATGCTATTTCGATTCCCTCTTTTTTCCTTATTTTGAAATAGCTTTTTTGTTATTTCAAAATAAAGCATTTTGAAATAAGGCCTTTATTTTGAAATAGCTTGTTTTGAAACAAGGGCTTGTGTGTGGACATAGCCTTAGGCTGTGTTCACACACACGGTTATTTCGAAACACGTTGTGTCGAAACAACGTGTTTCGAAATAACGCCTTATTTCGAAATGACTTAATTCGAATTAGCAAAAAGTCATTTCGAAATAGGC
>ML682082.1:196441-222341 GCA_007922195.1 Podocnemis expansa | reverse complement strand
TTCGAAACAAGGGCTTCCCCTTGTTTCGAAACAACTGTGCGTTGTGTGAACATGGTTTTTTTTGTTTCGAAACAACAAGGTTGTTTCGAAACAAAAGTGCCGTGTGAACACAGCCTTAGTGTTGCCATGTTAGTTCAAATTAACTGAATTTGAGCTAATAATTATTTGTTCGAATTGATTAGTTCAAATTCAGTTAATTTGAACTAATGTTCTAAGTGTATACTTAGCCAAAGAAATTACTGAGAAAAGTCCATAATAACCCAGAAATCTAAAAACTAAAATCCACATTGCTTTTTTTCCTCTATAGGCATACATCTATCTATAGCCCTTAGAAAGGAACCTCCTTTGTATTATGGAACCTAGAGTGTGATGTTGTACTATAAATGGCTATTTCTACACTTAAAACCTTAGTTTGGACTTGCTTAGTGCAAAATAAGTAGTTTGAAGTTAATTCGAACTAACCACATTTTTTAATTCAAACTAACTTTTTAGTTTGAACTAGCCATGCTTTTTTTAATTCAAACTAACTTTTTAGTTCAAACATTAAAAAAAGCAGCAAGTTCAAACTAAAAGTTAGTTTGAACTAAAAAACTGTGTTTAGTTCAAACTAACCGTTAGTTTGAACTTATTTAGTTCAAACTAACTTGTCTCCATTGGGCTAGTTCAAACCACAAATGCAAATGAGTTCAAACTAAGCATTTAGTTGAGACTAACCAGCCAAACTAACTAGTTCAACCTAATCTTTGATTAGTTTGAACTAAATTTTTTTCTAATTAGCCATAGGTTAGTGTAGACAGGGTTCAAATTTGCTAGTGTAGACATAGCCAAGATGTTTATACTGTGGCTTACAAATGACTAGCCGCAAAGGAAAACTGTTTCAGAAAAAGCAACTTTTACTGCGTATTATAGCCAGTTGTGTATTTTTCACATACACAGTGCACAGGTCCAGTGTTTCTTCCTCCTTTCCAATGAAAAACAAACTCCAGAATACACAGGAAAGCAGTAGAGAAATCAAGTATCAAAAGTTCAAAAATCAAGTTTTAAAGAGCAATGACTATCATATTTGCTAGTAGAAAGGTTCATTTAATATGAATTGTGCAAAATACTTGCAATGTAGTTTCAAAAACTTCAACATCGAGCTTTTTTGCATATTGTAAGTTTGAAATAGGTTCCATTTTCGCATAATTTTTATATTAAAATAAGACCATTTTCAGTTAAATTGGGGCAATTTTCAGTTGAAATTGTTTTTCTTGACCTTGTAAGTATATCAGGCAGATAACTGTTTTGCGAAATTATGGTCAAATGCGAATTTACTAAAAAAAATACGAGGTCTCATTCATGACTATATCACTTGAGCTTTGTGGCAATTGCAATGAAGTTACACAGTTATAGAACTGAAGGTGTGCAAAAGTGAATTAGTTTCATGTTTGTGCAGGTACATATTCGTATATCCTGCCATCATAACAAGCCTTCTTTCTTCTTTGGCTGTGTCCACACCAGGGTCTTATTTCAAAACAAAAGCCGTTGTTTCAAAATAAAGAGCGTCATGTCCTAACGACGTTCCTCTATTTCAAAATGATGGGAGCCCGTTATTTAGAAACAATGTCTGTCATTTCGGAATAATAAAACCTCTGGTGGAATAGAAATAGCCCTTGTTTCAAAAGGGTTGTTTCACAACAATGCCTTTCAGATGCGTTGTTTTGAAACAACCCCTGTTTTGAAACATGGCTTTGACCTTCCTCCCAGGGTGCAATGCATATTGCAAGTTTGCATATTGTAAGTTTGAAATGGGTTCCATTTTCGCATAATTTTTATATTAAAATAAGACCATTTTCAGTTAAATTGGGGCAATTTTCAGTTGAAATTGGTTTTCTTGAACTTGTAAGTATATCAAGTATATGCAATGCACCCTGGGAGGAAGTCCCACCCACACTCAGCACCCTGGACAGGGTGCTAAGGGGAGGTGCAGGGGGCTCAGGGGGGGTGATGGATCCCCCAGCGGGCTCTCCCCGCCATGAGGGATCAGTGGCTGCTGCCCTGCAGATGATGTGGGAGCCAGCTCTCCCCACCACCTGGGATTGGCAGGGCCACCTACATGGGCCAGAGGGGAGCTGGCTGGCTCTGCCATCTGGGATAGGCAGGGGCTGCCCTCACCAGCCCCTGGCTGCCTGGAAGTGGCCAGGGGCACAGCTGGTCCCCCCAGCCCCTGGCTGTGCAGCAGGTCCCTCCAGCCCCTGGCCACCTGGAAATGGCCAGGGGCGCAGCTGGTCCTCCCAGCCCCTGGCTGCCTGGAAGTGGTCAGGGGGGTGCTAGCTCCCCCAGCCCCTGGCAGGCTGTGCAGCCTGGTCAATTTCATCTCTGTGAGCTGCACACTGGCCACTTCCAGGCAGCCAGGGGCTGGGGGGACCGGCTGTGCCCCTGGCCACTTCCAGGTGGGCAGTGGCTAGAGGACCAGAGAGCCCCGAGACCTCTGCCCCCGCCGCCTGGCTGGCAGCTGCCCAGACTGGGCAGCAGGGAAAGCTGGCTGCCTGAGCCACTGCCCCCCCTGGCTGCCCGCAAGCCAGGCAGCAGGCAAAGGCTCTGCACCCGCCGCCCCCTGTGGAGCCTGGGCAGTGGGGTGAGGGGGATCGAGGAGTCCTGCATCCCCACCACTTGCCAGGTGGTGGGGGGCAAAGCTCTGAGCCCCCACTGCTTCCCAGGTGGTGGGGGCATGGATCTCCTAGCCCCCTGCTAGCCCTCTTTCCTCAGGCAGCATGAAGACAGGGCAGGGGCTACGAGCCCAGTGGGGCTCCGAGCTGCTTGCTGCACACCAAGCAGCTCCCAGCCTGGTCAATTTCACAGCCATGAAATTGACCAGTCTGGAAGCTGCTTGTGGTGTGTGGCAGGCAGTTCCCAGCACCATCAGGCTCCTGGCCTCCTGCCCCTGTGTTGACACTACCTGGGGAAAGAGGGCTAGCAGGGGGCTAGAAGATCCATGCCCCTACCTCCTGGAAAGCGATGGGGAAGAGGGGCCTCCCCATCTGTGCCCCCCCCCCGGCATTTTTTCCCCTGCCACTGGCTCTGGAGAGCCAGCGGCAGGGAATTGGTTGGCAACATGGCCCTGCCAGGGGGCCATGTTGCCACACCTCGCATGCTGCCCCTCTCTTGAAGTGAAATAGCATGTCCACACACAGGACATGCTATTTTGCTTTGAGTGCTTCCCTTATTTCGAATTAACATTTTCTTATTTCGATTTAAGTTATTTCAAAATAAGGTTTTTATTTCAAAATAACTCATTTCGAAATAACTTATTTCGAAATAACAGTTAACATGTGAACACAGCCTTTGAGGAAAAAAACACTTGCAAAAAAAAAAAAAAAGGAACATAACTCTACTCAATTTTTCCTTTTTTCCAGTTCCTGAGCTACTCAAGAAAACAAATATACACAGTTGGAAATACTGTTTGTAGTTCGATGCAAAGGCCCTTTTTTTGTTTCTCCTTTTTCAGTTACTTCATCCAGAATAAGGCTGTCCTAACAGGGTATAACTGAGACCAGTTATCTCTTCACTACTAGTCCCTTGGACAAAAGCTAGTTGGCCCATGAATTTGGAGGGGCTTGATCATGGAAATTGATATCTTTGGGGGAAAGTTGCTGATAGAGCAACATTCCTTACTTACATGCCTTTTATTCTTGGTTCTGAGCTTCTGCCTCATGTGACTTGATCCAGCAGCACAGCACAGAAATGAAGTGTTGAGAATATATGTGAAAATTTGCTCAGTGTAAAGAAGGTTGAGAAAGAAAGGCAGTGTGGGGGAACTCAATGAGCTACACTGGTGCTAAGTTACCTCTTGCACCATTAGTATGATAAGGAGGATCTCAGGAAAGCCCATGTCTCCTTTGTCACACCCATGAGCTACACACACTTTACATTCTGTGCTTCTAAATAAAGGGGTGGGCATAAAGGAGCTTGAAACTTAATACCACCTGGAGTAGAGAAGATTTGACTTTGCTTGTACTCTCATATTTTGCTTGTACTAGAGTGGAACTACCAAGCACATCATGCAATTCTGTGGTTAGGAACAAGGCCTTTGTTAATAGAAGTGTGTGTGGGGGGAAATCTTCATGTCTCTTACTGGTGAGCCCTCACTAGTTGTCACTCTATATGATGGGGGGCTGTATTGTAATAATTTTTGATGTATTTACCATCCCTTAACTGTATCACAGAAGCTGCAGAATGCCATTACAAAATGAGGGGATCACTGCTTTTCCTTTCACTGAACCATCCTCTTCCCCCTTCAGGTGCCCCTCCATGCCAGCAGTCTGACCCCTCAGGGAAACAAGCCCCTATACCCACCCCCTCTACATTTGTGTGAGTGACATTGGGTCCTGGTTACAGGGTCTCAGTGCTGCTTAAGTTTGGCCCAGACAAAAACTGGTTGGGACATGGCCTATGTGGCTTCGCAGTTAACTCAAGCAATGTCCAGGGATTGCACCTTGGTAGAACCCCAGCATCTTCCCCCTTCCTATCAACTACAGGACTTGGTTGTAGGTGGACCAAGTTTCCTCTCATCTTGGCACTCACTAGCAGCATCAGGCTTATAAGAAACTCAAGTTCAGTACACTGCTTAAGTCCTGACTATAAAGGATGAAAAAGCATGTTTCCTCAGTAATCTGCAAATACAGTTTAAGAATAGAAAAGTCAAGGAGCGTCATTAGTTCTCTTTGTAGTTATATCCATAAACGTTTCATTTTTTTCTCTTCATAGGAGATGTACAACATCCTGAAAAGTGGATGTTACCTCTAGGAAATTACAGGGGGTGCTTGTTGTTGTTGTTCTGTTTGTTTATTTTTTTTTTGTTATAGAATCCAGTTCTACCATATAAAATTTAAGAAAAATTAATTAAAAATGTAAAATATATAATTTAAATTCACACTTCTTGCACCAGGAGTTTAATTTTCCCAGTGCAACGTTTCTTGCCAGCAACGTATGCACTAAAACTAGTTGGCACCAAAAAGCTATTATCTGCTGGCGTATGCCAAATTTGAATCAATGTAGTTTGTAGAATATTCAGAAGAAAGACTGGTCTCTGATTAATAGAAAGCATACATGGGCTTCTATCCTCTGTAGTCTGTAGGTCTCACTTCTGCATTCAGCCAAGCTCTTCAGCAGGAGATTGTGCCAGTGCATGGGAAAATATATTTGTTTGTTTGGAGTGCCTGGTGATGTGTACACAACTGTTAAGGGTAGAGATTTCATTAAAATACTTGCTTTCCTTCCTTATCTTGATTTGCCAGAGAGTCCAAAATCTCCTAGCATGAGAAGTCTTTTTTGTTTCATTTTTTTTTAAACAAAGTTAATCCAGCTCTGAGTAGTAGGAAGGCTAGTGTATCCCCTTAACTATAGACTCAGATGTTCTGCATTGACTACAGTTTTGACAGTCTTGGATGTAAATCCACCCCTTAATACCCAAACGTGATGTACACGCTGGTTGTCTGGCATGCCTATGCCTCTGACCATCTGTTGGAGTGGCATTGTGCCCATTCATGAAATTCTATGCCAATTTTAAGAGGGCATAGGTATCAACTAAACATAGATTTAGAAAGATAGCCAGGAAAATGCTACAGATATCATTTTAGCTGCAAGGAAGTCCTTTTGATGCCAAACAAAAATGGTTCTACACATTTCAGAACAAGGGAACACTTCTTTTAAGTCCTGTGGGCATTAGATTATTAGCAATGGCTTTTTATCTTGCTTATCAAGAAAATAAAGTGAGTGCCTCTTACTAACCAATGAAGGACTGCATGCTATAAATTCATTCTTTCTTGAAAGACTCTAAGATTCTTAAGTAAACAAACAACCAAACTCTGCTGACATTTTTCACTGTTGCACCTGATTATCTTAGTTATTCCCCTTTTAAGTTCAATGAATTTTCATGCAACTAGAGTTAGGCAAATACTGGGGGAGGAGGAGCTAGTGGGGAATGGAGGGTGAAGTATTCAAGAACATTCATATGAATAGTAACCAAAAGTCACTTGAGAATTTTTTGTGGCTCTTTTTATTTGTTACCCACCAACATCGACTTAGCTAACTTTTGGATCGCAAGAATATATATGAAAAGTAGAAGTAAGATAAACAAATATATTTTGAAACATTTTGATATTTCTAGATTGTTAACTTTTCCGAATTCTCTGTTCCCTGAAAATATTTGATATTGTGGGTATTCAACAGGATTTGGAGAAAAAAAGCCAACCTTTAAAAATATCAGAATTGTCTGTGGATCAGAAATTCTGCTTCTGAGACACCTCTAACTGGGGCCTATAATATGCGCATATGTTACCACAGGTCTAGAAGTATGGCCCCATTCAGAATTTTTTGACCATGCATTTGATGGTGATAAATAGCAAGCAATAGCAATAAATATTTTTACCTTGAACAACATTCTGCAAACGCACAAGAGAGCAAAGTCTCTCATCTGCTGGATTTACAGTAAAATATGGCACATGGGAAAATCACACAGCCGGACACTAGAAAAGCTCAGTGTGGAGATAACATAGAAAAAAATTGTGGCAAGTGGTTTTAATGGGTTGATGTGAAGGTACATTATGAATAAGAAGTGGGACACTGTTTCAAACAGTGAAGTGAGAGTGGAAATGAAGGAAATAATTAGGAAACAAGACTAGGAAGACCATACAGAAGAGGAAGAAATGAGAGCAAAGATGTCAAAGACGAAATTTTAAAGAGTCTCGAAGATGAGATGGGAACTTGAACTTAATGTGGAAAAAGAAAGGAAGCTCATGAGAAAGGAAGAAGGGCCATGATTTTAGCAATAGCATTTTGGACAGATAATTGGTAGGCAAGGCAACTTGAAGGATCCCCAAGAGAAAGAAGTCACAGAAGTACCAAAACAAATAGAAATGTATGAATTTTAGCACCATGGCAAAGGGAGATACAAGGTAGCTTATCAAAGTCCTTATAGGCAAAAGAGAAGAGAGACAGAGAGTAGTTAAAGATGATACAGATATATCCCAAAATTATGAATCTGAGAACTCACAAAGAATGTAAATCAGTTTGCTCACCCGAAATTTGAAAATGTTTCAATGCAGCCAGTTGTTCATATGGAATTTAAAAGTTCCATTGGCATAGCATAAGGTCTCAAACATGAATATTTACATGAAGAACACACTAGCTATATGAGACATCAATGCAGACTCCTCAAGGAGGCTTTGCCTGCATTTTCTTTGGTTGGAATATGACCTTCTCCTGCTCTTGCAAATTGGCTATGAACCTGCCTTTACATGTCAGTTTTGTCTTCTCATTGGGATAGCTTCTGATACTTTTACTCAAGCTGTGTCGTATCTTACTCCCTGAGTACTCCCACTGAAATTAATGGGGCAATTCCTGAAGGAGGCACTACTCAGCAAGAAGGGTGAGCACATTGTGAGCCTTACAGATGTCCTCAGCCTTCCCCGTAAATCATTGTTTCAGATGTGGTATCTCATATTGTATCCAGAAGGCAAATATCTATTCTGGTGCAGTGCTGGTATTATGCTCAGAACTGGAAGCAAAGAGGGGTACATGGTACGGAGTGTTGCTCTCCTCAGTTCTTATTTAGATTTTACAACAGGTGCCAATTCCAGAAGCCCTTGGAGCTCAGACAGCTGGAATCTGCCCAAAACATATTTAGGGCTCACAAAACTCTTTTTTACTTTGGAATGGGAAATGAATATAACATGTCTAAATGCAACATTTATAACAAGCACTCTAACTAGAGCAAATATATCATTAAAAAGCCCAGCAGACAATGAAAGAGACCTGTCTTATGGAGAGAAACTCTGAGGATGAATTGGTGGTCTATTTCATTTTATCCATAACTGACTCTGCTATTCATTCTCATCTTAAGCATGTACTGTGCTTCTTAAGTAGTCCTTTGGTTTTTATTGTGAGTAAGAGTGGCAAAATCAGACCAGAAGGCCCTGATTCAGCAAGTTACTGGAGCATATGAGGGGTACCAATGAAGTCCCTGCTTGAAGACATAATGAACAGAATGCCTGCCCTGAAGAGCTTGTCATTTAAATACTGTTTTAAGATAGGCACATGCTTGCTGACTCGGGGTCTATTTCAGTATCCAAATTTTTAACTTTTGACAAAGAAAGTGGAACCAGTATCTGTTAGTTTCAATTAACTGTCCCAGAAATGAAAAATTCAGCTACTAGGATAAATGGCTGTGTCAGTGAAAAAAGCAAAAAGAAGGATATTGGCTGCAATGCTGACAGCATTCTAACCCTGTGACTCACAGATTCATGGACTGGGTTACATCTTTTCACTGTTGTTTGAAGTACACAGAGGAACGGAATGATCAAGAAGAATAAAGCCAATAGGCTATGGAAAGGGAAGATAATTAGGGCACAATCCCACAAAGGTTCAATCTTTATTGTTTATCACTTTTTATTGTTTATCACTCTAGGAATAAATGGTGACAAAGACATTTGTTCAAGTAGCAAGTGGGAGAAGGCAACAGCTCCAAACATATTTACAGCACTCCCAGTACGTAATCTTCATGGAGAGAAAACAGCAACAACTCTGGAGTAATTAAATATTGATGATGTTGACAACTGTCTTCCCTTTCAAAGCACTAGCAGAAGTGGCTGGAAAACATAGTTGATGACTGAATTCCATTGCTCCCTGCCAGAGGAGCATAAAATGAATCTGAAGAACAGGTGCCATTAGCCCAGGATCATTTCTTGTTATATTTTATTACCTTATCTTTGACTCATCACAGTCTCACAAAGCTGTTTTGAAATAAGTGACTGTTTTAAACTATTATTAGATGAGTTTTATTTGACAAATCTGTCTATCCATGGAAGGATTTTAAAGGCACATTTACTCATCAGGGAACAAATGCAGAATGTTTGAAGTTGTTTACAAACAGAATTGCACCCTCTGCATTAATTATTGTTGTAATGAGAATGGAATCAATATTAATCCAGCCAGGACTGTCTCTGAATGGTAGTGAAGATCAAATGATTGCTTTTTAAAAAGTAGCGTATAGCCTTTTACGACAGTTTGTAAAGAGGACTATATAGAACACAGTAGAATATTTTTATATAAAATAGCAAGATTTTTATATTTTCCTTAATACTTATGAAAGGAAAAAACTGCCGAATTGTTCCTTATGAAACAAGCAAACAAGAAGATTGAAAGATACTCAGTCTTCCCTCTATAAGCAAGAGCTGTGTGCTTTTTAGCAGCCAGGTGCATTATAAGTTCCTGTTCAAAAATAAAAACTATTTGTTTCAAGTAAAAAAACAAAAAAGTACTAATTGTCCCAAGAAGCTATATTAAAGAACTCTGCAAGCCACAACACATTAAATTCATTATGCTAGTCCTAAATTTAATTCTAAAATAGTGCTTATTTTTTTCAGTTTGAAATAATGTTTATTTATGTTACAGTAATTGCTGGAGTCTGTGGATACTCTTTACCATGGACAACTTTTTGTAATTCTGACCCATCTAATGTGACTGGAACAAGTATAAGTAATCAGGGTCTGCATGAACTCTAACCTGACATTTTGTGATGAGATGAGGAAGAAGACTTCATGAACTGACCTTGTTTGCATAGACATACCCCATCTGCCTAGGTGCACAGCATGATGGGAACCCTTTGCCCAAATGATCAGGTGTGGCTGGTGTTGGATCACAAGTCACATTGTTATTGGGGCAGGAGTAAGAAAGAGTTGTTAGCCCTCAAGTCAAACCTTTCTAGCACACCATGAACTCACTCCAACAAGGGAAGAGACAATGAAGATGAGAGGATGTGGAAGCTGTGGATGTACATTATTTTGGAGGGTGTAACCCCAAAGAATTTTGTTTGTATGAAGTACCACCTCATAGAGCTGTTGGAGGAGAAAATCCGAGAGTTGGACATGCAGGTGGCAACTGTTGTTGAGTTTAGAAGGGGGTTTGAACAGTTGATGGAGTAGAGGACTGGGGAGGCTGGAGACAAAAACTCAGACCTGCAGCTGGAAACAGGAGCAGCCAATTCTGAGGGGAGACTGCTAGGTGAGGAAAGTGAGCAGTGGAAACACATGACTGTGAGAAGGTGGCAGAGAAAAAGACCAGCTAGTGAAGGTGAAATAGAACTCAGTAACAGGTTTGCTGAATTAGCAAATGAAGGAGTCCAGCAGGTGAACACTGAAGGTGGGAATCACTGTGCCCTCTAAGCTGTGTGTGTGTGTGTGCACGCACACATGAAACGTGAAACCTGTGCACACAACAAAATAAAAAGATTCAATAGCACACAAAAAGATTCAATAGTGCTAATATTGGTGCTCACAAAGAAATGTTTTTGCGCACACAAAGAAATTGTTTGCTCACACAGTCTACGAGTAGTTAGAGGGGACATTGGTGGGAGTGAGAGGAAGAAGAGGAGAGCAGCTAGTCCCATTCAAAGAGGAATTGAGCCACTGGAGATAAATAAGAGCCCAGGGAGCATTCAGGAGCGGATGCAGAGGATTGAGAACAGCAGCTGTAGACATCATGATTCCCAGAGAAGGACACTGTTTCCGAGAAAAGGCAAGTGTATGTGATTGGGGATTCTCTGCTGAGGAGGACAGCCAAGCCTATAACTAGAAGTGACCCTGAGAACAGAAGGGTGTGCTACTTACCTGGAGCTAAGATACATGATGTGGATTTGAGGCTGAAGAGGATCCTAACGGGAGCAGGAAAGAATCCTCTGATTATCCTTCATGTGGGTACAAATGATATAGCTAGATTCTCATTGGAACATATCAAAGGAGACTATGCTAGGCTGGGGAGGACTCTCAAGGAGCTGGAGGCTCAGATGATCTTCAGTGGGATTCTGCCAGTCCCTAGAAGAGGACAACACAGGTGTGAGAAGATTCCAGCAGTTAACAGATGGCTCAGGCAGTGGTGTTACAAGGAGGGATTTGGGATGTATGGGCACTGGGAGGCATTCATGGACAGAAGACTGTTTGCTTGGGATGGACGTACCCTGAATAGGGAGGAAAACAGACTTCTGGGAGGGAGGCTAGCTCAACTGATTAAGAGAGCTTTAAACTAAGGAGTGTGGGGAGATGGTTGGGAGATGCTCGGACAATCTCTAGGCCTGATACTAGAATTGAGGGGCAGGAAACTGACTTCAGAAAAGACAAAGATGTGGGAGGCAGTATGGATGTTAGAAAGGAGGGAAGCACAAATACTAGTCTGATGGGTGATGTTGGCAGTAATTAAAAAAATGCTACATTGGGTAAAGAATGTGAGCAAAGCCGAGCAGCAAAAGCTAAAATGTTTATATACCAATGCGAGAAGCCTAGGTAATAAGATGGAGGAACTGGAACTACTGGTAGAGGAATTGAAACTGGATATTATAAGGATAACAGAATCATACTGGAACAGTAGTCATGACTGGTGTACAGACATTGAAGGCTATGTGCTCTTTAGGAAAGACAGATGTAATGGCAAAGGTGGTGGTGTGGCATTGTATATCAACAATGCAATGGAATGCAAAGAAATTCAGAGTGATGGAATTAGCAGGACAGAGCCTATCTGGTTCAAAATCACATTGGAGAAGAAAGCTACTAGAGTTTCACCTGGATAAGTTCTTGGGGTGTGTTACAGACCGCTGGGATCTGATTTGGACGTGGATAGAGAACTCTTTAAGGCCTTTAAGCAAGTAAACACTACTGGGAACTGTGTGATTATGGGAGAGTGTAACTTCCCAGATATAGACTAGAAGATATGCACTAGCAGCAATAAAAGGGCCCAGATTTTCTTGGAGGTGATAGCAGATGAATTTCTCCATCAAGCAGTTTCACAACCAACAAGAGGAGATGCGATCTTAGATTTGGTATTAGTAAGTAGTGAGGACCTCACAGAGGAATTAGTTGTAGGGGACAACCTAGGTTCTAGTGACCATGAGCTAATCCAATTTAAACTGAATGGAAGGGTAAACAAAAGTAAATCTGTGACCAGAGTCTTTGACTTCAAAAGGGCTAACTTCAAAAAATTAAGGGAATTAGCTAGGGAAGTGGACTGGACCAAAGAATTCATGGATATGAACATTGAGGATGCTTGAAACTGCTTCAAGACAAAGCTGCAGGAACTATCTGAAGCCTGCATTCCAAAGAAGAGGAAAAAGTTTTCAGGCGGGGGTTCTAAACCAAGCTGGATGAATGTACATCTTAGACAGGTGATTTGGAGGAAACACAAAGTCTACAAAAAGGAGTGGAAGATGGGAGGGACAGGAAAGGAGGGCTACCTTGTAGAGGTCAGAGCATATAGGGATCAAGTGAGGAAGGCCAAAAGCCAAGCAGAGTTAGACCTTGCAAGGGGAATCAAAACCAATTGTAAAAGGTTCTTTAGCCATATAAATAGAAAGAAAACAGAGAAGGATGAAGTTGGACCACTAAAGTGCCACACAACTGCTTGTTGTTTTTTTACTGGACTAGACTAACACGGCTATCCCTTTGGAAATAGAAATCAGGGATAATATAGGTATGGCTGAATATCTAAATAAGTACTTTGCCTCTGTTTTTAAGGAGGGTGATGGTGAGATTCGGGACAGAGGTAGGGCAGCTAATGGGAATGAGAATGTAAAAGTGGAAATTACCATATCTGAGGTGGAAGCCAAGCTTCACTTGCTTAATGGAACTAAATTAGGGGGTCCGGATAATCTCCATCCTAGAATATTGAAGGAACTTGCACATGAAATTGCCAGCCCTTTAGCAAGGATTTTTAAAGTATTGGTGAACACAGGGGTTGTGCCTTATGAGTGGAGAATTGCTAATGTAGTCCCTATTTTCGAGAAGGGGAGTAAAAGAGATCCAGGTAACTAAAGGCCTGTTAGTTTGACCTCAGCAGTATGCAAGGTCTTGGAGAAAATTTTGAAGGAGAAGGTACTTAAGGATATTGAGGAGAATGATAACTGCGATAAAATATAACACGGGTTTACAAAAGGTAGATCATGCCAGACCAACCTGATCTCCTTTTTTGAGAAGATAATAGATTTTTTTTATAAAGGGAATGAGGTGGGCCTAATTTACTTAGATTTCAGCAAGGCATTTGATACAGTTCCACACAGGGGATTATTAGTTAAATTAGGAAAGATGGGGATTAATATGAAAATAGAAAGGTGGATAAAGAACTGGTTACAGGGGTGATTACAGAAGGTCATAGTGAAAGGTGAACTGTCTAGCTGGAAGGAGGTTACTAGTGGAGTTCCCCAAGGATCGGTCCTGGGACCCATCTTATTCAACCTTTTTGTTCTTGACCTTGGCACAAAAAGTGAGAATGTGCTAATTAAGTTTGCAGACAACACCAAGCTGGGAGGTATTGCTAATACAGAGGAGGATCGGCATGGCATACAGAATGATTTGGATGACCTTGTAAAGTGTAGCATTAGAAATAGGATGTAATTCAACAACGGGAAGTGAAAGGTCATGCACTTAGGGACAAAAACCAGGAATTTTTCTTACAAATTGGGAGTGCATCAGCTGGAAGTGACAGGGGAGCAGAAGGACCTGGGCATACTGGTTGATCACAGAATGACAATGAGTAGCCAATGTGATGTGGCAGTGAAAAAAGCTAATGTGGTCCTCGGATGCATCAGAAGAGGTATTTCCAGTAGAGATAGGTAGGTGTTAGTACCGTTATACAAGGAGCTGGTGAGACCTCACTTGGAATATTGTGTACAGTTCTGGTCACCCATGTTTAAGAAAGGTGAAGTCAAACTGGAACAGGTGCAAAGAAGGGCTACAAGGATGATTCGTGGAATGGAAAATCTTTCCAATGAGAGATGACTTAAAGAGCTTGGTTTGTTTAATCTGAGCAAAAGAAGGCTGAGAGGAGATTTGATTGCTCTTTATAAATACATTAAAGGGATAAATTCAAGGGAAGGACAGGAATTATTTGAATACAGCACCAATGTGGAGACAAGAACAAATGGATACAAGCTGTCCTTCAGAAAATTTAGGCTTGAAATTAGACACAGATTCCTAACCATCAGAGGAGTAAAGTTCTGGAATAGTCTTCCAAGGGAAGTGGTGGGGGCAAATCCTTAGGTGCCTTCAAAACCGAGCTTGATAAGTTTATGGAGGGAATGATATGATGTACAATGTAGCTTGGCCATTGTCTATCTTTTACTACTGGTGATGGGTATGATAGTAACCTGGGTAGGGGTATTAGATGGAGTCAGTTCTGAGTTTTTACAGAGAAGTTCTTCTTGACCTGGCTGTTATGGACTTGCCCTCATGCTCGGGGTTTAACTGATCACCATATTTGGGGTCAGGAAGGAATTTCCCCTCAGGGCAGATTGGCTTGGACGCTGCTTTGTTTTTGTTTTTGGTTTTTTTTGTCTTCCTCTCTAGCATTGGGCATGGCTCACTTGCTGGATGATTCCCTGGATTAAAATCTTTAAATCATGATTTGAAGACTTTAATAGATCAGTATGGGTTTGAGGTTCATTGTAGGAGTGGGTTGGTGAGGTTTTATGGCCTGCAGTGTGCGGGAGGTCAGACTAGATGATCATATTGGTCCCTTCTGACCTTAGTGTCTTTGAGTCTATGAAGAATCTGCAGCCCACCCTGCAAGATGATCCCTCCCGTCACTCACTCAAGCCTTGGGAGGTAGACCTCTCCTCGCTTACAGACAGGAAATACTCTCCAGCTACTGAACACCATACAACAGAAACACTAGGGAGCTCCTACCCCTGTAACAGACCCCATTTCCAGCCCTGCCCACGTGTCTACTCAAATGACACCATCATAGGGCCTAACCAAACTAGCTACTCCACCAGGGGCTCTTTCGTCTGCTCATCTACCAATGTGATATATACCATCATAGGCCAACAATGTCTCTCTGCTTTATACATTGGCCAAACTGGACTGTCTCTGTGCAAAAGAATATATGGACACAAATCAGACATCAAAAATGATAACATTCAAAGACCAATAGGTTAGCACTTCAACCTCCCTGGACATTCTGTAAAAGATGTGACAGTTACAGTGCTTCAGCAGAAACATTTTAAAAGCAGACTGCAACATGAAACTGCACAGCTGGAAGTCACATGTAAATTTGACATGTTAGATTAGGTCTGAATAGGGATTTGGGATAACTCACTCATTACCAAAGGTGATTTCCCTTTTTTAACATTCTCACCTTTTCCTCTATTGTTACACACAGTTTGAATTCTAACAACTTGTTTGGTTTGGTGGAAAAGACTGAACTGACCTTGTAACTTACCCTTCTCTATATTTATTAATTAATTCATCTGACATGCTACAGCTTCCATTTCATGCATCTGATGAAGTGGGATTACATCCATGAAAGCTTGTGCACTAAATAAATTTGTTAGTCTTTAAAAGTGTCACAGGACTCCTTGTTTGTTTTGTTGAACTAGACTAAGAAGGCTACACATCTGGAACTATTCTTCAAGGACAATAGAACTGTCCTTGGCAGATCCTTGGATTCATCCACAACTATACTGCAATTGCTAGGTAGGGGGCAGAGATGCCAAAGCCCAACAGAGATGTTATGCGGGTACTTGTAAGTGTGAGTTGTGTGTAAGGGTCCCAGGCATGTGATTTGATCCTTTTTCCCCTGCTTAACAGAGCTGAAATCACTGATAACCAGGTCTAAGCATTAGACTTACTTTGGGTATACCTCTGCTGAATTTGCTCAGTCTGCCCTAGTAGTGAGCTTCCCCTCCCCCATCTGTAATAATTGACAGCTCTGTGAAGTGGTGGAATCCACAAGATGTGGAGTGGTAACTGGGTAGCTGACAATGCTGAACAGCAGATGCCAGAGCAGGGTTGGCAAAGTTTTTGGCTCGTGGGTGGCATTTGAAGGCGGTCTGATGCAGGGAGGGAGCTGAGAGGGGATAGAGTCAGAGGCCACTGCGCTCCCAGGCTGGCTGGTGTGATCTCCAGCCTGGCCCTGGCCAGAACACTGGCAGGTTGCTGCATCAGGGCTCCTGTGGCAGGTCCCCTGGGGGTCCCAGCATAGTGCCAGAGGGAGTAGGCAGAGAGAGGAGGGAGCCTTCTCTCTCCACCTCCATGGTGCGAGCTGAGTTCATGTAAATGAGTTTCTCTGAGCTTGGATCTTCAGACCAAGGATAACAACTGTGACTGGGGTGGCGATAAGGGAGGGACATATTAAATGAACTTTTGACTGCTGGTCTTAACCTGAGGCAAAAGGACACTGCCCAATGTTCTCTAGGCTGAGTGTTTTTGTGCTTATCAAACCAGCTTGTGACATTTCTGCAAATTAATGCTGGGTTACTTTTCCCCCTTGTATTAAAAGTTTATTTTCTACATTCAGATTCTGTGCTTATGGCCATGGGTAGTGTGTAATTGTTTCTCATTACTGGGTGGGACTCAAGTCAATTTTGAGTTTCACTGTTGAAAAGGAGCCCCTAGATCAGTGGTTCTTAACCTTTTGCGGGTTGTGACACACTTGGTGGCATATCGTGACCCTAAAGGACACACCATCCCACCCACACCAGGCTGAATTCAGCTTTTTCACGGACTCTCCATAACACAGCTACCATTGTGTGGTGACACAGTAATGTGTCCTGACACGCTGGTTGAGATCCACTGCCCTAGCTATTGAATCTGGCCCTTGTGCTTCTGACTGCAACTGGTGGAAGGGGTGTTATAGAATATAGATACAAAAATCACTTTCTGGTCAGCACTTCTCCATGTCATACAGTTATTATATGATGTCTGGAAAACAAAAACAAACACAAAACTAAAAAGCCCATTAAGTCTGATTTTGGCAAAGAAGAAGAGATGGTTATAGCACGTTCCAATTTTCCACAAAGCAAATGGTATTGAGAAACTAGAGATGTTACCCATAAACTCCTTCACATGGCTATGTGGCAGGCTCAGAGACACTGGAGAACTAATCTCCACTGGGAACACAGAGAAGACTGAAAATTGCAAGAAAAAGGTCACACATTTCAAGAAACATTTTGAATATTTTGTCATTAAGGAATGGCTTATTTTCTTTACAAGAAACCAGCTTCCAGATGAATTCATTGAGCATCAGGTTAAGAGAGCTTTGTGTTAAAACAAAATCATGTGAACTGGAGAAGTTAACAAAGAGAATAGTTAGATCAAATTAATTGTGGTATAATGGACAAAGAGGTCAAAGCAAGGAGACCATCATGAGAAATGGACATGACATTACTCAGAAGGGTGGATATTTGCAGTGACCGCTGTGCTTTCTAAATAGAAGTGTAAACAAGTAGCGAAAGAAATGAAGTGCGTCTAATTAAAAATACATACCATGGGATGGAAACAGAATAACAATGGCAAATAAATGGCAAAGACCCAACCTTCTTGCAATACTTGGGAGGACAATCACAACACAAAAACATGTAATCTAGCACAAAGGATGCCATTGGAAGCATAGCAATAAAAATAACCAAAGGTTGTGAGGTGTGTCTCTTTCCCTGCAAACAGCAAAGAACGTCATAAAAAAAGAAAAAGCCCTAGCAGATTCAAGAGATTCATACTTCCCATTGTTAGAATATCATGTTCTCACTATGCTGTTTTAGGATAATCAGGTCAGAGACTCATGGGCTGAAGGACAAAAATTCACGCTGAAAATATCTCAAGTCTCTTGAAGCCAAAGGTAATTGTGAAGTACAAAAGAACTTTATGTCAGGAAACTGGGACAGAAGAAATACAGGACAGGAAAGGATGTTAGATTTCAGACAGAATGGTTGGTAGTGCGCTAACATAATGACTGTTCCATGTGTATTAAGGATTTAAATCATAACTGCCTTGAAAGTCAATGCAATGCAAGGAATAGAAGACAACTAAACAAAACCGGGGAGGATGCTGGCTGTTTTCTGGAGATATCCAACATGTTGCCAAGAACTCACACGCTGGTGTAAGCAATAGATGGCCACCCAGTTAACAATGAAGAAAAACAGGAGCAACAAACTGATTGCAGGTGGCAGATCCACTTTAATGGTAAAACAGGCCTGCACAGAATGAACTGTTCTGAGAATGAGAAGTGGCTGTGTGGCTGGTTCAGAAAGAGATGTAGTTACTGACATGTCCAATAAAAGACAGAATAATTTCCTCCTCTACTGAAGGAACTCAGGTTGCCTATGCTACTTTCTTTTGTTATGTCCACACATACATACTTATTTTGATTTAAGTTAAATCGAAGCAAGTTAATTCGAAATAAAATCCTTAATTTAACTTAACTTAAATTGAAATAAGCAAAAACCTCAAATTGAAATAGCAAGTCCAGACACTGGACTTGCTATTTTGAATCCGGAGAGGGGCACCATGGGAGGTGTGGCAACATGGCTCCCTCACTGGGCCATGTCCTCACTCAATATATACAAAGGAAGGCACCCTGGGAAGGAGAAGGGCAAAAGTGTTATTTCAAAATAATGGTTATTTCAAAATAACACGTCCAAATGGCGTTATTTCAAAATAACTGTTTTGAAATAACAGACGATTCGAATTAAAGTAGGTTTAAGCTATTTCAAAATAACACCTCTTGTTTTGAAATGACAGAGCTTGTCATTTCGAAACAAGAAAACATTGTGTGGACCTAATCTTTATTTCGATTTAAAAGATACGTGTGGACATACCCTTTGTGTTTTATTAATTTGCTGTATTAGATGGCAATGATTGCTCTTGGTTACTCTTCTGTTTTATTTGCATTTGAGTTTGGAAAAAGAAGCCACAGAAGAAGAGGTAGATTTGACAGGAGTTAGGGTAGTTATTGACTATGACTATCAGTAGCTATTGACTGTTACCAGTGATAAAGACATATAACATTTTGCAACCCTATGTCATGTCAGTGGGGCCAGAAAATAAGGTTCCAGTCATGTGTGTCACACCTTTATTAAAATTAGAACTGTAAATCAATATATGTGTACACACACACACACACACACCCCTTTACAGGAAAACAATAACCACAGTGGTAGATAGCTCAATGTCTAAATCAATAATATTAGACGGAGCTAACAATAAATTCAGTCTGCAGAATCAATTCTACTATTAAAACTGAAATCACTAGCAATCACATATAAACGGCACATGCCAGTCATGAGATATCTATATTTTCAAATTTTGTTTATGTAGCTCAAGGAGTACCATTTGTCTGTCATTTAAAGGGCTGTTAGTTACCTCTTTCTACCTGCTTTAGTGTATGTTAAGTAGGATATTGCAAAGTGGATGGATGCATCTTATTAAAACACCTCTTGTAACAGATTACATAGCTATTTGGGTGTATTTTACAGAGCTTTAGAAAGGCAAACATATGCATCCAAGGCTCCTGGAGGGAAAAAAAAAAATGGGGAGGCATGCAGGCATAGTTCTGGGACCCATGTTGAAATGGTTATAATAATAGCTTTTAGGGACTCTGCTGACAGGCCTGTCCTGTTTCAAAACCTTTCATCCATGCACTCCTCTGATCTGCTCAGTGACAGATAAAGCACAGGCAGAGCAGTGAGGAGCACAGATCAAAAGCAGTGCCACAACACCAGACTGGTGGCACTTAAGGATCGTTCCTCCATTTCTCAGTAGTCTATCTCATGCATACGCAGGCATTGCAATCAGGCTCTCAGATGCTTTTCCTGATATAATCTGGTAGTACGGGGCAAAAGGAAGAGCATAAGGGAAAGCAGGGCCAGACAGAGGGGTGTGATAATACAGCAACATTAACATGCCTTAATTCATGCTGATCAGCACTTTGCTCTGTGGTATAAAGAGTCCCATACTGACAAGGGTCAGTGGCACTACTTATGGAGTACAGTCCTATAATATGATGAATGGAATAGGCAAAAGTTGGTCAGATTTTTGGAGGACATTGTTTAGTGTGTTATCAGGGTGCTTAGGAATGGCAGCTGAGTCTGCTAGCTCCCAATCTGTATCGGCTTCATACGTAACACTGGGTCCTCAACTTCCTTCCTAAAGAACAATTTCTGCCACAGCCCTAACTGAACGCTCCCTTATGGATACTCACCAGGCTTCTATGTTTGGATCTACACACTGGACCCAGGTTCACACTCTTAAACTCCTCTTGGTCTGGGGTAGGCTGAGGGCCAGATTTAGGGGCAGGTGATCCAGGTGACTGCCTGAGGTGTCAGGATTGGCGGGAGGATGCCAACCTTGGGGTGCTATTTTTGTTGATGTAAAGGGAAAATTGAATGTTTAAAGTGAAACGTTTCTGGTATGCCATATCTGGTATTCCATATGTTTCTGGTATTCCATTCATTTTTCACTAACCTTTTAGAATGGTTTAGACCTTTGTATAGTCTTGTATAGATCCTTCTAGACTTTCTGGGAACTACATTTTCTTCAAACCTCAAAGTCCTAGAATGTAAAAGGTGGGGCATCGCTAGTCAGTCAGTGAAATACAAGAGGTGAGATGGGAGCCCAGCTGTGATACTGTGAACCTTGTTTCATTGTATAATTGTGAAAATGTACTTGTGTCTTAAGATTTGAAGAGTGTAAGTAATGACTAATAAAGGACATATTTAATGAGATGCTAGAGATAACTATGGAACCACTACTTCCATAACAACATAAATGGAGTAGTTACTTTTCTTGCCATGTTTAACACATAGTGTTTAATGGTCTGGTCTCCCTAATTCTGTCTGTTTTCCTCATAGAAAATAAAAGATGTTCCCAAAGAAGCCTTTAGGAGCTCAGTATCAAAAGCAAAAGGCTCACTTGCTACCTAGTTTACAGCAAGGGGCAAATCTGCAGGGAAAATATCTGAAACAGAACAACATAGATTCAGGGGCAGATTACCACATAGGTCTATGGGGCCTTTGCCCAGGGGCCCACAACAATATGGGGGCCTTCCACCTTGCTGGTATTGGGGGTGAGTGGGGCAGGCTGGGCCAGAGGCCAGGTTCCATGTTCCCACTCCACCCCTGGGCCAGCGTGTCTTCACCTGGGGGAGGATAAGCCAGCCCAGAGGCTGGGCTCTGTGCTCCCACCCCTCCCCTGGGTCAGCTGGTCTTCCCCCTGGGGGCACGGCAGGCCGGCATGACTGGTCATTCTGTTCCAGGGCCGGAGTTGGTTGGCATGCAGTATAGCCTCTGGTGTGGCCTTTGAGTTGCACCAGAAGCCACACTGCATGTGTCAGTTGGCCCTGCTACCCCCAGGGGCCAACTAGCTGGACTAGGGCCAGCCATTGGCCCCAGGGCGTCTCCAGTGCTGGCCCACCCACAGAGGCCCAGGCCCTAGGCTGCTGGGGGCGGCAGGGCCCTAGGCAAGAGGGACACTAGTGGGGGAAGGCCAGGTGCTTTGCAGCTCCTAATCTGCCCCTGCACAGATTGGGCTTTTATGCAGTAGCAATCATATCAGTGCAGAAAAAATTGAGGAGTGAAGCGTAAGTGCAGGGGATTGGATACCCGGGGGGATGATGGAATCTCTATCCTCAGTGGTGTTTTAAGGCCTGGCTTGATAAAACCCTGGCTAGGCAGATTTAGTTAGGCTTGTTGAATTAGATAATCTCTTGAAGTCCCTTCCAATTCTAATCTTCTGTGATTCTATGAAATCATGGAAATCCTATTACTAAGGAATTAATGGATTTACCTCAAGATAAGGAATGGAAATGTGAAGAAACTAATGGAGAATTATCCAGTTTTCATTATGGCACCCAGAAGAGTGATGACAATGAAGAATATGGCTCACATGAAAAGTAGAGAAACAATAAAGAAGAATTAACCATGCATGATGACAGAAACAGCAGTGAGAAAAATTGCACACCATAAATCGATACATCAGATCCTGCTTTATGGCTGGTGATCCTAAATTCTGCTGATATTTATGGTGCAATTTTGAATGAGCCAGACCAAACTGAGGATATGATGTTTCCAGTCTATGAGCGGAAGTGACACTTCTCAAAGTCATACTGCAAAAAAGTGCTTGAAGATAGTGAGAAAATGAATTGGCATTGACTAGTTTACAAGTGCTTTCCAGGTGCAATTACAGACATAACTTATCTGATGCTCTGAAGCAATGTGAAAAGTCACCTGGCCACTTTATGGTCTACTCAAAATGGATGAAAGTTATGTCCAGGCTTTAGCTAAAACCAGCACATTATTAATATAGAAACTAAATATTGGAGGATCATGCTCGAGTATCTGATCTCACTTACCATCTTTCTTTTAAACAATAATTTGGCTTTCCAGGGCCAATTGGATAAGTTGTTCACCGAGCTCTAGTCTATACTTGCCACATGTTTCTCCAACAGTCAACAGGAGATACACAAGTTATGTGTTTCTCCTGACGACTTACTAAGTACTCCCTGCACATTACGCTAAGCCGACAAGAAATGCTTTTTTGTCGGCTTACCAATACTCCAGTTCTGGGGCTAAAGCTGCTGTGGTGATTTCCACATCGATTGAGCATGTCTATACAGACTGCTCAATCAAACCTGGAAGATCACACTGATGGGAGCAATTTTGCTGCCATCACTATAGACTTAGCCTAAAACATAACAGCAACTTCCTTGGTTTGGTAGAACTTGTAAATACAACATCATACATGAACACCTACAGGGAGTAGTTGATCAGGATGCTCCAGCTATAGACCATCAGCAAAACAATTCAAAGTGAATTGATTGACCTCATAGCAAGGAAGGTTCTTGATAACATATTGATGTGGCTCAGTAAAGCTAAATACTGTGCCATAATAATGGACTGAACTCCTGACATTAGTCACAGGAAAAAGATGTCATTTACAGTAAGATTTGTTGATGAGGAGGATGGCTGTATCCAAGTAAACTTTCCAAGCAAGGCATTTCAAAATCAATGGACATCATGAACGCTACTACTTTGATAATAGCTGCCTTGATTTTGTTGTGGCCTACAGAGACAACAGATTTGAAGATGCCATCACTGCTGCCAAAGAAATGGCAAAAAAATGGAGGCACTGAGCTTGTCTTCAAGGAAACTCATATTCACTGGAGGAAGATACAGTTTGGTTATGTGGGTAGAAATGAGGTGGTGGAAAGCTTGGCAGAAAAATTCAAGAGGGAGGTTTTTTGCTCACTTGTTGATGCTACTCGAGTGTTCATGGATGAAAAATTTGGACAAATGAAGCACCACAAAAAGACCTTGAGTTTATTTATTTAGTTGCATGAACTCACTAAGTCAGTGGTTTTCATACTTTTTTCTCAGGACCCGGTTGAAAAAAAATCATTTACGCCTCTGACCCACCAATTACATCTTTCAGCAATGAATCCCAGTCTCATAGACTCATAGGGTATGTCCACACATCTCTTTTATTTCGAAATAACACTGGTTATTTCGAAATAAAAAAAATTAGGTCCACACGACATTTTCTTATTTCGAAATGACAGGCTCTGTCATTTCGAAATAAGAACTGTCATTTCGAAACAGCTTAAACCCCATTCATTTCAAAACAGCTGTTATTTTGAAATGGTTATTTCGAAATAAAGCTGTTTGGACATGTTGTTTCGAAACACCACCATTGTTTCAAAACAACTGTTTTGAAACAACATGTCTAAATGGTGTTATTTTGAAATAACCATTTCGAAATAACAGCTGTTTTGAAAGCAGGCTTTCCCTTAATTCGAATTAACATTTTCTTAATTTGAATTAACTTATTTTGAAATAACAATGTGTGTGTGGACATAGCCATAGACTCTAAGGTCAGAAGGGACCTGCAACCCACTACCTGACTGGGTCCTGACCAGTGATTTGAAAACCACTGACCTAAGTGGCCAGCAGATAGGAAGGGAAACACTCTTGAACAATTGTGTGAACTTTCACCAGAAACTGACACATAGGGAATGACTGACCATCAATGATAAAGATTTATCTGTGTTAAATTGGACATCAATCACATTTTGCCATTTGGTAAGCACTCTCCAATCCAGTGCCTCCAATTTATGCATGATGCAGAGCTGAAGGGCAATTTTTCTAATGTATGGATACCTTTGAGGATTCTGCGTATACTGCCAGTCACAGTCTAAAATGGTAAGTGCAGCTTTTTGCATTTTTGGTTCATTAAAACATATCTTCCAATGATGATTGCTGATGAGAGACTGCCATAATTTGCTCTTTCATTGCTTGAAAATGCCATTGGCCAGTGTTGGAATCTCTCTGACACTGTGGTTCAGTTTGGAAGGACAAACATGAGAAAAGTGACTTTTTGAACTAAAGGACAGGTGTTGACTTTCTAAGACTGTCATCTACTGAAATACTGTTTACTACTGGTCCACTCACTGTAGGTGCACAGTTCAATTTCTTGATGTTATTACATTTCAATGATTCTTAAAATTAAAATGTTTCTATAAGCTTAGAGAAAATTAATTTTTTATATCCCTATATGTGGCATGAGCAAACAGATTTACAGAGCCTAGTATAAAAATTTACTGTGTTATATGACAGGGATAAATTATTTTTTCAAATTATGTATCAAAGTCATGAAATAGGCTACAAATGGCCTATAAAAATAAGATGTTTAACAAATAGTGTAAGGATACCATTTGGTTTACTACCAGCTGTGGGTAGGCTTCAGCACTATCTTTTTCCTTAACATCTCTGGCTCATTTCCTGGGCACAGATATTGCGTCTGCTACCCTTCACAGATGTTGGAGCTTGTGGCCCAGTCCGATTAGAATGAACTCCCTTAGACTCTATAGTAACTTAAAGACTTCATTTGCCAGAGCTTCAACCCAATGAGCACGCTGGTTTACAGTTCCTCTCTCCAGCAATATGTGATAGTTGAAGTATATAATGCAGAAGTTTTGCAGAAGGTTTCTAAACCAATAACTCTTTACTTTAGAAAGCACAGTATAAAGATGTAGACAAAGCAATAACACACTTACATTCTCATCTCATTCTTAGTTTCTTCACCTCTCTACACTTCCCTGCATTTATTTCCTCCCATTTTGTAAATTCCCCCATCTTCAAAGTGTCTGACAAAGTGGGATTTTCTCCCACGAGAGCTCATGCAATAAATAACTTTGTTGGTCTTTAAGTGCCACAGGACTCCTGGTTTGTTTCACCTCTCTGGAACATTGCCTACTTAGGTCATAGTTCTCTAGGGTTTTGTCTACACACACATCGTTATTTCGAAATAAGGATTTTGAAATGAGTTATTTTGAAATCAAGTCCTTATTTCGAAATAAGTTAATTCGAATTAACAAAATGTTAATTCGAATTAAGGGAAAGCCTGCTATTGAAATGGCTGTTATTTCAAAATGGTTATTTTGAAATAAAGCAATTTGGACATGTTGTTTCAAAACAGTTATTTCAAAACAATGGTGTTGTTTTGAAACAACATGTCCAAACAGCCTTATTTCGAAATAACCGTTTCGAAATAACAGCCGTTTCAAAACAATTGGGGTATAGCCTGTTTCGAAACAGCAGTTCTTATTTCGAAAGGACGGGATCTGTCCTTTTGAAATAAGAAAACGTCATGTGGACCAAATATCTTTTATTTCAAAATAACTAGTGTTATTTCAAAATAAAAGTGCTGTGTAGACATACCCTAGGGCTGTGGTTCCCAATCACTGTGTTGGGACACATTAGTATGTCACTACATAGTGGTAAGTGTTTTGTGGAGAACTGGGGAGATGGCTGGATTCAGGGGGGATGGAGCAGCTGGTATGTCCTGTAGGGTCCCTCAAAAGGTTTAGAACCATTACTCTAGGGCAACGCTTCTCAACCTTTTTGGTACCAAGGACTGGTTTACTGCCTTCTTAAACTGTGCCAGACAAATCTCAGGGAATGGTCCTTGAGAAGCATCAGTGGTGGATCAGGGGCCACAGGACCCCTTGGTGTCCCAACCAGTGGGCTCCCTCTCACTGGAGGGCCTCCCCTTCTTATCAGCAGGTCAGAATCATAGAATCATAGGGTTGGAAGGGACCCCACGAGGTCATC
>ML682082.1:146391-191441 GCA_007922195.1 Podocnemis expansa | reverse complement strand
AGAAACAACTAACAGAAGTCAGCTGTAAGGGAAAAGTCAAACAGACATGAGTGTGTGTGTGTGTGTCTGGGTCAGAGGCTGGCTGCAGCCTGGCCGACCAGCCCCAGGGGATTGGTGGGGCTGAGTGGTGTGCATGGTGTGGCCACACAGGAGCCCATACTGCATGTGTGGCAATTGGCCTTGCCCCCGGAGGTGGAGCAGCTAGCCCAGGGGTAGGGTGAGAATGGCAGAGCTCAGTCTGTGGGCTGGCTCACCCTGCCCCGGGTGCAGATCAGCTGACCCAGTGCCGGCATGAGAGCTCAGAACCCACTCCACTTCCCTTCTCAGTGATGGGTTACTAGCAGGGCAGGGGGCCCCTACATTGTGGTGGGCCCCTGGGCCTGGGCCCCATTGCCCCATGCAGTAATCCGTCTCTGAGAAACACTGCTCTAGGGCGTCCAGGCTTCCCCCATGTCTCCTTGCTTTGTGTTTCTGGTCTCTTCTTCTCTGTAAAATGGCCGATGAGAGTGTCCTCCTCTGACAAAAAACAAACAAAAAAACCCTAAGTCTAAATGAAGCAATTTGGAAAGCAGCAGCTATAATTGAGGTATCATCCCAGTTCTACAGCTCTGTTTAAAATACTATCAAACTGATGACAGTTGAACATGGTCCAGGGCAGTAGCCTCCACAATGTTTAGTGGGGCATTTGGCACAGAAAAAGATTTACAAATCTCTGTAACACTAAATTAGCTTTGTATTTTTTTTTTTTATATCTAATTGATTCATATAGCAATCACTTATCTTCTCTTCTACAAGTCTTCCGCATACATTCCCACACCTACAAATTGTAGTGGAGAGAAAAAAGATTAATTGTACCGCAACACTCTTTGACAATTTGCTGAACCTCTGTATCACTGACATAAATCTTTTCCCCAAGTGCCTTGACTGTCATTAACTTGAAAAATCAGCCAGGCAAAAACCTTTATGAGTGGGTTCATGGAAATATAGATACATATTTTGCAAGTACAGTATGCAGCAGACGTCTGGCAGCAGGAGAAAACCTACAGCATGATACTACACATTCTTCAATAAGGCTTCATCTCTTTAAGATAGTATTTACCAGAAGCCATGTACTATAGTTAGCATGGCTTGTTTTCTGGGGAGTGACAGCCTAACGTGAGGAATCGTTTTCATTTGCAGGTGGTCTCAAATTATGCAGATGAACTAATTTCCTTCTGTGGCCTCAAGGAGAATTTCTCAGCTCATTCCTTTTCTTTTTCCTCCCCTGGAATTCAGCATACAGCTTATTGCATTCACTTAAATATACTTCCATTTCAATAGCAAACACTAATGGCATTTGTTTGTAGCCTTTTCTGCATTAAAGATCTTCTGTTATGCAGGAGACTGGGAATCTTCCAGCTGAAAGTGAAGACATACATCTAAAAGGCTTGAGTAAGATTTTGGTTTATGTAAGGGTGTGTTCACACAGGCTTCTTATTTCGAAACAACAGGGTGCTGAGGGGTGTCCCCTGGCTGGCAGAGGGGGGACTGCAGGCACCCACGGGGTGAAGTGCAGCAGGCACCCGCGGGGTGAGGCACCTGGCTGCGCTTCACCCCGCGGGTGCCTGCAGTCCCCTCCGCAAGCGAAATAGCATGTCCACACTGTGGACATGCTATTTCGCTCCCTTATTTCGAAAACACTTTTTTTGTGTTTTGAAATAAGCTATTTCGAAATAACCCTTTATTTTGAAATGGCTTGTTTCGAAATGTCTTGTTTCGAAACAAGCACTGCATGTATGAACATAGCCTAAGAGTTGCAGTTTTCACACCAGCTTTCTCTCTAACCAGAAACCAGTTCTTCAATAAATGGTATGTTATTTAAATCATAATTTTTTTTCATTTTGTCAAACTTTATAAATATTTCTAGTATCAGATCCAAAGGCCATTGAAATAAAAAGGAATCTTTCCATTGAGATCAACAATCTTTGTATTTGGCCATGAAAATCTTACTAATTCAAATGGGCTAAGTTAACAATTTAGAAGTTGTAGTATCTGCACCATAAAAAGACATGCATTATTTTGTTTATTCTTTATGTTTTTATATTTCTTTTTTGCTCATGGAAAAGATGACTCTCTCTTCTTCGAGTGCTGCTTGGATGCATTCAGTAATAGGTGTCTCCGTGCCAGAGTGCCGGATTGGTCGGAAAAACTTTTGTCCTAGCCTGTCAGGAGAGGGTAGGTGGCCACCGCCCCCCACGCCACCCAGTGGCTATATATATGGCCGCCTCCAGACCCCTCCCCAGTTTCATTTCTTCTGCCTTACTCGTCGGATCTGGAATGTCCGCTCCTTGCAAAAGCAAGCAGCTTGTCCATGACTGGATGAGCTTCATGCCCGACTGGGAGAACCTTTTCATGGACATAGTTCTACCAAAAAGGACTCCAGCATTCGGGCCAGAACATCAGAATCCACCTCTCACCATGCTGGGGTTTAAACCCTGCACTGAGTGCGGCAAGGCCTTCCCCCGGGACGACCCCTGCGGGAAGTGCCTGGTCACCGCCTGCTCCATATGCCTGTCCTTCAGACCTAGGACAATTAAGGATAGGGAGCAAAGGCACCCTGCTCTAGCCTCTGAACAGGCTCGGCACTCTTCTCCCAAGGCTTTGGGAGCCCATCCAGTGCTGCAAGCCAGCTTGGCACCGGGACCCACCCGGCACCATGATGACAAAGGCCACAGGAGGACGAGCTTGGTACCGACTTCAGTACCTTGGTGCTGACACAGTCCACCGGCACCAGGCTCGCCCTGGCACTGCTCTGGGTCATTGCGAGCACCACAAGCTTGCTGCAGCCCTGTACCAATGGTACAGGGCCCACCCAGGCGCTGCTCTGAGTCATCTCTGGTACCACAGGCTTGCTTCAGCCCCGTACTGATGGTGCCGGGCCCCCCGTACTGATGGTGCTGGGCCCACCTCGGCACCAGCCACGCTCAGCACCACAGGGTCAAATTTCACCCTCTTCCCCAGTGCTACTTTACAAAGGCAGCCCCGTCTCTCCTGGTAAGGGCTCGCCACGAGTCTGTTTGGGGTCGCTCCCGATCCCAACGACCACAGAAGCGGTGGAGGCTGCATAGGCACTCCTTTTGTTGCCCACACTTTCCTCGCTGGTACTGGTTGGGATGGGCAAGCTGGCCTTCATATCAAAGGCCTGGGTGCATTATGAATGGCACCGCTCTCCATCACCCCCTCCGACCCCAGGCACTCAAGCCCCACTGCCCATTACTCCTTCAGGTCCGGGGACTGTAGAGTCTTCCCAGTGGCAACATATAACTTTTCCGTCTCCAGTACCACCTCGGGGATCATGTGATGCTTCCCCTTGCTCAAGTCCCGAGGAAGGTCCGTCAAGGGGCTCCAAGCGGCCTCAGTGCCTTGTTTCGGCACCGTCCCCATTCCGCTTCCGCCCTCATGAATGGTCCCCACATGAGACATCATCGCCATCGGTCCCACTGAGGGCACTCAGTACCACTCTCTCCCTGGTACCAGGCTTATATACAGGCAATCTATCAGCACATTTCAACCTCTTGCGCCATGCCACAGCCCATTTGGGGATGGAGGTGCAATCCTCTGAGCCCCCCTCAGATATCCTATTTGGGCCAGTGTTTTCCTCAGTGGAGTCAGTTACGGTTCCTCTGCATCGCAGTGTTTGGGACCTCGCCTTCTTCCAATGGCAGAACCCGGGTTCCATTTCCCCGGTGTCAGACACTGCTGGCCTCAAGTACAGAGTCCCGGGATCAGAGTTCCCCTCGCTCATCGACCACCCAATTCCATCCTGGGATGTGGTACAAATTGTGTTAGGCCCGGGTGAACCCCCCAGCGACCTCCCTCCCAGCATCGAGGGAGGCAGAGGAGTTAGAACTTCTACAGCATAAGGTCTACTCTTCCTCGGCCTTCCAACTATGGGTTGCAAACAACCAGGCCCTAACCAGCAGATACATGCTGGATGCATGGGAATCCTTCACCAAGTTCAGACATCTGCTCCCACCAGAGGCCAAGGAAGAATATGATGCATTCCTGGAGGAGGGAAGAATAATCTCCCAAGACCTCCTTCTGTCAGCCCGGGACATGGTAGATACAGCAGCCCACACCATGGCCTCAGCTGTAACCATCTTTTGAGCGGCGTGGCTCAGGGAAATGTGGGGGAAAACTGGTCTGGGTCCTCAACCTGGAAAGAGAAACCATGAATCCTCCCCAAAGATGAAGACCCATTCCCAGCTGAGACTTGAATAAGCAGAGAACGAGGTGTGGTTCAGCGTTTATTATTCAGCTGAAGAATAAAAGGAACTGCATCAGAAGGAAGCAAAGAGAAGATAGCCTCTCTGAGCAGGAACCCCCAGTATAGGGGTTACAGGTCATACATACCTTCTAACATGCAAAATACAATATACATGATGCAACAAGCTCATGCATAATACAAAAAGTTACATCATGCCTAAAATCCATACATGGTATTACTACTCTTAATATGCAGGTTACACAATTAGATTATACTTAATAGGCAGCATATAGTTAGCCCGCCTCTGTTGTTGTTTACAGCTTATTTGGGTAACAGTTACTGTCATTGACCAATGAGAGTGGCCAGTCTCCTGTGACCCCTCAGCTACCTGGCCCCCGTCAACCTGTTTACCAGACTAGGTTGATGGCTTCCCATCAGGGTCTAGACAGGAGAGATTGTTTTATAATCTAAATTTGTGGATTACCTTTTTTATCTATAGAAACAGTCTATCTTCTTATCTAAGTCACTAGCTCCCCTGACTTAATATATATTCTGTAATTAATGTTGTCTTAGCAAACACAGAGACTCTCACACAGAACTTCCAAACCAAACTTACTCCATCTTGCAATTTCCATTACAGAAGCCAGGGTGCCCCCTGCTTCACAACAGGTGGCACTCAAGTTGCCCTTCTGCGGCAATGCCTTGTTCCCGCCCAAGACCCTGGCGGTAGCGGGTACTGAGCGTGACCCAAGGGGAGAGGTAAAATACCTCGGCCTCCTCCCATTGGGGCCCCTCTCATGCCCCACAGCCACATAGGGCCTATGGGCTCAAGACCCACCCCACCTGCGCTTTTCCCCAAAGACATTTGGGTAGGGACTTGGTCCCCCCCCCATCACCCTTCAATTAGCATCTTGGGGCCCGCTCAGAAGACTCTTCCTCCCTCCTTTTCTCCTCAGGGAAGGGGAGCCTATTCTAATTAATTTCTGACTGCCTCACTGTGGGCTCTCAACAGACCGGATATTCCCATGGCTCTGGCCCACCTCTAGAGAAGGTAGGCAACATTTCTTCCCCTTCCTTCCTCTAACTAGAGAAGGGGGAATTTCTTAGGGCTGCCACCCCTCCCCCCACTTCTACAGCATGGATGGGGGGGATCCAGGCCTTAACTTTGCTCCTCTGATTTTAGGAGGGCACTAACCCTGTAATCCAAGCCTGCCTCAATCACTAATGGCCCAGCCCGAGACTGCAGCTTCACTCACACAGACAATCCTTAATACCTTGCTGCCCTTAGGGCTATCATCGGAGGAAGAAAACGGGTAAAGAATATGAGAAGGGGAAGGAAAGCGCCCCCCATCTGGCCCCCCAGGTATTGCTTTGGCCGGTGATCCCTCCTGCTCTTAAGGCATTAGGGAGACCCTAAGCCGAAGGGCGAATCACCTACTAGCTCTAGTCAAAGCTACAGATTCCTCCAGTCTGTGGAGACACATGTGCTGTTACCAACTTTGCCCATCAACTCCAGGTCTGCTCATTTATTAGAGTTACTTCCTCTGGGGGGGAAGGGGGGTTGCAATTCTATTAGTGTACTGTTTGTGTCACTTGTGTCTGTGTGGCGCTTACTTCTCCCTTCTGCAAATCCCTCCCAATGGAACCACCCTTGCAGGACCTAAATTTTCCAAGACTAGGTTCCTAAGTGTGACTGAGCGGACCGGATCTATCAGCACTCTCAGCTGACCCCTTATGTGTCCCTGAACTCAGCAGGCCGGGTTACACAGCACTGGTCCGCTGCTACCCTTATGTGCCCCTGTACTGCACCGGACTAGGCTGGAGTATGCATCTGAGCAGGCTGGGTTAAAACAGCACTTTCAGCTGCCACCCTTATATGCCCCTGGACTCAATCAGGCTGGGTCAAAACAGAACTTTCAGCTGTCACCCTTATATGCCCCTGGACTCCACTGGCTGGGTCAAAGCAGCACTTTCAGCTGTCACCCTTATATGCCACAAGTTCAGCACACTGGTAACCCCTTAATGAGCAAACCTGACAAGGAATTGGCCATCACAGGGATCTTTGGCTAGGTAAAAGGAGCGTTGCTGCAGAGCAATACTGAGGAAGTCTGGCAACCAGCTTGATTAGGAAAGTTACTTTATTGCCAGGTACATAAAGCTTATGAATAATTATAAAAGGAAAGAAAAATGCCCAAACAGTTACAATATTGATAACCATACAAAACAGGAAAATGATCAAACAGTTACAATATTACCCAGTTTCAATTATAGTATTGGGGAAAGCTAGCTCAAGTGGATTACAAAAGATCAGGTTTAGAGAGTTATAGTTGGACTAGGGAAAAACAGAGAGAAGCAAGGGGGAGAATGTCTCACCACTCAGTGCAGCTCAAAGGTACCCAGGAACCAGGCTGTTCAGCTTAGGGTCTGGAGTGCTGGAGGCAGGCAGAACCTCCACCATGATCAGCAAGGAGAGAGAGAAGTCCCAGTGGACCTGAGGCAGCTTGTAGGTCCAGGCAACAGATCAGGCATCAGAACAGACTCCCTCTAACTAACTCTTATGTGGAACTTGGGCAGGGGTTTTTGTAGGGAAGAAACAATGGCTCAAGGCAGAACACTGGGGCTGTTTTGGAGTAAATAATGACTTAAGGGAGTATACCAGAGGTGTTTTGTTTAGGTGGACAATAGGAGCTGATCTTTCCTGGTGATGGGTGGCATTCCTTTGAGGGAACTTATAATGCAATCAGGCAGATTCAGTATGGCTGTGTTCACACACAGGGGGTTATTTCGATATAAGTTGTTTTGAAACAACTTATATTGAAATAACACCTTATTTCGAAATAACATGCCAAATTAACAAAAAGTTACTTCGAAATAAGGAAGAAGGTGGGAAACGAAATAGCAAGTTCATGGTGTGAACATGCTATTTCACTTGGGGAGGGGACTGCAGGCACCGGTGGGGTTCAGTGCAGCTCAGCACTGAACCCCGCTGGTGCCTGCAGAAGGTGCCTGCAGTCCCACTCTGTCAGCCAGGGGACACCCCTCAGCACCCTGGCCAGGGTGCTGAGGGTTCCCTGGTCAGGGTCCTGAGGGGACAGCCCTTCAAATGTTGTTTTGGAACACCTTGTTCTGAAACATGTTCACACGCATTGTTTCGAAACAGTGGTTTCGAAACAAGGTTGTTTCACCCCCAAATGGGGTTTAGCTTGTTTTGAAACAACACTGTTGTTTTGAAACAATGGGTTCCTGTTGTTTCGAAACAACTGTGCGTCATGTGAACATGGTTATTTTTGTTTTGAAACAACCTTGTTGTTTCGCCCCTAAGTCGGTCCCAGTAGGTCCCTAGTGACCTCCCCAGAACTATAAATCCTATTTAATTATCCCACCTGTTAGACAGGAGCATGACGATCGGTATCATTTACTGCCCACTGCTCTGTGCCCTGGAGGGGGATAGTAAGGCAGAATCGTGTTCATGAATCTCTACCTTGGTCCTCATTTTTTTCCCCTTCCCTCCCTATGGAGAAAATAACTTGTAATGGACTAGAATTTGTCCTGTTTCTCCGGGACTGATTTATATCTTTCCAGAATATCTTTGATCAGGAGTCCCTATTAGGTTCCACTATCCCAGGAAGGTGGTGGTAGCTCTCCACCCCTCCCCAACCTGAGTCCAAATCATCCGTTATCACAGTTGCTAGGGGCTTGGGATCCCTGAATGGAGTGCCCCCCATCGCGAAGCGGGGTCCCTTCCCTCTTCCCAATCCTGAAGCAGCAACTCCGTATACTCGACCTAGATTCAACTAGGTCAGTGGGATTCACAGGAGAAGAGACAATACTACCTTCCCCCCCATCCTTTCAGACAGAGTGGGGGGAAACCCACCTTATGCCTGCCAATTATCCCTTAGCCAATCCAGCAGTGATGGTTCGCTGACAGACTTGCTGTGCACCATTGGGCTCCACGTATAGCCATCACCCAATCGGGTTATATCCTAATTTGTCCTCTTCCCTGGGATGACCAGAGATCCATTGTCACTCACAGCTAGCCCAGGGTACTGTTGCCTGGGCGCCTGGTGGGCAAGATTTGTCTTCCTTTGCAAGACCCACCCCCTAGGTCTGGAATCCATTGGTAGCATTTGCACGATACTCTCGCCATAGGAGATTGTTAAGGCTTTCTCCGTCTGCTTACCTGACAAAGCTTAATCTACCAAATCCTGATTTCTGACTTGCATGTAAAATCAGGAAATAGTCATTTTCCCACGGTGGAATTGTATCCTGGGTAAGACTGGATAGCAACATAGGTTGCCCTTGTCGGATTCTCCAAATATCCAAGGTACACCTGCAGAATCACCGACTGGATCTTGTGAGCATCATATCCCCACCAGATGGTCTTTGCAGAAGACCACTGCCTCCTCGGTTAACCCTTACCACTTGGAGGGGTCGGTCTGCCTCTTACAAGCTTTCATCCCCAACTCGCACTTAGGTGTGTTGTAGCTAGGGGCCCATATCACACCTGCCAGTGCCCCCGGGCACGCAGGGTCATATAAATCAATGTAACTTCTAATTCCATAGGCCTCCGGGTTGTCACAACTAGGCGCCTAGTCGGAGGCATCACAAATTCTGCTTTACTCGCTCCCTCCATTCTCCACATAGTCTTCCCAGTAGTGGAATCCTAGGAGGAAACTGATGGGACAACAGGAGGGTTCTCCTCCTTGAGTCTTCATAAGATAACTAAGGCCAACAGTCCTTCTTAAAGCCCACCTTGCTGGCTTGCAAGTGCCTCATGGGTCTGGAGTATTTCTTCTGAAATGTAAGAAGTATCCCGGGTCAGGGCACTGTAACACCGCTGAAGGTCCGGTGTTGCAACCCCCCACCCCCACCCCCAGCCGGCCCAGGGACTACAGGACTAAGATGCGATGTGGCGCCAATCACACCATCTCTGCCATTTTTCCTTTCCCTTAATCAGCTTGAAGCTTCTGCCTCTAGAATCTTCTCGCTTAATTCCACTAGCCTTTTCCCTTGGGGGTTGAACAGTATACTAAATACACACACCCCTTTGGGCATGTGACTTTGGGTCTTTGCGTGGCTGGTTGGAGGTATGATATTTTATCTCCTCTTATTGGTCTCTGCATGGGCAGTGACTGTCAAGACCAGCCCGGTATCCCTATGGCTCCTGGATTCTTCATAAGGTTTATGTTGAAGTGTTCTGCGGCCGGAAGATTTACCCTCTGGCCTTCATACCTCAAGCTAGACCCTCAGGTACAGCAATCGAACACGACTGCCTCCATGTTAGTCATTTTGTGCTGTTACAAATCCCTGATGTAAGATGACTTAGTCCGTCTGACCCATGCACGCTAATTGGCCTGGGTGGATTGGACCTACCACTTGCTCAGGGTTGGCCCTACTTTGAAGACTCCATTGCCAGGGCAAGAGCCCTAACTGGTCTCTTAGTTCCTGTAAGGACCTTGCTCGCTGGGCCTATCCCCTTCTGGGGCATTGCTGTGCTGAAGGCGGAAGAGCCAACTCTACCCACTGTCCATCAGCGTGGCTAATAGTCACCTATTACTGAATGCATCCGAGCAGCACTTGAAGAAGAAGGGTGGGTTACTCACCAGTAGCCGTCCTTCTTTGAGATGGGCTGCTTGGATCCATTCAGGTCCCTCCCCTCCATCCCCGCATCTGGAGTTGGCAACTCCTAAGAATTGGGGAGGGGTCGGGAGGTGGCCATATATATAGCCACTGGGTGGCATGGGGGGTGATGGCCGCCTACCCTCTTCTGACAGGCCAAGACAAAAGTTTTTCCAACCAATCCAGCGCTCCGGCATGGAGACACATATTACTGAATGGATCTGAGCAGCCCATCTCGAAGAAGGATGGTTACTGGTAAGTAACCGACCATTTCTGGGTCCTTGGCTTAAAGGACTGACAAATGTGGTACTTGTGAGACCTAGACATTTCAGGCACTTCTTGTGTGGGTCACTGATCCAGAAAGCTTTCCCACAGGAAGCACAGGATTTGAAGCCAGGCATGACTGAGTTGGTGCTGGGTTCCATGTGTTCTCTCGGAACAGCAACTGCGGATGAAATTTCCAATGAAATTTCACCAAAGTATTTTGAAGACTGGAAGACTGCTGGCTGATGATGGCTAACACAGTTCAAAGCTGTAAAAATGATGAGTCAAAAACAGGCGCTTACAGAATTGCAAGGGCAAATAGTTCCAAGACCGTCACTAAGGTGGAAAGAAGGAACTGAAGGGGGCAGGGTCAGTACCACCTATATGCCACAACCAGACGTGGGACTGAGGGATCATTGGCAACTGACCCTACAGGGACAGGCTAGGACAAAAAAGCTTCCGGATGACTGGCACTGTGGTACTTACATACCTGATTCAGAATATATGTGAGCAGCCCATCTTGAAGAAGAAGGATGCTTACAGGTTAGTAACCATCTGTTCCATACTCACATGATTTACATAAATCCCAAGTTATAGCACTTCTGTTTTCATTGTTAGATATCCCTCTTCCCAACCAAACAGAGAGCAATTTATGCAAAAACAGGCTGCTTTGTGAGGTATGTAATTAAGACTATTCTATAATTTGAAAAATTGAAATTTTTCAATGAAAAACTGACTTTACTTGAAGGTCTAAAATAAACTTTATCCCAAGTTACCTGAGGTGAAAGCCTCCAATTTATGAATGTCATTTTAACTAAATTGCATTAAGGTCACTTTAATTCTGAATAAGAGTGTCCTCATAGGGGTTTATTACTATTTAAATAATCCATTAAAAAAATTAATTCAGATTAACTTTCCTGAGTATCCCAGTGTAGACAAGCTCTTAGATTTGTTATTGACAACAAAAGCAAAATGTTATATATGTGTTTGTAATTCTTGTAATATTTACAAACAAATAATTTGGAAAAAAATACAACACTAATCCAGCAACTGCACTGATTTAATAGCAGATACAGTCAAATACTGAAGAAACATTAGTCTAAGAAATGATTTGATATATACTGCTGTTACTCATCAAACAGTATATTCAGCTAATAGCTTTCAACCAGCTATACAGCCACTCAATTGCCATAAACAATTATTTGTTAACCCAGTTTTCCCATCAGTTACAGCAATACTAACCAAATCATGTGTTCAATATTCAGCCAGTTCCATTTCTGGGGCTAGGACCCTGATTTTTCAATCAGATCTCTACAGATGGAGTTCTGTATTCATATGGAACCCCATGGGGCAGAGCTGTAACTAAGAAATTCGGCACCTGGGGTGCGTTCCAATCAGAACACGTCCCTTACAATGGCCAGCACCTTGGGCAAGCAGTGAGGAATGCGCCTTTAATGGAATGGCTCAATGGAGCTGCTCTGGCATCCCTGGGGCAAAGCCCTGTTCACCCTGCCATAGTTATGGTCCTGCCATGGGTATTTGCAAGCATAAAGAAGTTGTCTGTGGCTCTGGCTGCAGAATCTGAGCTTCTGACCTTAACTTAGCCAGCTGGTGCCACTGATTTCAAGTTACAGTAGGACTGGGGGCTACCTATATTAGAGGTTGGACTGCTCAGAACCCCAGCACTCTGTTATTTCCTAGAGCATGCATAGAAGAATGAGAGGGATTGGTACCAGCTCTTGTTGAATTTATGAGATGGAACGAGGGCCAGATCAGTGCAGGGGCTTTAGGGGCTGTAGCTTCAGGCCCTGGCCTAAAGGAGGTCACCAAGCTGCAGCCCCCAAAACACCTGTGTTGATCCACCCCTGCCAGGCCCCTGTTGTCCTGCAAAAATCTGACCCTGCTCAGGGCCTTGAGAATGCTGAATAGGCCCCGGTCAGTGCTGTTGGGCTCAGGACCCTTGGCCAGAGGTTACTTTTTGTGGGACTCCTCCTCCACCCCTGGCCAGCTGGTCTGCTCCAGGGGGTGGGCTGGGCTGGTGTGTAGCCTCTGTGCTCCAGGGCCAGAGGTAGGACTGACTGGTGTGTGGTACAGTCTCCAACACAGCCCTCCATAGCCTGGAACACTATCCAGGTGCTATGCCAGGACCCCTGGGGGACCAGCCAGGCCAGCTTCAGCTGTGGGGAGCCAGGATGGTGGCATGACAGTTCTCTGGGCCCTAGAGGACGGTGCTGGAGGCAGCACCACTTGCCAGCCAGCTCCAACCCCAGCCCCAAGCACAGCAGTCATATATTGGCCAGCTCTGCCCCAAGTGGCAGACCGAGCTGGTCCAAGTGTGGTGCAGGAACACTATGGAGCATGGCCTCTGGCCCCAGGGCCCTGCCTCTTGAACACTGCCCCATCCCCAGATTGACTGCAGTGGTTGGGGGCTGAGGCTCCAGGCAGTGGGGGGCCACGAACGTGGGCAGTCCAGGGCCCTGGGTCCTCTTAATATGGACTTGTATGGAACAAAAAGTACCAAACAGAAAGCTCAAAGGACCAATACTACTGTGAATTTCCAGGATTTTGATCATATTTATGACATATATGCATCTTTATCTGTAAAATGCCTTTTTTACTTTTTATAAGTGATTGATAGCAAATAATAGAGCAATATTTGGAATTGCCCCAATGCAAATGTACTGGGGAACAGCAAGGAGTAAAGATACTCCCTAATGTCCCTTCTCCTTCACTTGTGCATCTGCATTAAGCCTAGCTGAATCTTAGCGCTGCATGCTGGGAAAAGGCAGGACCTATGTACCAGTTGGATGATCTACCCAGACAGCAAGCAGATGGAAATTGTGAGGAAAAACGGTTCCATTCCAGCATGCTGGCCTGTGGAGCTGGTGGTTGATGCAGGAGTAGTAAACTGATCTCTGAACAGAACTGTATCAACTTACTTTCCCAAGTGCAACCAGCAGAGCCGTCCCTAGGGTAGGACAAGAGGCCAGCTGCCCAGAGCCCCGTGCTTTGGGGGCCCTGTGGGGCCGCACAGCTGGCCCTCCATGCCAAAAGTGACAGCCCGGTTCAGTCTACTGTGGGACCAGAGGAGTGTCTTGGTATGAAAGTTGCTTAAGGCAGTAGATCAGCATTACGACAAAGTTGAGTCATTAGGATTAACAATGAGGTGCTAATTGTTGTTGAAACAACCTCTATGCCTCCTCTCTGAGTCAGTATCTTTTTGGGCTTCTCTCATTCATATGAAAAGGACTGAGGTCACTGGCAAGCAACCATTGTGGTTTTTTTTTTATCAATTAGACCCAATGAAGAAAAGAAAAAACTGTGAACACCATTTTATGCCACCATTTTTGGGATATGGGGATTGCAGTTATTTTTGCAAATTAGGACTTGCCTCTTTTTTCAGTGAGTTGAGAATTCCCTTGTTTGCAACAAAAGAAATAACTTGTAGATTTTAATAAAAATGGCAGAGATTTTTTGACTGATAAATAAAAAGAGAAGAGAAAAGCAAACTGTTCTAGTAGGAGCCTGTGTTACAAAGTATGGTATCTTTTTTACAATCAGAAAGCCTAAGTAACAGAATAAAATCCAACTCCAGGATGGAGCTGCTGGAAGAAGTTATAACAAGGTCCTAATCTGAAGGGAGAAGTGGATAGTCCTGTTGTGTTGCTGCCCTAGGCATACTACCAGGGATCACCAGACTAAGCCGAGAGGGCTAGTACCTCTCCAATCACAATACTGGGGACAATTGTGTTTTCATGAAAACTCATACAGACTCAGGGAGCAGATGAAGAGCAGAGGTGAAAGTGAAAACCAGAGGGGCTGCTTCAGTTCCTGGGATTTGGCAGTGGAGAAGGGAGCAGGATCTGGAGGGACTTGGACAGGCTTAGCAGCAGCACCATCTTCCAGGACCTTTCTTTCCATCCTGGCATTGGCTGTCTTCTTCTTCTGCTGTCTCAGCACTTCCATCTCATTTCTCCACCCAGTCGTGCCCCCCTCCACTTGCAAGGAGCTCCCACACTCACACTCCAGGCTGCTATCTGCAATTTTAGAGACTTGACATACATCTTGATTTGAGGCAGGAGTATGGCATGTGGGATCACCCTCTGCATGTTCCATGTAGGTGATCTCACATTAGATGTGTAGATTTCAGAGAAGCAATAGAAGCCTGAAGAGAAAGGATGAAAGCCATGAAGGATTGCCACCTGATCCCTCCCCCACCTTTGGAGCCATGGTCACTGTTCAATTTTCTGGTGGTGGCTGCTTTTTTTCAGTGGAGGGTTGCCGGATGGCAGAAAGTCTGGAGCTAAGTCCCAAGGAAAAGCGTTTGACAACCACTGGCTTAAGGGTGGCTGAGAAACCAGACCCTGCACTCCTGTTCTGCTGCTTTTGGCCAGCTCGCCCTGCCCTTCCCCTGGGCCGGCCGGCCCTGCCCCCCCCAATGCCCAGGGAGGTGACTGGGGGCCCAGCAGAGGGTGATTCGCTCAGGGCTCCGCATCCACCTAGGGACAGCCCTGGCAACCAGGGAATTCCTCCTCAGCAAGTGCAACGTCTCTTGCTCAGGAATGCACATGTGAGCCTAGATCCAGGAAAGTATGAGGTATATGCTTAACTTTAAGCATGGGAGTAGTCTTCTTCTAGTATTGCTATCCCTAAACATTCCACAGAGGGGAGTCAGTTCCCTCCCCCATAATAATGAGAATTTAAAAATCTGACAAATTTTAAACCAAAGAAGCAGAGTGAGGTTCTTTTGTTTGGGGGTTTTTAAGTTACATTCTGGTTATGTATTCAAGGTCCCGCCCCCCACAAGCTTTCTTTTTTCACAGACGGCTACAAAATGGCATCTTGTTTGAAACAGCGGCACCTGGGCTCACCCCCTTGGTCAGCAGGCCTGTCCACTGTAGCAGCTGGCAGCCGTGTGAATGTCTCTGCTCCAACTGCAGGCCTGGCTCACAGCAGGCAGCTGCAGCCATGAGCAAAGCATAGGCAGCACTTCAGGCAGATGGGCAGGGATGGGCTGCTGTCACCCTGCTCCTGACGTGGCAGAACCCAAGCTCTCACCAAATCTCCCCCTCCCTCCTTCTAAGCCTCATGACACTCTGCTTGCTACCTAGCAATGGGAGTGTCGCCAGGCAGCTTTCAGTTACGTGACCAGAAGTAGGATGTGGCTGGGCCCACCCTGAAAACCAGGTACATTGCTGGTACTGGGCATAGGGGGCTTGAGCCCAAAGTTCCAGCGCCAGTGCCCAGGGTCCTCTACCTCTACCTTTAGCTTAGTCTTCCCTGTCCCTGGCCCTGCTTGGGGGTCTGGGGCTGGGCTGCTGGTGGCTGCGGTTGTCTTCCCTTGCCCTGTCTCTGGACGGGGATCCGAAGCTAGGCTGCCTGTGGCAGGAGGCCAATCTGGGTCTGCCCGGGACGCGGGCAGGATCGGGCCCACGTTGCTCCTGCTGGAAACTTGGGGGCAGCCATACAATGGAGGCTGGCTACACCCCTGCTCTGAAATAAAGTTGAGGGTCTCCTGTAACCACCTGACTCCAGGAGCTGAGACTTTAAGAAGAACATCAGACATTGAGAGACTTGACATAAAACCACAAGACTTAGGAACACTGCCCAGTAGGACTACTCATATTCTTTAAATTAAGTATATGCTTAAGTGCTTTGCTGTACTGGGGCCAGAATACACAGTCTAACCCTATAATGAGTCAGCATCATTTTAGAAAACGTAATGACATTTTTCTACACTCCATAAACAGTGATGCAAATTATTACTATCATCAATAAGATATTGTCATCCTAATGGTAGGGTCCTAGTTGCATTAGGTATTTATTTCATGTTTGAATATATAAACCAGAAGCCCATTACCTAATAAATGATTGGAAATATGTTATTTAAAAACACTGGAATCTGTTACCAAAATTGACAGATTTGCTTATTAGCAAAATACAGGCAGTCAATACATGACTTTGCCACCTTAAGTCCTAGAGCTAGAGAGAGAGAGAGAGAGAGAGAGAGAGAGAGAGTACTGCTGAAAATGTTCACATTCAGTATAATATAAGATGTCTGGCAGCATCTGTTCTTTGGTTTCTAGAGGTCAAAGAGCATGACTTAAAACATGCAGGAAGGTCTATTAAAAGCTATTGATTTTTAAAGACATCTATAGATCCTGAATGACACTGATTAGATCAATTTGCAACATCTGGGCTCAGGTGAGAAAGCAAACTGCAGCTGAAAAGAAATCACAAGATCTCTTATGAAGATCGGATAAGCCCCTGTACAAATTATGCTGCTAGAAGTCTGTTGTATGAGCCAACATATAATGGTGAAAATGTTTTTTCTTAGTAACATTTTAGAATCAGTTTCTAAGGAGTCATCAAAATAATATTTCTTGGAATTCTTAGGTGTACAGGGTTTCGGAATTTGTTTGACTAGAATGTGTTGGGCTTTAACAGAGTGCTTAATAAACACAGAAGCTATCTTCTGTACCGGCATCATTTCAGACTTCAGTAAGGGAAACACTTGAGTAAGATACAGAAAATAACAACAAAACAAAAACAAAGTGTTCTTTTGATCTAAAGTATCATATCATAGAAGTACACTTTCATCACAGCAGAATGGAAATGAGTATGATTATTATATGTATTTCCATACATTTCAGTTAAAAGACAGAAGAAAGTAGACAGATACTGCATTTATAAGAACCTAATGCTTTTTAGACACAGGACAGATGTAGCTGAATCCCCACGTACAGATCATAAAGTTACTAGCTTGCATGGAGCAAGAAATGTTTTAAAATGAAGATTTTCTATCATTCCTTAAGGCACCTCTGAATGTATTGTCAGCTTGAGTGAGTATACATCAGCTGGAAGTCATGTATGATTCCAGCAAATCTTGCTATACTGTGGGCCAATGTAAACTTTGTAAATTGTTTGTGAAAAGTTCAAAGGCTTCAAAACACTTGCTGTTGTGTGACAGGTACAAAGGGCCTAATGTCTTTGGTAAATTATTAATCCTGAACTGTCATAAACAAAAATGTTCCGTATTTTTAGTAAACAGCTCTGTAAAACAGGGAGGCCATGTGAGCTGGAGGACATAGGAACTCCTGAGCTCTAATCCCATCTCTGACACCTGAACAGGTTACGTCATCTGTCTGCCTCAATATCCCATCTGTAAAATAGATGTATGAATAACTTATGTAGCTGCTGCTTACAATAAGTAGCTAATGTTCGCCCAGCATTTTGAATATGTTAATCCCTGTGATTAGTAGTTATTATTAATACAGTGCAATGTAATAGTATTCATGAGAATAAATGGCAACCTCCTATACTGTACCACGTCATTCTTGGAATGAACTCATAGATAATGAGAACAAAAACCTGAGTGGTTAATCAGTCAATGAAATGTCAAGAGGGACTTATAGTCCCATATTTAAAATTTGCCTTCAAAAATGCTTTGTATAACAATGCCTCTGAATTACAAACTCAGATAACGCAATCCTTTTCACTCCTTCCATTCTCTTACAGCCTCATCTCATGTTCCTTTCCCTTGCACATTTTACTCCTCCTCTCTCCTTCATTTTATTCTTTTCTGGAAATGGTATAAAATACAGTCAGATTCACATGTTTTGATTTTTCTTAAATTTAGTTTGAGTAAATTAAATTTAGGGCCAATAAAATTGCTGGTCTGGAAGTCCTGGAGAATGTGTTTTCTTCAGTCACAGAACTGATACAGCAGAAACCACAACAGTTTAAGCTTCTTTCCCAATACTGCCCACTTCTCTCCAATACTGTGTGTCACTCTTGAAGTGGGTTCACCACCTACATTGATGAGGGGCATTTGATAAGTTCCCATATCCAATCAATTCTCTGGATACATTACTGAATGTCAATTTTAGTAGTAGTTTGTAGAATGAGGACATTTACGTGTGCACTAGGAATTAGATTGAGGCTATCAGTTCATTTAATGAAAGACACTAAATAGCCACCAGGTCTTAATAATCGTCACTTGTGACGAGAGCTGGAGTCAAACCAACAGTCTATGCACGTAAGAATACATCCACATCTCATTAGCAATCACCCATTTCTAAAAGTGCTTGTTGAAAATTCAGGCAACAGATTGTAAACACAGACATGGCAGCTAAAGTTCCTTGATGTGCCCTGAGATTAGTGAATGGTTATTTCTTGCTAAGATAATATCTGTGTACATAAAGGTTTCAGTTTCATGACTGAGAAAGCTGAAAGTACTTGACTGAAAGATAAATTACTTTATGATTTGTGATGAGGGAGTTGTAGAAGAAAGTATTCATTCAAAGTCTATGTAAGAATATCTCTTCGAAGTTAAGATGTTAACAAATGTATTATATATGTTTCCACTACAGAAAAAAATGACAGGTGTCCTTTTATAAATTTCCTGAAAAATGAAAAAAAAAATTGTATAATGTAAATCTGTCTTTTAATCCTTTCCTTTGATTTTAATGTGATTTCTTGCATTACAATTTGCCAGGTGGATTATGAAAGTAACAGTATATTCAAGTGAGTTTCAAAGGGTCAGCCATGTTAGTCTAGTTCAGCAAAACAAACAAACAAGGAGTCCTGTGGAATGTGGCCCCTGCTGGTGGGATCCAGCCCTTGCTGGCAGAATGCAGCCCCTGCCACTCCTGCCTGGGAGCGGAGCCACCATGACCATGGCCCCCTCTGCCCCTGAGCGCCCCAGTCTTTCCTGCCCACTGGCCTATTTTCTGACAACCTTCCCCACTGGTTCTCACTCTGACCACCCCTGCCAAGGTCCCTTTTCCCACCCCCTTACCTGCCTGGAGCTGCTGGCACCTGGCCACCCCCCTGGCTACTCTCTCTGAGCTTACTCTGAGCATGCTCAGGGTGGGAGTTTTAAAAACTCCTTACTGGCCAGAAGCCTGGGTCCTCCTGGCAACCAGAGACCCCGGCGGCATCTGGCCCCAGCTCCCAAGCTGTCCACAGCTCCCCAGAGGTCCATGGACCCCAGGTTGAAAACCACAGGTGTAAGTCATGGAAACAGGTCACACTGTAACAGCAAATCAAAACAGTTGTAAAGATTCAAACACTGAGGAACAGCATACAGAAAAAGATGAGGTCAAATCACCTGTTGTAAGGAGAGAAAAATCCAGTGTCCCTATTAGGTCCTGAAGCAATGCAAGTGAATTTGCAAATAAATTCAATTTCAGTGGCTTCTCTTTGAAGCCTTGATTTAGAATTCATGTCTGAGCACAGCAATTAGCACATCATTAAAGGAGTGATCATGAAGATTGAAATGCTGACTCGTTGGTTTTAGAGTGTTGAGATTTCTGTTGTCAGATTTGTGCCCATTTATTCTTTGGCACACAAACTGTCCTGTTTGTCCAATATATAAGGCAGAGGGGCATTTCTTGCACATGATGGCATAAATCACATTGGTCGATGAGCAGGTGAATGAGCCTTTGATGGAGTAGCTGGTATTATTAGGTCTAGTAATAGCGTCTTTTGTGCAGATATGTGGGCAAAGTTGGCAGTGTGGTTTGTTGCAGGGATATGTGCCAGCTCTAATGGTTCTGCTGTTAGGTCTGTAGTTGCTGGGAACTATCTGTTTAAGTTTGGGAGGCTGTCTGTAAGTGAAGTGAGTTTATCATTTTTCTGTGAAGGTAAATGAGTACCACAATCTTGCATAGAGAAATTGTAAGAACAAAATCTTCTTTCCTACTACTGAAAAGAAAGGATTACACTTGAAATGTCATGCTGCAGAGATGGACATTACCAGTTTTAATCACGGGTGGGCCAGGATGTTTATGTTCTCCTTTTGGCAAATCTTCGATTGTTTTTCTGTTGGCAAAAACAAAATTACTTCAAGACTGGTTGTAAGTTATTGGCGTAAAGTAATAAGGGCTATTTTACTTTTTTTCCAAATTTCCCCTTGCAATAATTCCATTTATTTTCTCTGCAGATAGTCTGACTCTGCTTTTAGGAATATGAAGTGAATGTACACAGTAAGCTTGGATCTGTGGAACTTGTCTTGTTGACTTGTACTTCCAAGCCCGTGCTTGGAAACTTGGACCTCACAACATGTGGGCAAGTCCATACTGCATTATGCAGACTTGAGTCAGAATGTCAGGTGTGGCACAGGCCTCCTGGGAAAACTACCTGAAAATACAACTATCAGGGCAGGCTGCAAAAAGGAGAACAAATTCTCCCAGTACTGATGGGTGACACTGAAGTCAGACTTCCCAATCAGTCACAAACAATGCTTCTGATTCTCCACACTGGTTATCAAGTAGCCATAATGAAATATAAACAGCCCTCTTTACTGCATTTTATCCACTGGTTCCCAAATAGCCACTGAGTCTAGTAAAGAGAGAAGTTACTTACAATTCCAAGCTCTTTACCAAAAAAGAGTTCTCTGACTCCAAAGGGCCAGCCACATTACACAGAATAATATAGGTTTGGACCTTACCCAAACTACCACACTGCCAACAAATCCTTTAGTAATTAAAACTAAAGGTTTATTATACAAGGAAGAAACAAACTATGAGAAATGTAAAAAGGTCAAAGAAAATCACATACACACAATAATTAAAAGTCCATGTAAAGCAAGTCCTTGGCAGAATTTGGAGTTTTCAGGCTTGTATAGTTCCTTTGGTATGCATCCAGTACCTGGGTGGGTCTCAGTCTTTTTTTCACAGCTTCAGTTGTAGAGGAATAGATCCAGAGGTATGTGCTGGCTGAAAGCTCAGACTGAAGACAAAATGGAGGTGGGCGCAGCTGCTTTTATCACCTCTGGCGTCCTCCATGCTGTGTGTGAAATTTTTCCAAAAACCAAAATGGAGATGAAGACTAAAGTCACTTGGGCAAATTCTAGTAACTCATTGGATTTCTCCTTGGGTCTATTATATCTGTGATTCCCTCAAACCAGTGGTTCTCAGGCTTGGGGTTGGGACCCAGTACTGGGTCACAGACCTTCAGGTACTGGGTTGTGGCACCTGCTGCTGCCCTCACCAAAAGACTAGAATACATTGCTTAAAGACATAGTAATTGGGTTGTGAGCATAAATGATTATTTTCAATTGGGTCTTGGGAAAAAAAGTTTGAAAACTACTGCCTTAAAGGGCCAGTAAGGAGACAAATGCTGTAGACATTCTCTCTGGGGTGTTTCACAGAATCACATAAGTTGAAATGCAGATATTATAATTTCCAAAGGGGTGGCAAAACAAGCAAGTGTTCCTATGGCATTTTTAAAGAACAACAAACATCACACACACACACACACACACACACACACACACCACATTCATAACTCCTAATACAGATATGACACCAATACAAAGACAATGTAATCATTTTTAGCAAATTATGACCTTTCTATTGGTACTCAACATGGCTTATTTCATATGGATTACTGCAATTTTGAAATTTTGTCATAAACATTCTCCTAAATCCAGACAATGTCATATCAGGTTCTTGAGGGCAGAAAAGGAAATGGGAGAAGATGGGAATGGTTAGAAGGGTCTTTCAGGTGGAAGAGAGAGAAGAGAAAGTGAGTGAGAGAGGGAAGAGGTTTCTAGGTGAGGAGGAAGGATCAGTAGGTGACAGAAGGAGCATTGGGAAGCAGGAAATGGAAATGAGAATGGGGATATAGCAGACATCACAATGGATACGTCTACACTATGTGTTTAAGTCGACTTAAGGGCCCTTAAGTCGACTTAAACAGAGCCATGTCTACACTGCAAGGCAATAAAGTCAACTTTAGGGTCCAGTAAAGTCGACTTTATAAGGTCCGCTTATAAAGTCGACTTTACCATTAAGTCGACTATTAAGTTGAGTTAAGGCAATGTGGACTCAGTAAGTCAACTTTATTAAGTTGACTTAGTGCAGTGGGGCCATTAAGTCGGCTTTATAAAGTCAACTTAAGCCAGGGCACCCTTTTAAAGTTGACTTTATAAAGTCGACTTAATGTAGTGTGGACTCACTAAGTCGACTTAATAAGGTCTACTTAAAGTCGACTTTAAGTAGACTTCATTAAGTCAACTTAATAAAGTCGACTTAGCTTTTACAATGTAGACATAGGAAAAGAAAATGACAGCAGGTAGGATCTGGGAATGGGAGATTTTCGGGGCAGAAAGTGGAGGGTCTTATGAGAAGAGCAAGTACATAAGAACAATGTCTTCCCCTATTTCATTCTTATCGAATCCTGGAAGTCTCTTGGCACAGTATTTAAACAGGATCTAAAATACCAGGGAGCAGTCCATAGCCAGTGCCCTAAATCCAAACACCCCTCACTAGAAGGTACTGGCATTTTGGTTACTGCTTTGATACACAGCTTGTTTAAATCCTAATCTCTTATGTTCTTGTTGGTTTCCCTTCCTATTTTTTTAATGAATAATAACAAATGGTGTTGAGAAGCAGCATAGGCTTGTTCAATACATGTTTGACGGGGCACTGGGTATCCTTGATTCTAATCCTGGTTCCTCAAGAGAACCACAGTGTGCCTGTGATGGGGTCTACGGGCCTCACATGGAATCACGATGGGAAGTAAAGCAATAGTGGGCTTGGAAGTCTTAGTGCCTCAACAAAAGCTGGGCATCTTCCCAATGGAAGAACAATTTAAAAGGACAGTTAGTAAAGGAGAAAAAGCTGTATGTTGTACCAGGAAGCAATGTGTGAAGCTGAGGGCTGCACGAGGATTGTCAACAACTTTGTGAAGGCTGTACAAAAAGCAAGAATTTGGGTTCCCCTCACTCTTTGGGAGCTGAAAGCCCTGAGGGAGATTGCCTAAAAATGTTCCAAAGGGGCAGCCATGTTAGTCTAGTTCAGCAAAGGAAGCAAGGAGTCCTGTGGCACTAAAAGACTAACAGATTTATTTATCGCATGAGCTTTCATGGGAGAAAATCCCACTTTGTCAGATGCTTTGAAGACCTAAAAATCTCTAAGAATGGAACTGGACACTGAGAAATTATGGTGAGTCTGCTAAGCCCATGACCACACACCAAACTGAAGAGCTCCAGACTAGTAGGAAGTGGGGTAACAGAATCTGGGGTAGCTCCATCACTGGCCTGGACACTTTGAGAGACCCTCCAGGCCCTGGGCTGAGATTTGGTGGAATGGGTAGGCCTGGGTCTCATGCACTGACCCACTCCTTTGTAGTAATGAGCTCTGAAGCAATCAGAGCATGAGAGGAGGTGATCGAGGTCTCAGCTGGGCTCCCTCTGGGATGACTAGTGAAGGAGAATCTGTAAGGCCACAAGCTGACCACTAGGCCAGTTGGTCACTAGACCTTCCCACCATAGTAGCTTTTCTCCATCTCTTTTCCCATCTTTAAAATAGGGATAACTATGTTTACCTATCTCAGAGAAATGTTGCGAGGATTAGTTAATGTTTGCACAAAGCTTTCAGAATGCCAAGCAGGGTTATTATATTTCTTTTCACAAGAAAATATTTCCTTACTATAATCAAACACTTTCAACCACCACCCATCAACCAGAGGTGACTCACCGTCATCATGAGCCAAAGATATTATGTTTACTTCTGCAGGTTTGTTTGCAGAGAAAGAACAGTCTATAACTCTGAATGGGTTTGGCTGCCTGCCCACTCCCATGCAGTCAGAGTGAGAAATGGCAAAGTCTAGAGGTATAGTGGGATCAAATTCTCTATGAAAGTAGGTAGTGGAGGTGGGTAGGCAAGTGAACTGGCAAACTGAAGCAAGCAAATTTTTCCCATTAACAGGTTTCAGACCTAATCAGAATGAGCAGTTGGGATCCATGCTCATCAAAATTTGTTGCGAACTAACCGTCATGATTTATGTATGTATGTATGTATGTATGTATGTATGTATAAAAGACAAAACAAAATTATAGCAGATAAGTGGCATGTAGATTTATGTGTGTGTGTGTTTGGGAGAAGTCTTTCAGATGTGCCCTTCAAAACTAATGTGGTCATCAGAGACCCCAGGGCACTTTTTGTAAGCTAGAGGCTTGCCCTGTTACACTTAGTCACAATGTTCCCATGCGTTATAGTCTTAGGATTCATCTACATTTGAGTTGGATGTGTTTTCCTAACTTGGGGAGATATATGTACACTAGCTTTGATCAAGCCAGCACGCTAAAGATAACAGTGTAGCCACAACAATATAGACTGTGGGGTGGGATAGCCATTCAGACTACAATCCCACACAGACTGTAGGCAGGTAGCTGGATGGGTAGCCCATCCTGTAGCTCCATTGATATTTGTAGTGCTACTAGCTCACGTTGTAACCTAACACCCTTGTGTTCAGCTACTGAAACAATACTGTACAATATGCCATGTGAATTACCATTTGAAAACTAATCATATGCTTATTAATATCATTTGTAAAATGCATGTGCCAACATCTGCCAACAATATGTGAAGTTATGATTTGCCATCTATATGTTGCTAGAACATACTGAAGAGTAGACCAGATAGCCTAGCCTAGGTAAAGGTGATAAACAGGTCTGTCCTAGCAAAGAATTTACATCAGTTTACTTATTAACAGTAAACAAAGCTGTTGACCTATACCAGCAGGGGTTGTTCTGTTCCAGAATTCAAGAGGCAGAAATAACATAGTTCCTGCAACAAGAGAGATACAGTAGACAAAGGCCTGGGCTATACTTACTGGCACTTTTGATAGAAGTCAATGGGAGTTACATAAGTTTGCATGATTTACAATGACTTTGAAGACTTCCACATGAATTTCCTGGATACTATGATCAGCTTCAGCAGTGGAACACTACAGACCACTGTACACAAGAAACTGACAGATCACCACACTTAACTTCACAGCAGGAGCATCACTGCTGTAGGGATTGAGGGGCTTCAGCCTGCCAACATCTCCAGCCCAGCCCTGGCAGTGGCAGGAGGTGGATCAGGCCCAGACTGCCTGCCTCTGGCTGGCTTGGATCCAGCTCCTGCTGCTGCTGGCCAGTGGTTGGTGGCCCTTGCAGGCCTGATCCAACTCCAGCTTCTGCCTGCTGGCCAGCGGCAAACAACTTAGGCTTGGATCCAGCTCCTGTCGCTGCTGGCCAGTGGCAGGCAGCCCAGGCGGGCCCCATTTGGTTCCAGCTGCTGCCTGCTGACCAGCAGCATGCAGCCAGGGCTCAGATCCAGCTCCTGGTGTTTGCCGCTGGCTGGCAGGCAGAGGCTGGAGCCAGATGGTGTCCACCCCGGCCACCTGCTGCTGGCTGGCAGCAGAAGGAGCTGGATGCAAGTCCGGGCTGTGTGTTGCTGGCTGGCAAGCAGTGGTTAGAGCTGGATCAGGCCTGTTGGGGACACCAGCCTCTGGCTGGCACTGGCAGGAGCTGGATCCCAGGTGGCCAGCAACAGGAAGACTGGGCAGGCCCCATCTGACTCTAGCTACTCCCTTCTGGCCAGCGGCAAATGGCAGGAGCCAAGTCCTAGCATGGGGTGTTTGCTGCTGGCCAGTAGGCAGTGGCTGGGGCTTGACTGGGCCCCAGCGATGGATCAAGCCCTGGGGTCTGGCCTGCGTAGCAGGGGGTGGGGCCTTGGCCTGAGCCCCGACTCTTTTTTCACAGGAACACCACCTCAGCTTCACAGGTCCAGTAACCATCCCAGACATACCAAGAAATCTTTTCTATAACAAAGCATTCAGATACTGCAGAACATGCTCAGAGGTGAAAGTCTAGGATATACCTCTTAGCCACTTTCACCAAACAAAGAACACGCTTAAAACTGCTTAAGTCAAAGAAAAATGATCTAGCACCAAAACAGATTGTATCATGAACTAGAACCCATGGATAGCCAAAATACCTTTAGAGAAGTTACATCAAAACAAAAACCCCCAAAACTCTTTGACTATGCACCCCTAGTTGTAACTTACCATGTGAGGAACTCATGGGGGTTGTTGTTAAATAATTACAGCCCATACTCAATGGGGACCACATCTTGAAAGAAATCTTTCCTGTACACTGTCACAGGGCCTTCAAACAACCCTCTGCTGTCACCAAGCTCATCATCAGATGCAAGCTCCACACAGACAAAGTCATACCAACACAATGTGGCTCCAGACCCTGCTATAACAATAGACTCAAAACCTCCAGATATAGTTTCACTGGTACAGTAATCAATATTCCCCACAACACACCTTTCAAGAGTGATGGGCCCTACACACGCCCATGACTCGTGATATACTTCATCTAGTGCTCTAAATACTCCAATAACAGTTTTATGTGGGTGAAACCAGACAGTCACTATGATCTCAAATGAATGCACATAGAAAAATGATAAAAGACAGAAACACCATATCCCCCATGATGAGAACACTTTTCACTAGACAATCACTCTGTATCTGAGCTCTTTTACTCATCCTCCAAGGAAATCTACACAATACAGTCAATAGACAAACCTGGTAGCTTAAAGTCATAACTCTGCTAGACACCTAGTAGCTTAAATTCATAACTCTGCTAGGTGCCAAAATCATGGATTTAATAAAGAGATTAAATTTATGGCTCTCTAACCCTCCTTTGTCCTATGCTTGTAGAGGTGTTAACTGCCCACTTCACCTTGAATTGTCTCTTGCAACATGTTAACTCCTTGTCTGGTCCACCCTTGTATTTAGCTGTGTTCTGGTCTACACTTGAAAATTAAATTGATTTAACTTTACATCTATCAGGGCTGTGAAAAATCCACATCCCGTTAAACAGACTACTGTAAGTCCTGGTGCAGACAGGATTAAATCAATGGCAAAATTCTTCCTCAACATAGCCACCACCTCTTGGGAGGCAGATTGCCTCAGCTGATGGGTGAACCCTTTCTAAACTGAAGCATAACAATGGTGCCACTGCAGGGGCACCTCTGTAGCATTTGATGTGTAGACAAACCCTATGGCACTCAGTGTACCTTTCCGAGACCTGATGGAGACCTCTGTATAAGTCAGAGGTTCCCAAACATTTCAGCTCAAGGGCCGTAAATATCATTTTGACAACACTGAAGCACCACCAGTCAGGGCTAGATCAAGGCCGGGGGGGGGGTCTTGGGGCTGCCAACCCCTGTGGGACCCCCCACTGCGGTGGCACCCTGCTTGTGTAGTGGGGCATCCATCCCTGCCAATGCTGGGGGGGTTTGGGTCAGGGTTCTGGGGCCACAGGGCTCCAGGCAACACTGCTGCAGAGGGTTTAGGGGAACTCTGCAGGCTGGTGTTGCTGTGGAGTTTTGTGGGGATGGAGGTGCCATGACCGGCTCTACTGGGGGCAGCTCCAGAGGGGCCACAGCCCAGGGCACTCCTGAGGCCCCCACAATGAAGGGTCCCCTGGGCACAGGCCCTATAGGCCCATGCAGTAATCCACTGCTGCCACCAGTCTGTCAACTCATAACAAATCTATTGGCATATACCCTATTAAGTATTACAAATCACAATATATTTAAAATAAACATTTTGATGCTACTGTGTTCATTTTTACATTCATTATTTTACACCTACAAGTTACTCACGCTATGTCATATACTGACAGAGAAAGCACTAGTGTAGATGAGGAACTGTCAATACAACTCAAGCACATGGTTTGGCAGCTAAGTTATGGTGGCGGGTGGCTTGGTAAGTGCAAATCAAGCCAGAAAGCATTGATTTTTAGAGTCCTGTGCCCCTCCTCAAGCAAGGTAGGTCCTGGCTGCTCTTCACTCCATTTTTTCCCCTGAAGCCAGATGGAAGGAGTTCAGCAAGAAGTCTGCCTCCTTGCTGATTTCCCATTTCCCTGCCTACAGCATATATTCTGTAGCCTTGCACACTCCAGGTAGGTCCCTAAAAAGTGGCTCCTTCTGCAGCCACGGAAATGGGAATTCAGTGAGCCCCTTCCTCTGGTTCATGCAATGACCCCAGCACTCACGGCCTGGAAGGATCACTTTCTGCAGTCAGGAGGAGAGCAGTGAGCCGTTTGTAAAGAAAGACTCTGCAGGCACTTTTGACCCCTGGGCCACAGATAGGAAACTACTGGTGTACGCTCAAAAGCTTGTCTCTTTCACCAGTAGACACTGGTTCAATAAAAGATATTGCCTCACCTACTCTGTCTCTTTAATGTCTTGGGACCAGCACAGCTGCAACAACACTGCAAACAACTTTATTTTACAGCACTAATATCAGGTAATGATGGCCTTAAATTTGTTGAAGAGCTATCATACAAAATTTAAAATCCATTGTTTATAGTTCACATGTTAACCAGTTAACGGCTAACACCTGTTAATTAATTAATTAAACTAGTATGTTAATTAATTAACAAAACAGCTGTTTTAATAGATCATGAAATGTTCAGGATGTGACCATGGAGCTGCAGGGCCAGATTAACGCAATGGCTATAAGGGCTAAAGCCCTGGGCCCTGACCTAAAGGGGGGCCCCAGATTCCAGCCCTTAAGGCTCCTGTCTGATCCAGCCAAACCCTTCCCACCAACCTCCCTCCTCAGCACTGATGGGGCTTGGAGGAGTGTTGGGACGGCTCCTGGCCTGCCCATGTCAGGGAGGAGGAAGAACCATGGGGCCAGAAGCAAGGTCCTTGGTTCCATCCTGTGCCTGGGCCAGCTGGCCCGCCCCCCCAGGGGTGGGGAGGACTAGTGCCTGTTCTCTCTGTTCGAGAGGTGGGGCCAGCTCTGGGGGGTGCTGCACTGGAGGCTGCTCTGTGCACCAGCCAGCCCTGTCCCTGGGGCAGATCAGCCAGAGCAGATCCAGGGTGGGAGGGCTCTTTGTGGGAGGGTCCTCACAGTCTGCTATGCTGGGGGGCCAGGGTCGCAAGTGGGGATAGCTCTGCAAAAAAAAAATAGACTTCATGGTGTAAGTGTGGGGTCCCAAGCTGAGGGGAGGCCACATTAGGGGTAGCCTGGGACTCCGAGGCTGGTTAATCTGTCCCTGCAGGGCTGCACTTACTGCTGCCAGCATAGCAGAACAACTTTAGCTGTTGGACTGCTGGACTTTGGAGTGCTTGATCTTGCAACCTTGATCATACGCAAATGCTATTTATGTATCAGTTTACATGCAGTGAGAAAGAGAAATGTTCACAAGGATGGGTTATGACTTTATAAGTCAGGGGTTTTCAATTATTTTTGCTGGGTCCCCCCTTTGAAAATCTTTCAGACTGATGACCTCCCCCAGAAAGGATGATCTCACCCCCCATTCCATGCCACCATTATTTCTGTGCTGCTGCTGGGTGGCACTGCCTTCAGATCTGGATGCCTAGCCATTAGTTGCCTGCCACTCTCCATTCTGATTTCAAAAACCATGAGCAAGAGAGCGGTGGCGGCTGGCATGGCATGGTATGATATCACTACCCTTACTTCTGAGCTGCTTCTGGTGGCAGCATTGCCTTCAGCACTGCGTGCCCAGTCAGCAGCCACCTAGCTCTGAAGGTAGTGCTGAAGTAAGGGTGTCAATACTGCAACCTTCCCTCCCACTCCCTCCCCAGTTAGCTTGTAACATTTTTTTTTTTTGGGTCAGGACTCTCAGCAGGAGAAATGCTGTTACAAGTAGGGTAAATCTAGGAACTGGACTCACATCTATGTAAAACTGGTTTAAGTGAGTTCAGAATCAAACCCTTACTATACACACAACAACAAGAGCATTATGAATATGAATTTACTTTCAAATTAATCAAATGGATTGTAAACTATAGTTACTACGGACCATGATTCACAGGATCTCTAAGCAAGTCAGCATACACTCATTTCTAAAAGGAACAGCTAGCCTCAGGCACATTTTCAAATTTCAGTGAGCTAAGCAAAGAAATTATTTTCTTCATCCCATTGTTCCTTTTTTGCCTTCCCTTCTGGGAATGAAAAACAAAATGGGAGAAGAGTTACATGTTGGTTAACGAACTGTGCTGTATCACTAGATAAACATTCTGCACTCTGGAAAAGAACCAGCTAGTATATTGAAAATGGATTCTCTCTTACCCAAGTTATCTAAAAAGAGGACAGTGGTTTCTAATTAAAGTTTGTGCTATAAACCAACAGAAAGTTGTAAATGAACAGTGAAAAGAAAATCAAAATGTTGCTCTGCACTGCAGCCTGAACTGAAGACGCCCCAGGCAGCCGATGGAGTAGAAGTGATAAAATCGGAAATGTTCCCCTAACCTATGGATTTCAAAGACAATAGAAAGGAAGGTTGGGGAAAATATTAATAGGATCTTTATTGTGAATGAGTAAAGAGGATTTTATTTAGGTTGCACAATATAAGAATATTTGTTTTTGATTAGCTGCTTCTCACAGTCAGTAGAGGATTGCAAGTTTTCCAAGACAAGATTTCAGCTTAACCACTTTTTCACTGCAGTCTGCCAGAGCAATGGATCCTGAATAGACATTTGTGGACCCCCTGCATGAGGACCTTTGACTGAGAACCCCAGACCCTTTCATTTTTAGATAGAGCAAATATTCCTTTTCAGCTGCATTTTGATTGTCTTCTCTCTTGTTGTTATAATTGATGAGAAATAGCCTGTGGAGCAAGAGAAATTTGTGTTACTCTGTTTGCAAGAGGGGGACCTTGGCTTATTAGGGAGATAGAAAGAAACCCACAGGAAAATACTATGCTAGCTATGTGAAGAAGTTAAATTTAAGAACCGTCCTCTGACTTGTAATTCTGCTCATCCTCTCCAGAGGATGAACATGTTCATCAGGTGAATCATAGAATCATAGGGTTGGAAGGGACCTCATTAGGTCATCTAGTCCAACACCCTGCTAAAAGCAGGACCACTCCCACTAAACCATCCAAGGTAGGGTTTTGTCTAATCAGGCCTTAAATGTTTCCAAAGATAGAGATTCCACCACCTCTCCAGGCAACCCATTCCAATGCTTCACCACCCTCCTCGTGAGAAAGTTTTTCCTAATATCCAGCCTCGACTGCCCCAGCTGCACCTTGAAACCATTGCTCCTTGTTCTGTCCCCTGTTACTACTGTGAGCAGCCTAGCTCCCTCCTCTTTCAAGTAGTTGAAGGCTGCTATTAAATTCCCCTTCAGACTTCCCTTCTGCAGACTAAATAAGCCTAGTTCCTTCAGTCTCTTCTAAGTCTTGAGCCCCAACCCCCTAATCATTTTCATTGCCTTCTGCTGGACACTTTCTAATTTGTCTGCATCCTTTCCATAGTGCGGAGCCCTAAAGTGGAAAAGCATTCCAGGCATGGCCTCACTAATTCCAAATAGAGGGGGATAATCATATCCTTTGATCTTCTGTCAACATTCCTACTGGTGCAGCCCAATATGCCATTGGCCTTTTTGGCAACAAGAGCACATTGTTGACTCATATCCAGGTTCCCATCCACCGTTACCCCCTGGTCCTTTTCTCCAGTGCTGCTACTTAGCTGATTGGTCCTCAGTCTGTAGCAGTACATGGGATTTTTGTGTCCCAAGTGCAGGACTTTGCACTTGTCCTTGTTGAACCTCATGAGATTTCATTTGGCAAATGCTCCAATTTGTCTAGGTCTCCCTGAATTGTATTTCTGACCTCCAGCACATTTACCATTACCACAGCTTGGTGTCATCTGCGAATTTACTGTGTCCAATCTATCCAATCATACAGATCATTAATGAAGATGTTGGACAGAATCGGCCCCTGGACTGACTCCTGAGGCACTCCACTAGTTACTGGTTGCCACCTAGACACTGAGCCATTGATCCCTACCCGCTGAGCGTGATGATCTAGCCAGCTTTCTATCTATCTTACGGTCCATTCATTCAAACCATACTTTCTTAATTTGCTGACAAGAATGCTGTGGGAAACTGTATCAAAAGCTTGGCTAAAGTCAAGGTATATCACATCAATGGCTATTCCCATGTCCACATATCCATTCATCTCATCACAGAAGGCAATCGGGTTGGTCAAGCACAATTTGCCCTTTGTGAAGCCATGCTGACTGTTCCAGATCACTTGGTTTTTCTCCATAGCTGTGTCCAAACACAGACAGTTAAATTGATTTAACTTAAATTGATTTAATAAAATCACCATAAAAATCATTAAATTGATTTAAGCTTAATTGATTTTAACAGGTCCACACTAGAAAGTCAAATTGAACTAGCATGTACAGGGACAGGACTTGGTAGTTTGATTTAGGAGAGGGATACCATGGGAGGTGTGGCAAGATGGCCCCCTAGTAGGGCCATGCCCCCACCAGATATATAGAAGGAGGACGGCACCTTGGGAAGAAGAAGGGCAAAACTGTTAAATTGAAACAACTGTTAAATGGAAATAACACGTCCTCACGGCGCTATTTTGATATAACAGTTGCGATCCAAGCATTGTTTTGATTTGAAAATAGGTTTTATTTAATCGATTTAACTTTCCTTCTTTCAATATGACTGAGCTCATCATTTCACAACAAGAAAATGGTGTGTGGACCTACCTTTTAAAAATTGAAATAACCAGTGTTATTTCAATTTAAAAATTGTGTGTGGACATACCCCCAAGTTTTTCATAATAGAGTCTTTGAGGACCTGCTCCATGATTTTTTCAGGGACTGAGGTGAGGCTATTGTTCCACAGGTCCTCCTTTTTCCCTTTCTTGAAGCGAGGCACCCTATTTGCTTTTTTTCAATCATCCAGGACCTCCCCTATTTGTCATGAGTTTTCAGAGATAATGGCTAGTGGCCCTGCAATCACATCGGCCAACTCCCTCAGCACCCTTAGATGCAGATCATCCGGCCCCCTAGGTATGTGTATATAAAACTTCTCTAAGTAGTCCCTACCTGACCTTCCATGACTGTGGGCTGCTCTCCTTCTCTCTGTTCTGTGTTACCCAGTGTAGTACCCTGGGAGCTGACCTGGTCTGTGAAAACTGAGGTAAAAAAGCATTGAGTACTTCAGCCTTTTTCGCATCATCCACCATGACGATACCTGCCTCAGATGCTTTCCATTTCAAAAGAACACCACGATTATTCCATGGGTGGCCATCATGCATCAGTAAAACAGAGACATTGACAGCTTTGCTCTTCCAAAGAATAAGTTGTATTCTATAAAGCATACATCATCTAGCAGCCAGGTGGAAATTTTTTAGTGCTGTCTGGTTACAGCTGTTCTATGTTAAGTCAGTGACGTGTGGCACATTTTTAAAAAAGCATATTTACACAGTTGTCATTTTGTGTGGATATCTTCACCCTGTTGTTTGTCAAGTCTCCCCTTTTCCTATTCAGTGCCTCATGGAGATCATGGAAATAAAAATAAGTAATCATTAGGCGAAATGACTTATATAATTTATTCAGAACTATCATTCCAGGATATGTACCAAGATGCATTTTGTGAAATATACAATCCTGCATGCAAATCAACATGGTTACTTGAAGTAGTGCCTGTATGACAAATATGATACAGAAATGATCCAGTACCAAAGGGTACTTATACATTCTCAAAACCAAATGAGTTATTTTGAAAACATGGGGGGAGGAGGTGGTTAAAGTACTGCTTAAGAGGAGACTTTACCACTGCTCTGTATATGGCTTGGATCAGGGAGCCCTTGTGCAAACAATATAAGCAACCTTTGTCTGGAGTTGTGTCAAATAAAATAGTAGGAAGAACAAAAATGGGTCTACATATTTAATGTTTATTGACTTTTTACTGGGTTTTAAGATGAATTGCTTCAGGATGAGAATACAGATTTGAAAGGACTACTCGAAAGTAAACTGTTGAGTCCTCCCTCCCCCTTTGACTTTAGCTTGCTACTTTTATTCACTATGTGTCTCCATCGTGTTAAAAAAGCAAACATCTGAAGATCAATTTCATCTGAAACAAAAAAGTCATAGATATGACTAATGTGGTAGTAATAAACAGATTTTTTCATAAACAAACCTGTTTATCCACAAATTTCCCCTGGAAGACATTTGAGCATACAAGTGAGTAGAAAAACAAACAACCAAACTGCTGCCTTCTTTGGAGGAGTTTAGGTTATTATTTTTCTTAAAAAAAAATAAGGAACTGCATGTTATTGACTTGAGATGGCAAATATCTCCTTTAGTGCAAGATTTTGCAGAAAATGTACTGTGTTTGTTACTGGAAAATGATTGCAGGCTATGATTTAGTGAATGTAATCACTGTACGGTTCCTGGAAAAACATAATTTTTCCATGTACATTTAACACCTTCTTACATAACTGGGTTAGTTTTCGCCTGAACAGGAAACTCCTGATAGACCTAGCTTTTCAAATCACACAGTGTCTTCTTGTAATATGAGCAGGCAGAGCGTGGTGAAAATGGCTGGAGTTGAAGCCTGCAGTGCTTCCCAATACTCCAGCAAGTCCCACTGTGGCAACCATGCAGTGTCTCATCCCATCCTCTTTCAAGCTTAATAGTCATGGGGCTAGAATGACCCAAAATGGTGGGTTACTCTCCAGTAACCGTCCTTCTTCAGGATGGGCTGCTCAGATCCTTTCAGTAATAGGTGTCTCCATGCTGGAGCACCGAATTGCTTGGAAAAAACTTGTCCTAGCCTGTCAGAAGAGGGGAGGCAGCCACCGCCCCTCACGCTACCCATGGCTATATATACGGCTGCCTCCCCGCCCCCTCCTCAGTTCCTTAGAGTCGCCAACTTCAGAAGCAGGGACGGAGGCAAGGGACCTGAATGGATCCGAGCAGCCCATCTCAAAGAAGGATGGTTGCTGGAGAGTAACCCACCATTCTTTAAGTGCTGCTTGGATGCATTCAGTAATAGGTGACTACTAGCCATGCTGAAGGACGGCGGGTGGAGTTGGTACTTCCGCCTACAGCACAGCAACAAGCCCTGTAAGGTAGAGACACCGCAGCAAGACGTTCGCCAAAGACAAGAGGCGAACGGGCCTTGGCAGCCCGGAAGAAGCAAGGGCCGAGGGTCAACCAGAACAGGGCAAAACCAAACCCGCCGAGGCAGAGCGCATACGCAGGTCAGCAAAGTCACCGAAGCTGAAGAGAAGGGGTGCAACCTAAGAAAACAAGTTACGTGGGCGCCCCACCTAGGAGGAAAAACTTGGAATGTAATCGAAAGACAACAATGTTTGGCCTAGGCCATGTCATGTGGCCTCGAAGGAGAACACTGAAACTGGCCGATGAGACAAGTCATATGGCTGCGTCTTGTGCGAGAACAAAGAAAGGGCAGACATAGAGCACCCGAAGGCTTTTGCAGGAGCCATGTAGTCATGGACTGATTTGGCGACTACTGAGTACGCAAGGAGAAGTAAGGGGATGGCAATGCCCCTTATCTAGGATGCGGCCAAGCAAGCTGTCTGGTTAAGGAGAGGAAGAAAGGTACAAAGTTGCGAGGTAGGCTCGAAGGTGACTGAGAAGACCATGGGACACTAGCCGCGATGTATAGAGTCAAACCAAGCAGGACAGGCCTACGGCATGCTACTTCACAACCTGGTAGCACAGGAGCATAGATTTCAGTTAAGCTGGTACCACGACTGGCTGTCACAGGAGAGAGACCCCGGAAAGGTGCTGACCGCCTGGTGGTCTGAGGCAATGTTGGCAAAATGGCCTACTAAGGGCCATGTGAAGCTAGAATGTAAGGTAGGGGTCCTGTTGGTCTAAGCTTGCGGGGTTTTGCCCCTCAAAGCTCTCACTAAGCATGAGAGAAAGGAAAAAGGACGGCAGAGAACTCTACTACCGTCTAGACTGCCCTTTGGTGACCGAGAAATTGAAGGAGGGCCATGAAAGACCATGGACTTGGTACCTAAGGTGTATTCCTGAGGGGCAACGCTACCATTTTGCCATGCCAGGGCTGCCAGGGCAGAAAACTCTTCAATACATGGATAGTGAAGAACTCTGTTGCCAAGGAAGGGTTGCTCTTAAGCTAGAGAATGGGCCGTAAGAAGGTGGCAGCTGCCATATCTGAAGGCCACCTCAGGACCAGAGAACCCAATGATGTTTTCTCCCCGGGGAGAGCCAAAGGGCGAATAAAGGGGGTACAGCCCCAAACTGTTACATGTTGTATAGACTGGGTTCTCTGTGTGTCGTGCCAAAGTAACGGCAGTGGGTGTAAGCGGGGCCTTAAGAAGGGAAAAAGGGGAACCGCAGAACTGCCAGACGTCGCCAGCGTGCATGGGGAGAAACGCTGTAGCACCAAGGGGCTACGTGTGGCATAGTGGGACAGTCCTGCCAGGGGGGCAGGGTGGGAAAAGGGAGGGTCCATGCCAGGGAATAAGACCATGGGTCAAGGGATGATGCCAGTGTCCTGAAAGCAGGGAACCTTCTGTCTGCTGTAGACAACTATCCAGGGGGCAGTGGATACCAAGGCAGGAGCCACATGGGGGGCACTCTAAGAGATAGACCTTTCGCAGTTTCCCAACCTATGATACACAGCAAGGTATTCACCTTCAGGGTTTAAAACAGGTGACCCTGGCCGTACTTTGGTGAGGCCGGGGAAGTGTAGGCTACCTCAGAGGCGGTAGACCAAGGTGAGGGTTCCCAAAGTGGCCCCTGGTTCCCACTAGATGATCTTAGGGCAGAGACGAAGAACTGTACGAGGGTGGGAAGGGGAGTGGGCCGTACCTAGGGCCCCTGCAGGGGTAAAACCCGCTGTAGAGGTCCCTTCCCAATGAAGTAGCTATCCAGGTAGCTGAATTACTACACAGATGTGTCCCCTTAGTGCACACAGGAAAATGTTGTTGGGGGGGGGGTCACAGCACAGAAGACGGTGGTGTGACCTGGGACATCCCCTCCCCTTCCCCTAACCTGGAATGAGGGGCCTACCTGGGACACGTGTCATGGGACACGTGTCCTGTTGCGAGTAGGCTTCGGATGTGTGTGTCTTGGAGCCCTGCTGTAGCTGGGCTACAACGAGATGCGTCTCCATCCCTCGACAAGGGGATAGGGTGGGGAGTGCAGTGGGAAGTATTCGGGAAGGAGAGCTGTTAGGAATAGGAGTGGGGCGGTTTTCGCCCTCAGAGAAGTCGCTGCTTAAGAAGTGAGGGGTTGGGGGAGTGATGGTGGGTACGTGAAATCCTGCTTCTGCCTACTTGCACATACCTGGTCACCAATGTTCCCTGTAAGCTGCGCCAGTGAGCGGTGGTGCAGCTGCCTCCGCTCACTGGTGCAGCAAGCACTGACCCCAGCGCAGAGCTGGGGTCGTGGCTGGCGGGGAGCAGAGGAGCCAGGGCCGGGGCTGGCAGGGAGCAGCGGGCAGCAGAAGCTGGGAGGAGAGGAGCCGGGGTCGGGGCTGGCGGGGAGCAGAAGAAGCGGGGAGCGGCGGGGGTCGGGGCTGGCAGAGGAGCCGGGGTCAGGGCTGGCGGGGAGCAGCAGTCAGCAGAAGCCGGGAGCAGAGGAGCCGGGGCTGGCGGGGAGCAGAAGCTGGGACTGGAGACTCTGGGGTTGGGGCTGGCGGGGGAGCAGAGGAGCCGGGGCTGGGGCTGGCGGGGAGCGGAGGCGCTGGGTTGGGGGCTGGCGAGGAGCAGAAGAAGCAGGGAGCAGCGGGGGTCGGGGCTGGCGGGCAGCAGGAGCGGGGGTCGGGGCTGGGTTGGGGGCTCCCGGGCTGGGAGCAGATTAGAAGCCCAGGATAAGCTCATGGCACGCAGGGGGGCGAGGGGAGGGTTGATGTGTAAGGAAACGTCTTGTTTCCCTTTCAAGTCGTTGCTGCCCCATAGGTCAGTGGTTCCCAACGTTTTCTCTGCCATGGCACTCCTTGCCACCTTTAATTCATTTGAGGCACACTGCCATGTAGTTTCCGAATGAAGCCATATATTTTCATGAGCCAATAAGCCAATCCAGAGCGCTCTGAGTAGTTTTTCAAAAAAATTTGTGACACACCTGTGTGCTGTGACACAGTGGTTGGGAAACAGTGGGCTAGGTAGACACAACACACACATTCCACCCAAGATGCAGAATAAACACAGAGAACTGTATAGAACCTTATGTTACTTTATTAACACCCAGCATTTCTACAGCACTTTCCATCCCAGGATCTCTCAATGGCTCACTATACTAGTCAATTTTAAAAGGGATAGCCGTGTTAGTCTAGTCCAGTGAAAAAACAACAAGGAATTGTGTGGCACTTTAAGACTAACAGATTTATTATTTGCATGAGCTTTCGTGGGAGAAGATCCCACTTCCTCAGATGCTTCGAAGATGGGTGAACTTACAGAAAGGAATGAAACTAAATGCAAGGGGGTGTATGACCTGATCCTATGTTTTACACCCCCTTGCATTTAGTTTCATTCCTTTCTGTAAGTTCACCCATCTTCGAAGCATCTGAGGAAGTGGGATCTTCTCCCACGAAAGCTCATGCAAATAATAAATCTGTTAGTCTTAAAGTGCCACACAACTCCTTGTTGTTTTTTCACTATACTAGGTATTCACACATGCTTGGCTCTGTGGTATCCAAGAGGCACACCCCACCTGTGCTCACATTCAAGTGAATGGCCCTGACAATACATTATAGGCAAACTACATGTGTCCTCCCATTTTGATATCTTTACCAAGTGCCGTAAACATGGCTTTAGAAGGAGGTGTCCCCTCCATGTATTTTTAGCACAGCTCTGTTTTCAGTTGCAAGCTGGTAAAGGAAAGTTCAAAGCTTGCAGACAAGAACAACACAAAACTGGTAGATGGGGATTGTAGCAGAGAGAGAAGGCAGCCTGATCTAAGTTTTTCAGTAAAGTGGAAAAACTGTCATTGACCTTAATTAACATTAGCTCAAGTAATATATAGGCCTGAATCAGGGTGACTTCTTTTAGCTCTATGAGTGAGATCTAGTCAGAATTGGCACATTCATTAGGAATCTCTAAAAAATAATAGAATTGTATTGGCTATCTGTGATCATCAGCTCTTATCAGTGTAATTTCTTACAAATTTTCTTTATGTATTTTCACATCTTCTGAAGGTGAGCTGAAATTACAGACAACCAAAATGTTTGTTGTTCTGGAAAAGGTAATGGCTGGTACACTGAACACATTCTTAGATGTTTGTCACCTATACACTGACAGAAGATAAGTTCCCATTTCTGGCCCAGTTGGTTGATATATGTGGTATGTTTCAAGCATCTAATGCAGATGCTGAATGAGGCTTCAGTCTAATGAATAATATTAAGACAGAGCCTCATAACAGGTTGGATGTTTCTCATCTAGACATGCTAATACGCATCAAGTCATATCTAAGTGCTGGATTCAAGGCTGACCTAGACTCTGTATATGCATTCTGGAAATGTGACAAAGACAGGCGTCAAAAACTGAGGTGTAGAGGAGGCTTGATAGGCAGCATCATTGCTTCATATTTGTTTAATAAAAATGTTAAACTAAAATACTGTGGTTTTATTAATTTACTAAAGTTTGAACAAAAAAGACATCTATACAATGTTCCTTCTCGAAGCTGGTGATGCAACTGAGCAAGTTACGGATGCACTTGGGGAGCTGATGGGCAGTGGCTCAGGGGCCCGGTCCGGGCCCATGAACTTGCTCAGCTGCATCCATAAGTTGCTCAGCTGCTTAGAGGGAACATTGGGGTACGGTACTGGAATACCAGCACCATAGGTGGGCATCATTACATTGTCAGCCCCCGGCGTCCTGATCAAATTGTTGGTCCCGCAATCGAGGGGGGAAGAGAACGGGGAAGGATCAGGATGGTTTCCACTGGACCTATCTTCCCTATGGAGGGAGGAGGGGGGGTGTCCATCTGCGACAGTGATGCCTTGGGGGCCCTCTGCACCCCAAGGGTAAAGAGGGTAGTGATCAGAGGGGCGCCCCCTGGGGAGGGGTGACTGAAGGCCCTCTTTCCACCATGAGTGAGGCAGAAAGGAAAAAGGGGGTTGTCCCGCCCGGGGAATTGGGAATCTAAGTCAGGGGGGTGAGTCCGGGAGAGAGGAGGCTGAAATACTTGGCCTCTCCGTGAGGATCCCGGGCCGTACCCACCACGGGGAGGGTTTCTGGGGGAAACAGGATGTTCCCCTCAAAGGACAGGTCAAGGACTGCCTGCTGAACGTTAGGAGGCGCTCTAGCCTCCCTGAGCCCTGCTACCCTACGGAGGGTAACCACCAAGGCCATGGTGCGAGCTACAGTGTCCACTGCATCGCAGGCTGAAAGAAGGAGGTCTTGAGAGATTGTTGCCTTCCTCCAAGAAGGCATCATACTCATCCCTGGCCTCGGGCGGAAGCATATTTCTAAATCTCCCTAGGGACTCCCAGACATCCAGCAAGTACCTACTTGTTATAGCTTGGTTGTTTCCCACCCGCAGTTGAAAGGCCGATGAGGAGTACACCTTGCGGCCTAACAAATCCAGTTCCCTGGTCTCCCTGGAGGGAGGGAGAGGGTCCCTGGGGGGTTCCGCGGCCCCCATTGCCATCTGGATCACGTCCCTTGGGGGGACTGGGTGGCCAGCGAGCGAGGGGTAGTCTAATTCAGATACCCGATACTTCATGCTCGCTGTATCTGAAACCAGGGGGCGGAGCTTGGACTCTGCCACCAGGAGCGTGCAAGGTCCCACGTGCTTGGGTGGGGCGGGATTGCTAAAGGTGCCGTGGAGGCGAATGCCGGTCCAAACAGGGTATCGGGGGGGAGGTTTAGGGGCACCACCTCCATACCTAAGTGGGCTGTGGCCCAGCGCAGTAGATCAAAGTGCACCGAGAGGTTGCCTATAAAGGACTTCGGTGCTGGGGCCAGTGTAGCACCAAGGGTCTGTCGCGGGGGGAGCCCTCAGGCAACCACTTTTGCAGCAGAAATCGGAAGGGTGATGGAGCTGATGTGCGGCGCCGGGGTAGTTTGGAGCCCCTAGAAGGTCCCTCTTCCAGGCTGGAGGCGGGGAACGGGGATTGGGATTCCCGGCCCGGTGCCATTGGTGGACTGATGTCAGCCCCCGCTGGGGTGGAAGACGGGGGGGCTAGACGGTCCCAGATGAACCCAGGCCTTCGAAATGAAGCGCGGTTTGCCCCTTCTGATTGGGAGTGGGGCAGGGGGAGTTGGGAGGAGCAGCAGGACTCATGCTGCCTCCACCGCTTCCAGGGTGGACGGGATGAGAAGCGACTCCGCGTGAGTCGCGGGCAAGTCCTCACCAGGGGAGGGAGGACCGCTTGGGCAGGAGGGTACCCGTTCCCTCGGTACTGGACTTTGCAGTGCCGAGGGTGGAGTCAACCGGTGCCAAGGTGATGTTGGCACCAGTGAGGCCAGGCTGTACTGTGCCGTCAGCACCAGAGATGATATGGCGCGGTGCTGAGTCAAGCCCGGCGCAGAGGGTGCCAGGCTGGCTGAGGGAGACCTTGATTGCTGCCGAGGTGCCGAGGCGTCGGGTAGGCACTGTGGTTCCGGAGTTGGCACTGAGGTGGTGTGGCGGCGGCAGCGGCCACCAGTGGCACGGTGCCACATAGGCTCCAGTGCCGAACTGGGTCTCGGTGCCAGGCTCTCACCCAAAGCCTCAGGTGAAGGGTGCAGAGCCTTCTCCGAGGCTAGGGCATATGGCATCGCTGTTCCCTTTCCTTAATTGTTCGTAGTTTAAAGGAGAGACAAATGGAAAACGCTGCGACCATGTGGTCTTTGCCCAGGCACCTGAGGCACTTCCCATGGGGGTCATCCTAGGGGAAGGCCTTGCCATACTCGGCACAGGGTTTAAACCCCGGCATCGTTGATGCAATGTTCTGGTCCGGTGTTGGGCTCTTGCAGTGAAATTAAATCCACAAGGAGATGTGCCTTGCTGATCTGTGAATCCAAGGCAAAGAGACAGGCTGCTTGCAATTCGCAAGGAGCGGACATTCCAGATCCGACGTGCAAGGCAGAAGAAATGAAACTAAGGAGGGGGCTGGGAGGTGGCCATATATATAGCCATGGGTGGCATGAGGGACGGTGGCCACCTCCCCTCTTCTGACAGGCTAGGACAAGTTTTTTCCAACCAATCTGGGTGCTCCGGCACGGAGACACCTATTACTGAATGCATCTGAGCAGCGTTCGAAGAAGCAGTATCAGTCAAATCTGGTTTCTCCATTTTCACATGAGAACTCAGGAGACTGGTTCACTAGCTAAGCCTGGTAATTTTAGAGGGGAAATGGAAGCCTCCTCCACAAAGTGATCAAGAAATAGAAGGGAAATTGCTGATCTGTAGCACTCACCTCAAGAAGATGCCTGATAATTGGGGAGGAGGGGGTGAGCCCTAGTGTGCAAAGGATGTAGTTTGTGGGGGAAATCACTCAGGAACTCTGGCTGTACTTCAGGCATGCAGTCAGGCTTTGGAATGTTTATCTAAATTGGACACAAATGCCAGAGGAGGGGTAGGCTCCCGGGTAAAGAACTGGACTGTGCTTTAGCTCAGTGGTTTTCAAACCATGGGTCAGGACCCAATACTGGGTCTCAGTCCCTCATGTACCACATCACAGCACACCCTGCTGCCACCACTAAAAGACTAGAATGCATTGCTCCAAGAGGTAAATGTTGGGTTGCAGGCAGGGGCAGTGCTGGGGTGGCATGGGACCCAGGGCACGGGCCCAGTACCCGCCCACAGCTGACTGGCCCCACCCCCAGCCAGCAGGCCCCTCCCCCTGGCCAGGGATAGGCCCGGGGGGGGGCGCGCCACCATGGGCGGGTAGGCTGCGGTGGGCCTGCGCCCATGCCACCACAGCCACGGCCAGGCCCCCAATCCCCAGCCGGGGACGGTACCACCATGGCTGTGGGCAGCCCGCCGGGTCCCAGATCCCCGGTAGGGGATCCGGGGCCTGGCCGCCAGCAGCCGCAGTGGCCCCGTCCCCAGCCGGGGATCAGGGCTTGGCTGCCTGCAGCTGCTTCTGGCCTGGCCCGGTCACGGCCTAGCCCCCTGCGGCAGCGTGGCCCCCCCCCCCACGGGCCTATCCCTGGCCGGGTGGGGAGGCCTGCCAGGTGGCTAACTGGGCCCCAGATCCCCACCGCGGCAGTGGCAGTGGCTGGGGATCGGGCCCCGGATCCCCGGCCCAATTGGGCCAGAGATCCGGGGCACTGGCATTGGGACCCGAGGCTCATGCCCCGGCGTGCCCAATGCCAGTGACGCCCCTGGTTGCGGGCGTAAATGATTTTTTTCAACTGGCTCCTGAGTAAAAAAGCTGGAAAACTACTGCTTTATCTGATTTGGGTTCAATCACAAGCTCTGTACCATAGATTTTCTGTGTGGTCTTGGCTAAGTTAGTTCCTGTCTCAGTGCCTTAGGTCCCCGTCTGCAAAAAAGGGAATAACAAAACAACTTCTGTCTGTCCTCTCATAGTTTAGATTATCAGCTCTTCCTGTCAGTAACTGTTTCTCAGTACTTTTCAATGCTCACCTTGTTGGGGCTTCTCTGTGTCAATGCAATACTCTATGTTACTGTAATATAACTAAATACAGCTTCTGAAGTTCATCCATCCCTATCTGTGAGGCCATGCCAAGATAAGTTTATTTTTCTCCTACCAGGACACCCAAGTCTTTACTTTAACCCCTTATGCTTTATCCCAAGACAGCTGCCACCTGGTAGGATTCTTCTTACCCCTCTTTCCAAACAGTTGACTTTCCATTCTGCAGTTCCCCTTTTGTGCTTCCCAGTTGTTCAATCTTGCTTCCCAATCTCTTCAGTTCAGTGGTCTATTTCTGATTAGCAGGAGTGACCCTGCCTCAGAAAAAGACCTGGGGCCCGACTTGGTGCCCAGTCCCAATCTGGTCCCAGGGCCCCAGGCAGGGCCCAATTGGGCTCCTGCTGCTCCCAGCCAGCAGCCTGACCCCGGATCCCCAGTCAGGGACAAGGCCGGGGCTGGGGAAGGCAGCTGCTGCTGCGGGAGGCTCAGCTCTGGATCCCTGGCTGGGGCTGGGGCTGGGTAAGGCAGCCGCTGGCACAGGTGGCCTGGCTCTGGATCCCCAGCTGGGAATGGGGACGGTTGGGCTGCCGCCGCCGTGGGGCCCTCGCAGCATAGGCCCTCGTACTTGGGGCACATGCCCCCTGTGCCAGCTGCTAGCGACGTCACTGCTGATTACAAAGGGGCAGCCATGTTAGTCCAGTAAAGCAAAAAAAGCAAGGAGTCAGTATGACCTGCTCCCATGTCTTACACTCCCCTGCATTTATTTTCATCTAATTCTGTAAGTTCTCCCTCTTCAAAGCATCTGACGAAGTGGGATATTCTCCCATGAAAGCTCATGCGATAAATAAATCTGTTAGTCTTTAAGTACCACAAGACTCCTTGTCTTTTTTTTTACTTTCACTGCTGATTAGTGTGTTATAGTAGGGAAGCTTGAGAACAGACCAAAGGTCACAGATGGATATGATGGGAATGCAATGAGGGACAAATTATAATTCAGAAAGGATCTTGAGATGGGAAGAATAGCTAGAGACAGATCTGAGTCTAGTTCCTTGGAATTTCTTGGTTGAGTTGAAACAAATAGATGTTTTTTAAAAAGAAAGAGAGAGTGGGGGTGTGTGATAACTTTCTGAGTTGAGATTAGGTAAGTCTGGATGTTTCTTTGAAGCTTGTATAAACTACGTAATTTTCTTGAGCTGGAAACCTCCCAATAAAAAGCTACTGTTCTGAAAATTCCCCATTATTGCCACATCACCCAGAACAATATACACCTGGATCTTACCCAAAATACCATGCTGCCAGCCAATCCTTTAGTAACTACAACTAAAGGTTTAATATAAAAGGAAAACAAACAAAATAGGAGAGATGTTAAAGGGTCAAAGTGGATCACATACATACAAATGATTTAGAGTCCATAGAAAGTAAATCCTTGAAGATCCTGTAGTTTGCAGGTTAGTCCCACGCCCCTGGTGTGCACCCAGCAGCAGCAGCAGCAGCAGCTGGGTGGGTCTCAGTCCTTTGTTCAGTCCCAGGAGAAGAGTCCCAGAGTAGGGTGTCAGTTGCAGACAAGCCAAGGACTGAAGACAAAAATGGAGAATGGGCTATGGCCTTTTATCTCAGAGTCCTTGACCGATCAAAATGGAGGTGGGCCACATGGTCAGTCTAGGCAACTGGTCAAATCAGTTTCCTCTTGGGCCCACTGTAGCTGGGAGTCCCCTTCTGATGGGCCATCAATAAGACAATAGTTTGCACACACCAGGGGCGT
>ML682082.1:109039-145991 GCA_007922195.1 Podocnemis expansa | reverse complement strand
GGGGTTGCAGTCTGGGCAGGGCCTCCCAGGGCCTCTGGGCCCAAATAAAGTGCACCATGTAGGGGCCCTTGATGCAGCCCCACAGGTTAACAGAGCACCTGAGCAGGCAAGATCGACCAGCACTTTTAAGCTGACACCCTCCCTCATATGCCACAAATCCAGCAAAGGAACAGATCACATCTAAGACAGCAGGGTTATTCAGCACTTCAAGGCTGATACACTCATATGCCAGGGACTCAGAATTGCCTGCTCTCTCCTCCAGATCTCATGTCACAATTCTCCTGGTAGTAACTGCATGAATGAGCAGACCTCACAGGATTTTTGGACATTACAGGGATCTTTGGTTTAAGAGAGAGCTTCTGGAGTGCAAATAGGGGCAACCAAGAAAACAAAAAAGAAAATAAAGTTCAGGGAGTATGGCAACAAGCTTGACCATAAAAGTTATTTTATTGCCAGGTAATAATGAGTCTAGTAGTAGCAGTCAAGAAATGAGACAGTTACAATATTATACAGTTTCAGTTGGGATATTGAGGAAATCTAGATCAAGTAGGACAATAAATGTTAGGCTTAGAAAGTTAAACCTGGAGTAGGAGAGCAGGAGACAAAGGCTATGTCTATACTGGAGGCTGAAGTCAATTTAACTAGGCTTAAGTCAACTTAAGCAACTCTCTGGCCATATTTGGAGTTCATTAAGTTGACTTAAGCATTTGCTTAAGTCGACTTAATACCTCTTACCCTTAAAGTTGATAAGGGTTAAGTCGACTTTATTACGGTGATTTAACAAAATGTGGCCATTAAAGTTGACTTATTAAAGTTGACTTAAGGCAGGAGAGCCGTTTAAGTTGACTTTATAAAGCTGACTTAAAGAAATGGGGACCCTCTAAGTTGACTTAATAAAGCTGACTTTAAGTCAACCTTATTAAGTCAACTTAACTGAGACCTCTCATGTAGACATAGCCAATGAGAGTTGAGGTCTTACTTCTCAGTGAAGCTTGAACTGATTGAGTTTCCCAGATGGTTGTTGTGATGTAAAGCACTTGAGAAAAGCAGAGCCTCAGAATAATCAGTGAAAAGGTAAAATCCCAGTGTGACTGGTGCAGTCTTTGTGTCCAAGCACTAGAACAGAATCTTGAACAGGGGCAGAAGTTTTTGTGGGGAAGCAGCATTGGTTCAAAGGAAAACACTACATTTGTTTATGGGTAAATGATGACTCAAGGGGATGTACAGGTTGTTTTGTTTAGGCTGAATAATAGGAACTGATCATTCTCTGCTCTGAGTGCTGGAGGTGTCTCCCTGCCCCATCTTTAATGCAGGTGGGACTAGAGGAGTTGTCTTAATCCTGTCATCCTTCTCCAGAGGTCTCCCACTACATTTTTGAATGCCTTTCAGTTCTGGTTCATGCAGATGGGGGAAGCAGGGGAGAATTCTCTGTGAATCAGACAGGCTGAGTACTTTCCAGGGTTCCTCAAGAACACAGAGCTAACAGTTCCTGAAATAAGAACTTCTCTCTGAATCTATTACTTATGAGGTGGAAGATCAAGGTTTAGCCCCTAGGTCTCTCACAGATCTTTGGTGTGACCTTGGGCATGTCATTTAATCAAACTGAAATGTCTCTCCCCCTCTGTACAGTGATACGTGCTATATAGCTAATTACAGGGACTTACCTCTTATACAAACCTGTCATTTAATATTTAAAATTGTGTCTGAACTTTTCAATGGGAGTAAAGAGAAAATGGGAGAAAAACAGTGGCAGCTAGGACCAAGTGCAGAGGAGAGAAAGGTAGAGCAAGGGGAAAGAAATGGAAGAGGGGCAAGCAAAGCAGTGAGGGAGAGAGATGAGGGAAAGAAAAAGTGAACAGATAGGAGAAGATGCAGCAGGAGGTACTGGGCAGGCAGGGAATCTGAAAGGTGGCTGTTTGGCAGGTGTTGAGCCGAAGCAGTTGTGCTAGCGATTTGATGAGGGGCATGGAGATATGCCAGTTAACATGTGCTTGGGGATAACCTATGTGGAGGTAAGGGGATGTATGTGGAAAAAAAAGAGACTTTAGTGCTGTCTGAAAGAGTCAGCTCTGTGACTAAACATTTTTAGCTTCCTGGGAGCACTAAAACTCCTTTATCTTTTTCAAAGTGTGGAAGGGGGAATTTATAGGTTAAAAGCAAATACACTCATCAAACACTGCAGAATATATGTATTTCTTTGAAAAAAAGATAAAAGGGTTTTAGTGCTCTCAGGAAGCTAAATATAAAAAAAAATTCCCCTCTCACCCCTATGGGTGGTATGTGTCTTCCTCAACTTCGGGTCCTCTACCAGAGGCCTGGGAGTTTGAGAGTTCTGCGCAGTATCTTAGCTGTTCCTAGCACTGCACTCTTCTGGACAGAGAGCTCTGATGTTATTCCTGGGATCTGTTGGAGCCACTCTCCCAGCTTAGGAGTCACAGCCCTGAGTGCTCCTACCACCACTGGGACCACTTTGGCCTTCACTTTCCACATCCGCTCTAGGTCCTCTTTCAGGCCCTGGTACTTCTCCAGCTTCTCATACTCCTTCTTCCTGATGTTGCTGTCACTTGGCACTGCTACATCTATCACCACCGCTGTCTTCTGGTCCTTGTCTATTACCACGATGTCTGGTTGATTGGCCAGTACCTGCCTGTCTGTCTGGATCTGGAAGTCCCACAGAATCTTAGCCCTGTTATTCTCCACGACCACCTGTGGGATCTCCCATCTGGTCTTGGGAGGGTCTACCCCATACACTGTGCAGATGTTCCTGTACACAATGCCAGCTGCTTGGTTGTGCTGTTCAGTGTATGCTGTTCCTGCCTGCATCTTACATCCTGCCACTATGTGTTGGACTGTCTCTGAGGCTTCTGTGCACAGTCTGCACCTTGGGTCCTGTCTAGTATGGTAGACCCCTGCTTCAATGGATCTGGTGCTCGGTGCCTGTTCTAGTGCTGCTATGATCAGTGCCTCAGTGCTGTCTTTTAGTCCAGCCCTTTCCAGCCACTGGTAGGATTTCCCAATGTCAGCCACCTCAGCTATCTGTCGAAGGCTCACAGCACTGGCTACCAGGCTAAGGAGATACACTAGAGAAGTAGAGGCCAAAAAGATAAATGCCCTGTTCTCCAAAGAACCATCCAAGGTGTACTCCCAACTGCAGTGTAACAACACAATAACAGCAGAGCCACCAACAGCAGAAACTGAACAGTACTGGAAGAACATATGGGAGAAAGAGAAGATTCATAACACCAGTGCAAAGTGGCTGCAGGACCTGAGAACAGACCACAGAAATCTCCCAGAACAGGAACCAGTCACCATCACAGTAGCAGACATCCAACAGCGGGTCAAGAACATAAAGAGCTGGACAGCACCTGGCCCGGACATGATCCACACCTACTGGCTAAAGAAACTAACAGCAGTGCATGAACGCCTAGCAGCACAGATGAACCAGCAGCTAGCAGCAGGCTCCCACCCAGACTGGCTAACACAAGGAAGGACAGTGCTGATCATGAAAGACCCCCACAAGGGAACAGCAACTTCCAACTACTGGCCAATAACCTGCCTCCCCACAACATAGAAAGTCCTATCAGGCATCATAGCCGCCAAGCTACAGGACCACATGGTCCAGTACCTGAGCACAGCTCAGAAGGGCATTGGGAACAACACCAGAGGCTCAAAACACCAGCTGCTCATAGATAGAGCAGTTGCCCAAGACTCAAGGTCTAGACAGACCAATCTGAGTACAGCCTGGATTGACTACAGGAAAGCCTATGATTCAATGCCACAGACATGGATCTGTGAATGTCTGGCGCTATACAAAGTCAACAGGACACTAAGGACCTTCCTCAAGAACTCAATGGGACTGTGGAAGACAACACTGGAAGTCAACTCAAGACAGCTTGCACAAGTGGCCATCAAGTGCGGCATATACCGAGGTGATGCGCTGTCCCCACTGCTGTTCTGCATTGGCTTGAACCCCCTCAGCCAGATAATCACAAGGACTGGATACGGATACAAGTTCAAGAGTGGAACTACCATTAGCCACCTCCTCTACATGGATGACATCAAGCTGTATGCTAAGAATGAACGAGACATCGGCTCGCTAATCCACCTGACACGGATCTACAGTGAGGATATTAGGATGTCATTCGGACTGGAGAAGTGTGGCCAGATGGTAGTAAAGAGAGGGAAGGCAGTCAAGACTGATGGGGTGGAACTACCAGCAGGCCACATTGCAGACATACAGACAAGCTATAAGTACCTTGGCATCCCACAATCACATGGGAACGACGATGAGGAGGCAAGGAAGACAGCAACATCCAAGTATCACCAAAGGATAAGGCAGGTCATGAAGAGCCAGCTCAATGGGAAGAACAAGATCCACGCCATCAACAGGTATGCCCTGCCAGTCATCAGCTACCCTGCCGGTATAGTGAGCTGGCCAAAGGAGGACATGGAGGCTGCCGATGTGAAGACCTGGAAGCTCCTTACAATGTACGGAGGTTTCCACCCCAAGTCCAACACCCAGAGACTGTACGCCAGCTGGAAAGAAGGTGGGCGGGGTTTGGTGAGTGTCAAAGCCACTGTCCTGGATGAAACCCAGAGCATCCAGGAGTACGTCAGTAAGATGGCACCCAAAGATGAGCTGCTGAGAGAATGCCTGCGGCAGCAGCAGACATGGGAGGAAGACCAAGCAGAAGAAGTGCCATGGCAAGACAAGACCCTGCATGGGATGTACCATCGACAGATAGCTGAGGTGGCTGACATTGGGAAATCCTACCAGTGGCTGGATAATGCTGGACTAAAAGACAGCACTGAGGCACTGATCATAGCAGCACAAGAACAGGCACTGAGCACCAGATCCATTGAAGCAGGGGTCTACCACACTAGACAGGACCCAAGGTGCAGACTGTGCAGAGAGGCCTCAGAGACAGTCCAACACATAGTGGCAGGATGTAAGATGCAGGCAGGAACAGCATACACTGAATGGCACAACCAAGTAGCTGGCATTGTGTATAGGAACATCTGCACAGTGTATGGGGTAGACCCTCCCAAGACCAGATGGGAGATTCCACAGAAGGTCGTGGAGAATAACAGGGCTAAGATTCTGTGGGACTTCCAGATCCAGACGGACAGGCAGGTACTGGCCAATCAACCAGACATCGTGGTAATAGACAAGGTCCAGAAGACAGCGGTGGTGATAGATGTAGCAGTGCCAAGTGACAGCAACATCAGGAAGAAGGAGTATGAGAAGCTGGAGAAGTACCAGGGCCTGAAAGAGGAACTAGAGCGGATGTGGAAAGTGAAGGCCAAAGTGGTCCCAGTGGTGGTAGGAGCACTCGGGGCTGTGACTCCTAAGCTGGGAGAGTGGCTCCAACAGATCCCAGGAATAACATCAGAGCTCTCTGTCCGGAAGAGTGCAGTGCTAGGAGCAGCTAAGATACTGTGCAGAACCCTTAAACTCCCAGGCCTCTGGTAGAGGACCCGAGGTTGAGGAAGACACATACCACCCACAGGGGTGAAAGGGGAATTTTTTTTTTTTTTAGTTATTTAAGACTGATGTTAGGGTTTTCAAAACAGTCAGGGAATTACATATCCCATTAAAATAGATGGTTACAGGAGTAATTTTCCCAGTCATTTACGAGCAAAAGTCCTATATACTTTAATTGGATACATGGTTCTAAGGCATGGGCCTTACCAAATCAGTGTTGTCAGCTCAAAGGTTAAAAAAAATCATGAGTGTCTTAATTATTATATTCCAAAGGAGCAGCCATGTTACTCTGGTTCAATAAAATAAACAAGGAGTCCTGTGGCACTTAAAGACTAACAAATTTATTTATCGCACAAGCTTTTGTAGGCGAAAATCCCACTTTGTCAGATGCTTTGAAGCATCTGATGAAGTGGGATTTTCTCCCACAAAAGTTTATGTATTCATGCAATTCTACCAGCAAGATATTGAAGAAAAAACAATTACCATGAGTCTCACAATAAATAACAGAAGAGGTGGCAATAATGGGGAATTCTAAAATCTCACTCTCCCCAAAAATGTGATTTTATTTGGAGTGCTGGGCTCAATCCTTCAGACTTTATGGTCACAAAACTCCATTTGTAATCCATAGAAAATAGATTCTTATTACATAAGGACTACTTGTGTAAGAGTTTCTTTTAAATGAGACATACATCATTTTCTGCATGTTCATATGTTCAGTTTTAGGTAGGTTCACATTCATTTGAGCCAAATTTACACAGACCATTTTAGTCTTAGAATTTGTCTGGAACTCTTGGCATCAAACTCTCTAGTGATATTTCCAGAATTCATCCCTCTCTTTTTATATGTCATATATTTATATAGTGCCTAGCACAGTGGCACCTCATCTCTAAGTGCTACTGCAGTACAAATAGTACCCATAATAATAATGGAAATATTGAAAAACAGCTTGTCTCAGTGTTTGACTGAAAAGGTTTGGTTTCTAGACAAAGTGCCAAAAATGTTAAATTTAAATACAAATGACCTGATCATTTCCCCCACAAGGTCTTTTGCAGGAAGTGGACAAGAAACTCTACTGAGTTCCCACTCATGGAGTGCCCCATTAATTCTCCTAGGGTGTGTGTGTGAATGATTCCTCAAGCTACTTGCAAAAATTAACTTCCTCTCACGGCAAGCAGGTACATCAGGACCTGTGTGGCTGTGGAGGTCTTGGGGTGGGGAGAATCCGTAACACACAAAACCATCTTCAGATAGTTCTTGTGCCCTCATACTGGCTTTTGGCTCTATTCAGCCAGCCCTGGCCCCTGGGCAACATGGTTCACAGGAGCCCTTCTCCTCGCAACTGTCCTATAGCTATGTCAGGAAAGGTTTCACATTGTGGAGGGGTTGGCAGGTGATTGGGACAAAACTGGCATTAACTTATCTGCAGAAATCTCGGAGATTTGGAGACTTCAGAATTACTCTGTGGAGAGCAACAGGACCCTGGCCACTACTGCCACCCAATCAGGAAGCCTGACCACTACAGCACAGACAGTGATTAGAATATAATTTGATGGGCCCCAGAACCCTCCTAATCTCTGGGCCCCCTTCATTCATGTTCAGGCCCCAGCCTAGGAACCCATTTTTGAGCCCCCACCAGCTCTTTCCTCACAAATGAAGCACAGCCTCAAACTCACATCATCCCAATTTTGTCAACTAGCAGCCACATCAGACTCCTCTTTCCCCAAGTCCTCCTCAGCCCCCATCTCCATTCCCCAAGTTCCCTGCCCCACGTTTCCACTCCAGCCCTCCTAGCCCCCTACCCCCCAGCTCCCCATCCACTCCACCCCCCCAATCCCCCCCACACTTCCACACCTCCTCAGTCCCCTTGTCCCAATTCCCCCACTCCACCTGTCCCCAGCCCCCTCAACTCCCTCCATACCTCCCCAGTGAGGGTGGTACATAGGTGGATAAACTCACAGGTTCAGACTTCAGCGACCTGTCATTTTTAAGGATTTCTATGCCTCCGTTTGCCCTACAATCAAGACATGAGAATGAAGCTTGGGCTGAGCCTGTGAATCCTTAGGCCAGACCTAGACCCTCAGCTGTGGGGCTGTTTGCTGTACCACACCCACTGCATCTATGGTCACCTCCACTGGCCATATGCACCTGTGGTTCTGTATGGACAATGTCAAAACCACAGTACTCACTTCTCCTGAATCCCAGAGCCAGTGCCTCAGTCAAGCCCATCCCCTGGGCTGGCCCCTGCCATAGACAAGATTTACCCCTAGGCAGAGCTGCCTCTTCACAATCACCTCACACATGGTGGAGGGAGGTCTGTGCCAAGATTGGGCTGCAGGTTTCTCCTGTGGGGAGGTGGTGAGCAGGGCTGTCCCTTGGAGGGGGGTGGGCCCAGGGCCAACTGGCCTATGTGGGCCCCCCCCCAAGCTAGGGAACAGGGGTGCTCCCCAGCACAGCAGAGGAGGGGTATCAACCCCACATGTGCCCCAGGGAGGGGGGCCCTGCTGAGGGGCTGCAGGACTGGAACATGGGGGTCCCAGCTCAGGCCACTTTTTCGGGGCACCACCCAGCGTCCCTGCACCTGCCCACCCTCCGTTTGGACCAGAAAGCCGAGTGGCCATGGCCCCAGGCACTGGAAGAGGCTAGGGCCATGGGCTGTCCTCTTTTTCTGTGCTTCTTTCTGTGCAGCAGCATTCTTCTGGGCCCAACCCACCACCCGGCAGGTCCGTCCTAGGGGGTGGGGCAGGCCAGCGTGTGGCCGGGACTCTTCAGGGCTACCACAAGGTTCTGCAGAGCCCTTGCTACATGCCAGCCCAGCCCACCCACTGGGACGGAATGGCCAGGGGCAGGGTTGGCTGCAACGCTGCTGCTCTTAGACAGCACAGAGCTGCACAGGGAGAGAGGAAGGGATGGGAGCCTCTGGCCTGTGGTCTTGCACCCTGCTCAGCTATGGATGAGGCCTGAAGGAAGCTGTGGTGGCATGGGGACCACTGAAGAGCAGGGCCCAGGGTCATAGCCCCCCTTCCCTGCCCCCCCCCAGTGATGGCCCTGATCCTGCCCTGTCCTTTCCACCCTAACCCACCTGCCAGCTCTCCCAGTCCCCCTTGAGTTGTCCCATTCCTTCTTCCCATCCTACACACCCATGCCCTTTCCCTATCAGTTTCTCAACTATCTCCAACACCCCCCCCACCACGGCTCCCTTATCTGGCTGCCAGAGTGGAACAGCCATGGCACAGTCTGCTCCTTCCACCCTGAGCATGCTCTGAACATGCTCCAAGCATGCTCAGGGCAGGAGTTTTAAAAACTCCCAGCCTGGGGCAAGCTCTCTGCCAGCCAGAAGATTGTCTCTTCCAGCTGGGCAGGGGCTGCAGCTGCCGTGCAGGGAACATTGCTTCTGGGCTGGCTGGGAGCAGAGAAGGCGGGCCTCAGGAGTTAAAGTAAGGGAGAACACACTGAAACTCTGTGTTCTGCCCCATTATTTTATTTTTAGTGGCCCCAGAATGCTGGCTCCAAAAAACTGTGGACACTGGGACAACATTCCAGTGCATTTCCCCTTACTTTAACCCCTGAACACAGACAAATAATGCCACAGGAGCACCAGTCCACACTTCCCCCAGGCAATGCTCCTCACACTTGACTTGCAAACCCCATCATTAGCAGGTGAGAGAGAGGAGTTTAGTCACCACACAATTTTCGGGGGCCTGCTGAGACTTCCAGCAAGAATAGCAATCTTTGCCCGTTGTAGTGCTAAGAAAAGGTCTGAGATTATTTGTTTATATCTCATTGAAACCAGTGAATACCTATTAAATGATAACATATTTTTTAACAAATACCAGTGTAAGCCAGATTCAAAACACTGATTCAGCTGTCAATGATGATTTGTTAAATGTCAGCATTTGACTATTTTGCCACTCAAATCATTTAAGAGAGGAAATGAAATCTATTTATCTAAGCATTTCCCAAGGCATGTGGCTGAGAATGTTGAGTGGAGGAAGGTTTGTTGTCAGGGCTTAAAGTAAGCTGGAATGTCCTGGAACAGAGTTCTGGGGCCCACAGATCTAATGGGCCAGAGTTTTGGGGCCCAGATTCCAGAATCTAGAAAAATTGGGCCCACACATGCTTGAAGGTAGCCCAGACAATATAGGAAGGGGGCCCAGAGGTTAGGAAGGTTCTGGGGCCTTTCAATTATACTTTAACCACTGGTTGTCCTGTCTGCTAGAAGGAGTAGGAAACATGGAAGATGACTAGGCTTTTACCAACTCGAGATGAAGCTGGAGGTAGAAAGCAGTTGTTTTCATTTTCCTAATGTGGGTTCACCTTTCAGTAGTTTGGGAACCTCTGTCCCAGCCATGAGCTACCTGGTCCCTTATCAATTTTTTATTTTGTTTGAACCGGTTTGCCTAGATCTCATTTTTTTTCAGCGTACACAGTCAAGGAATGTTCTGTGTTTGCTATGCTGTGCTCTTTTACTTGTTTAGTTTTCAAGTCTTCAAAACATGTGTCAGTCATGTCAAACAAACATCTACAGACCCAATCCTTGCCCAGCAGAGTGTACATATAATAATATAATATGACACAAGGAAGGATCATAAACAGGGAAATCTTCGGGAGGAAGTGCAACAATAATAAGAGTAACTTGTTTTCTGAGCTCAGTGAGGCATGTACATCTTTTGAAACTGATTTTAATGTTATTTTGACCTTGTCCACACAAATTTTTCCTGTGTGAGAAAAGCAGATGTGAAAGTTTAAGAAGAGTTTGAATCATGTGAGGTCACCTGTTGATCAGGGTGAGAAACATTCTGAACATAAAGGGCAGCATGGAAGGAGGCATTGATCCATTTGTGAGTGGAACTGAAGGTGAGACGGACTGGCACCTTTGACAAAGTCAGAAGTGAATCAGGACAGAGCCTCAAGCTACTATTTTATGTCACATTTTGAAAGAACTATCTTTCTTCATCATCATGAAGTTTCTATTTTATTTGGCTATCAACCTCAGACTAGAACCAGAGCTCATTCTAATTTCATTTGTACCAGTTTTGCACTGGTGTAACTAATGTACTGATTCGTACCAGTATACGTCAAATCAGAACAATGCTCAGTCCATTGAAATCCAGGTCATGTTTGAGTTGAAAGTTCAAATCCATCTAAGAATAGGTTGCTGCTGAACATCCAGTCAGAGCACTCTCTGCTTGCAGATGTTCAGATTTCAGGAGGGGTTTCAAACCCTCAGATCAGTGACAGTTTGGAGTTAGGGTTTGCATTATGTCCACTATCAAGATATGGGGGTCAGTCCTTGGGTAACTTTGGTGTAGGACGCAAACGGGGAGGATAGTAAGCGACACAAAGCAGCTAAATCTTTGGCAGGGTCTGATCTCAGTTATACTTGGGTAAATCTAGAATAATTCCATTTACTTTACTGCAGCTAATCCAGATTTACATAAGTATATATTTGAAATCAGAATCTGCCCATAATATTCACAACCTGGGCTGTGTGTGGTATGTGGGTGGAGCTTGGAAACTCCTTTTCTTTCACCTCAATCCTACTCCTGGACTTGGTGGATTGAATTTTGAGTGACTTACTTCCCACTTGTCCATTTTCTGAAACTCTCCTTTCATAAATAATCCCTTGCTTCCCATGTACAGGAAGCTGCTACAGACCCTCTAAACCTGGTACAAGTAAACAGGTACAGCAAGCATACACGGCTGTTGTTTTCTTCAAGGAAATTACTATTTTTAAGGTGTAAAATATAGTATTTATAGTAGATTGAAAGTGTGGCAATAAATTAATTTATTTAGGAATCATTAATGAATTTGCTTTAGAAAGGAACATGTTGATTCCAAATATTGAACCTTAAAATCTTTAATTATTGTTTACACTAAAGGAATCAAGTAAATTAATGAAACTACACTATTACCTTAAAAATAAAATATTAATATACAAGATTTCATACCAAAAGCATAGTCCATATAATAAAAAAACTGTACAAATGATACAGTGAAATATTTAGTGATGTGTGATAATATTCAGTATTACTATTTTTTGTGCCTAGGTGCAAACTAATGGGAATTTCTCATTACCTGTGAGTCATTGCTTAAGATTGAGAACTGAAGAAAATCTAATGACACATGGCCGGCGTCTGATCTCTGTGACAACAGTGCACATCTGAAATAATTCCATTTAAGTTACTAGAACTCAGGGATCAAAATTCAGCCTATCGTCTCTCTTCTTGTTCACTAAAATTATTTTAAGATCATTAGTTGCATTAAGACTGGAATCTCCACCAACACAAGTTCCAGAGGTGTAGCTGGGTTAGTCTAGTTCAGGAAAACAAAGGAGGAGCCTGGTGGCACTTATGAAGACTAACAAATTTATTTACTGCATGAACTTTCATGGGAGAAAACCCCACTTCCTACTTCAAGTGCCTGATGAAGAGGGATTTTCTCCCATAAATGCTCATGTGATACATAGATTTATTAGTCTTTATATGTGCCATCAGACTCCTTCTTTGTTTTCCACCAAACAGGAAGGAATAACTTCCCAGACTGTAGCTTAGAAGACAAAGGAAAGGCAGAGAGAAGAATAATCAATTGTCTAAGTGAGCAGGGTTTGGTTATAGGACAGGCTACAAGGTTTAGTACAGATGGTGACATGAGGGAAGGGTAGGTATTGATGAGAGGAAGGAGTGCTTTCAAGATTATGGTTTATTTCTGTTTCCTTTCCTGTGCACTAGTAAATCATTGCACAGGCTGATGTGTGCTGTTTTATATTTGCATATTTTAGAAGGGCTTGATCCCTCACTCTGTGCCGAGGTAAAACCCTCTCCTGACTTCATAGGAAGTTTTCCCCGAGCAAGGAGCGCAGGGTCAGACACAAAATCATGCTGTTGTAAAATATCAGTTAAACAGACTATTTCTCTTTTCCTACACTAGTTGGATAATGTGTGAGTCATATGACCCAGGTAAAGCAACTCAGTTATGGGTAGAAATTTCCAGAGGGGTAGCCATGTTAGTCTGTGTATTGCAAAAGCAGCGAGAGTCCTGTGGCACCTTATAGACTAACAGATTTCTTCGAGCATAAGCTTTCGATCACACTTCATGCATCTGATGAAGTGGGTTGAAGCCTACGAAAGCTTATGCTCGAAGAAATCTGTTAGTCTATAACAGGGGTGGCCAAACGTATGGAACTCCAGAGCCACACAAGTTGATTATTAAACCTTTGAGAGCCACACTGAGGCATATAGCCATATCCTTTTACCTACTCCAAAATAACTAAGTTTAAATTTCATCTCACACTTTAATTTTACCGTAAAAAGAGGGCAAATATTGATCCTACTAAGGTCAGATTCTAATAATTACTTAAGGTTACTATGAAAATTAGGCCTGTACAGTAAAAACTTAGCTGGTGTTCGATGTAGAAGACTGCAGGCGAGTGGCAGGATTTTTAAAATCGCAACCATGCCATGCTTCTCCCCACTGTCCCAACCCCCTCCTGAACTCCTAGGCTGGGGCTGCTTTCTGAAACTGATTTGCTGATGTTCTTCTGGGAGCCACACTTCTTCATTCAAGCGCCACATGTGGCTCCCGAGCTGCAGTTTGGCCACGCCTGGTCTATAAGGTGCCACAGGATTCTCGCTGCTTCAGTTATGGGTCGGGTTACCAGATACCAAAGCATGGAAAGGACAGGAAAGGAGGACATTGGAGGACACTTGGAGAAAATGTAACATTATTTTGTTTTTAGGGGGCCCTGGAATGCCTCCCCCTAAAAATAGGGTGTTCTGGGGCCTTCTAGCATACCTTAACCCCTCTAAGAAAAAAGTCAGAGAAAATGATGTATTTTTAAAATGCCTGCTGGACAGAGGACAAGAAGGTAAAAAGGAGGACATGTCCTCCTTTTGCCTGACATCTGGTAACCCTAGTTATGGGGCACGCAGGGAACTGCTAAAGAAGCAGGATCAGATTTTAAATGCCTGCTTGCTCTGCCATGTGCAATAAATATACAAAGTCTACTGAAAGTATTTTTTAAAGGAAAGCATATAAATTAAATCAACTTTTGAGGCATAACTTGGGCAAGAACTGTTACTGTGGGCTTTGCTAATAGATTGTCACTGTTACTCCCTTAGTGCACACATTTCATATAATAATGCCTCAGTGGCAATGTATTGCATGACATGTGAGAGATTCAGGTTAGCAAATGATTGTGTCTCAATGTCCTCGGGCTGACAGAGACTGAATTTTTTACAGATGGGATGCTTTTGGCCTCCCGGGAGAGGTCATAGCCTTGTGCTGCTGTTAAGAATCTTTTAGAAGCTATAAATGCCATGTGCCGCAGCTCCTGAAGAAGCAGGGGAGCGGTAAAAATTTCATTGAGGAGGAGGGTGGAAGACAGCCCCAGAGTAAAGGGGAGAAATAAAATTCAGAGATTTTGTTTGAGCAGATTTTCTTTTCCTTTGTTTATATTTGTTAGGAACATAGTCCCATTGCATATGGAGGGGGAACACATGCTTGGTGCTTGTTGTTTAAAATGAAGAATGAAAAATATTAATATACACAATCCTCATTTACTTCAACTCAGAGCACAACTACGTGCCACAAAGGCCACCAATTTCATCCCGAATTAGAAACAAAGAGCAATACACCACAACAATCACCTAAGCGAGATATGATGGACCTGTGATATAAATGACTGATAAGATAACGATGGAACAACACACCCTTCACAGGCATCATCAGTTAATGTTGGTAAAGTGCTTTGAGATCCTCATATAAACATGCCACATGCTGACAAGTTCCAAAGAGATGGTCGTCTTAGTTTATATCAGCAAAACAAACAAGGACTCCTGTGGCACTTATAAAGACTAACAAATTCAGCCCTGTTTGTCCAAGCCAGTGCTGGCTGGCAGCAGGGTTGGGGGCTGGATCCAGCTGGGGACCTGGAGCTGCTGGCAACAGGGGCTGGGAGGTAGGGGTGGGGGTGGGGACATGGTTTCAGGCAGTGTGGGGTGAGCCCGAGGCTGTGCCCTGAATGTTTTTTGGGGGTAGGGATGCCCCTGACTCAAATACAAACACTTCTCTAAAATCATACCATTTTCTTTCCTCTCTCTTTCCTTATACCGTCTCTCCTATTTGGTTGGCTTTCCACCTTTCCCCCCTTTTCCTAAACCCAGTTGGTGCACTTCTCATCCTGTGCTCTCTCTCTTTTCTGGCTCTTTCCTTCAGTTTGTGCTTTGGTCTCATCTTCACAACACAGCCTTGGGGGGCAATAGCTATGATGTGCACACCATTGCAGAGAAGGGATATTCTTGTCAAGTGAACATCGGGCATGAATCTTCACATCTTAAACCTATAGGGGTTTGCCACTAACTAAAGGGGGAAAAAAATCAGGCCCTGGAAAGACAGACAGTATGTCTGTTTCTAACTCTGTATGTTACTCAATTTTTCTACCTTGGAAGCAAGATGAATTTAGTGACCACTAGGGTCATACAAACCCACTCAGTAAAGAATATTGGGAGGCCAACCCAAGGACTTGACCGCTAAACTATGCCCTCTATCTTGTTTTTGAAGGCAATCTGTAAAAGAAATGCAATTTACAGTAGATTTGCACTCAACACCTTATTTCCAAAGTTTATCCAAAGGTTTTATGAAATTCACTGTCACTATGTCAAGAAATGTGTTCTACTATGAGGGAATTTGTACACTTCTGTGAGATCACTGTTTGTTTTTTTCATGTAGAAGTGGTGAGTGATCACACTTCGGGCTCGTCTACAGTTCAGTGAAGACACTACCTATGACGACAGGAGAGGTTCTCTTGTCAGCATAGGCACTCTACTTCTCCAAGAGATAGTAGAATACTCTTGTTGACCTAGTACTTTCTACAGCAAAGCGTAGGTCTATTAACTGTGTTGCTCAAGATTGTGGATTTTCAACACCTATGAGCAATATAGTTATACTAACTTAATTTCCTACTGTAGCCCAGACCTCAGGAGCACCCCTGACCAGAAAAGGGACCCAGGGCTTGGGCACCAGGATTTGGGGCTTGCACACTTTAACCATGCTGCTGCTGCAGCAAACCTGGGCCTCTGGCACTGGGACTCAGGGCTCGAGCTCTGTAAGCCTGGTGCCAGCGACGCCCCTGCCAGACCTTAGAAATGAATGTGGGGGTAGCAGTTAGAATGTGGGAGGATCAGACACAAAAATAGTTAAGTCTGAAAAAATAAACAAGGATTGTCAGAACACTGAACACCACTCCTAAACTCTGAAAAACAACAATAACTGTCAGGAACCCTTCTTCTCATCCTTTTCTTCCCATTGGATAAAAAGTCAGTTTTACAAGGCAGCTTCATTAAGACTGAATCTCGTACCACTTGAAATCAATTTTTCCTTCCATTGTATAATTGAAAAACACCCTAATCAAAACCACTTCTTGGATTCAAATGACTTTAAAAGAACTGAGTAATAAGGGTGTTTGGCTCTGCTTCATCCTTAACCTTTCCCACATAGGTGTTACTATTCAGCATAAAGCTTTCTCCAGGTAACAGGGGCCAAGCACATTTTAGTTCATTTGTTTTCTGTTTCTTAGCTCTAAAGCGTTTGCCTTGCCTTCTTTTTCAGCATGATGCCTTATTAACCGTTAAGAGGCAGTGCTTGCCTGGAGGACCTCATAAGCATCCTTGGAAAATATGATTAGTTTGTTTGGCATTTAATAATGGTCTTGTGTCGTCTTTGGGAAAATACCAAGGACAGACATTTAATCTTTTACCTGCAAAAGTCACCTGGACAACAAAATTATGATCTGTATGTATGAACTGTTCACAAAATAAACATGCATTAATTCTGGCCTTGCATGCTTCTTCCTGAACACTGTTTTGTTTTCCAATGAAATTAAGATATAGTTTACATATTATATGAAATATCTAATTATGTGCATGTGTGTAAGAACTAATTACCTCAACTTTCTCTCCTCCCTCCCCCCAGACTAATGAGATAATAATAGCAATTTCTTGGTATTTTCCTCATGCTTTGTTGTGGTTTGAAAAGCCCTTGGGCTGCATGAAGATTAGAGAATTACATTAATTTCTTTCCATCAAATTAGGTGTATTTTAAATGAGAACCAAACCTGCCACTAAAAACAGCCCTTAATGTGTTTTTGAGTAAAAGAGGATTACTAGCATCTTCCATTTTCTTTCACTGTGAAGGAAATTAGATGTTTGTTCTAGCTCCCTGCATCCTCCAGGATATTTCTATAAAGAGCTGATGATTCTCCATTGCTCTGTTGTGGCACATCAGACAAGTGACTATAATCCTCTCTTCCAGAAGGTGGAGACAGGACAGGAGTGGCACAGTTCCTTCTAGTCTCTAGTAAGTGGAAGAAATTCTGGGCTGGCTATCAGGAATTTTTTTTAGGCCAGTATCTTTGGAACTCAGACCAAAATCCTGCAGGCTAGAGGGTTTGTGAATAAATTCCCACTGATTGATTTTAACCTCTAAAATGCCTTTCTTTTACAGATACAATAATTGACAACTGCTGAGGAGATCAGAGAAACTGAGCTGGCATTTGTTAAAAAAATTCTGCTTTCCTACTTCAAGTGCCACGTTTTTCCACTAGGAAGTGGATCTAGTTTGTCATGTGAACAACTCTTCTTCCACCCCCATCTCCATGACCTGTGCAAGGTCACTTCCAGTGGGAGAGTTCATGAATTTTCTTCTCTCTGTATTGGACTCAGGGACCTTGGATAACCAGAGCATTGTCTTTGAAGCAGTGGCTACCATTGTAACTAGTGATACCATTGTGAGGCCCATTTCAAGGATGCCATTATGTCTCTTCCCCCACCATTTCATTGATGCCCCCAATCTTTGTACCAAACATGGCCAAGCAGGGGGAAGTTCAACATAAGGACCGCAAGAACTCTGTGAGCTGGTTCCAGGATAGTATGAAAGGTCCTCTTGTCCAAAAGGCTCTGAAAGAGAAAAAGAGATTTGTATTCAGACACCACAACAGATCTGATGGTGAGGAGAATGCAGCAGAAAGCTTGGCTTCCTCCAGTCATGAAGATTCTAAGGAGGTTCTCTTAGAACCCCATGTCTTTTCTCTTTTCTTTTGTTTAGGTCCCACCCACAGATTGTCTACACTGAAGTCATCAGACTTCAGGTCAGAAGAAATAAGGAGGCCTCTTTTCCTCAACCAAGGGCTCAAAATCTAATTTAGGCTAGAAATCTGAGCGACTCAGACATGGCTTTCTTTTCCAAAGACTAGCGCATGGAGTTCCTTCCGGAGAAAGAACAAATCCTCACTGATGAGGATTCAGATTTCAATTCATTCAAACTCTTTGGATAGATTTTATGCAGAAATTTTAATAGATTTTTTTTTAAATAAAAAAAATTAACTTTTGGTCAGGATAAAAAATAATTTCCTGACTAGCTCCACATGACTTTCCTTTATTTCACTGGAACATGGGTTACATAGAACGTCGATCCCATTGATGTCAAAAACACAGGGAGAGGCAGTCCCTTTGGCAATTTGGGCCATTCACAGATAAGGTTTTGAATTGGAGAACTAGAACCTTGAAAATGACCTAGTGATCTTCAGGGAGCGAATGAAAACAGCATTACATGGAGCAATATGATTCCAGAACCTGGTACTGCTGACATGTCAAGTAGCCATATTTTGAAATAATTGCTGCCTTTTTAAAGTCAGTGGTTTCATACCAAAGTGCAGAAATACAACAAACAAGCCTGAAATTTATGATTTACTAGTATTAAGTCCAAATCTATCTGATGAGGAAGTCAATCATCTCAGCCACAGATGAAGAAAGGGTTTCTTATGGCAATAGTTTAGGTTTTAAGAAAGGCATGCCAGTGAACACCAAGAGTGAAGATTTTGTGAAATAATTATCACATATTGCCCAAGTTATTTGTATGTAACTTCTTTTCATACATGCCTTGATAAAAAGCTATTTTCACATTCAGGAAAGGTAATGGCTGTGAAAGCTAATCACAAAACTTCCACTGACTTTTGTGGGAGCCAAGTCATTTCCTGTATGCTGTTTCAAATCAGTTCTGCATGTTAAAACACAGGTTACAATTGTTAAATGACAATGGAATTTCTTCCACCCACAACGTGTTACCTTAATTACAATGTAGACATTTACAATGCATTACTTGACCTTCATTTATTTTTGGATCTGTGACTTACAGATTAACTGTACAGTTTTGGTGCCCCTGTGCATCTGTCATGAGATAAATGGCCTTGTGCAGTCCTGTCAAAATTGACATAGATCAGCTTTGTCACAAACTACTTTTAGGCAAAATTACACAGCAGCAAAAGAAAGAGCTCCTAGGAACCTGTTATCAGTAAAACAAACTGCACACATTTTGATTATCTCAGTTTAATATCGTATTTAAATAGCAAATATCTAATCACTGCAGCTTCCTAGCAGATGAAAACCACCAAAATAAACCCCAATCAAAATAAACTAAGTGCTCAATCATTCCAAATAACTTTTTTATTGAAAGATACAAGGTTAAGGATCTGGCTATACCCCAAGTTAAACGTCAGAACTCCAGCTGAAAATGTGCACAGTTCTTTCAAGCTCAACTGAGCCAGGGTTATGCCATTAATTATGGGCAACTGGATAGTGTTTAAAACAAATAGTTTCAACCTCACCTTTAGACTCACCTGAAGCTAAAATTTTATTCTCAGTGATGAACACTATTATCTACGTTCCTGCAGGACTAAAAACCAGAAAGACTAGTGCACATCAAGGGTAAAGGTGATTTTTGACACAGATCTTGATAGTAGCAGGACTGCACCAAAGGCGAATGTTGACAAGTTCCAAAGGGGTAGCTGTGTTAGTTTAGTTCAGCAAAACAAACAAGGAGTCCTGTGGCACTTTGGAAGACTAACAATTTTATTTATTGCTTGAGCTTTCGTGGAAGCAAATCCCACTTCAGATGCTTTTTCCCATGAAAGCTCATGTGATAAATAAATCAAAGTACTACAGGGCTCCTTGTTTATTTTACCCAAGCTGTCGTGTTGACATCATTGTGAACTGAGACAATACTGAGAAGGAACTTTCTAATGTAGAGATGGTTTCTTGAAAAGCTAAATGCAATGGAGATATGAATACTGATTCACTACCGCCTTGCTTCTTGTATAGCTATTAACATTTATATAATAAAAAGTTAATGCAAAAAAATGCAAAGCCCTACCATTTGACATGTTATGCACTTCAAACCCACTTTACGTACAAGTAAATGGGTACATAAGGAATAAGAAGTGGAAAATCAGTTCCATTGTGAGTAATCTATGAAAATTTTAGTTAAACTCTTGCAGTTCCACTGAATTTGAACCTATGTCTGCTATACCAGAGGAACACCAGCTTATTGTGTCCTATTTCCTGGACTTGTGTCCTATTTCCTGGACTTACTTTGGTTGCCACATGAATAAAAGCAGATATACAAGCAGGTAAGAAGAGACTTAGCCATTATGAGTGGTAGTATGTATTGCCGTCATGCCTAGAAGTGCCAGTCTCTGACCATATATACCATGCCTAAAAGGATGAACAAATGCAAAGCAAATAAATGTAGACTTCCACTATTCAATTTTTACTTTTGAACATATAACACACAGAAGAAATATTAAAATATTAAAGAGTGGTGGTTATGATCATTATGTTGGCAATGTGACTTTTGAAGAAGCAGAACAAATCTCAAAAGATTCCATGTGAAATAATAGCTATTGGAATCACATTCATGCAAGAAAAAATCCATATATATGTATCCCCTTTTTTGTCAGAGCAGACTACCACATGGGATAATGACTATGCCTAACAATTTCGGGAAACATCTCAATAAGAGTGTTAAGGATGTGATGGGAGGAGAAAATCTGGGATTGAGAGAAAAATCCAAGTAAAACTTAAGTAGAGGAATCAAAGATTGGATATCATTCTGCAAATGGTTTAAGTGTGACAAAGAATGTATGCTACTTGAACCATTCCTGACAGCTGGAATGAAACAAGGTATAAATAATGGAATGATCTAGTACAGTCTAGTTTGATCAAATTACCTTTCTGCCTTGTGCCTAATCACATTCATTATCAATGTGTGAATTCTGTGTGCAGCTTGTAGGTTTCACCCATTGAGAATGGTCTTAACAACTAACATAATTTAAAATAAGGATGGTCAGTGACTTTTTGCTTCAAATGATAACTCCATTTTATTTTTTTTAAAAGGTAAAAAATCTTAGAAATGAAACATTTTGTTTGACCTGTAATAAGTTGATTTTTTTAGTGTAAATAAAATGGAAGCAGAATTTGAAACAAGAAGTAATTGTGACTTAAAACCACAACAATCTTTCATCTGAAAATGAAAAAAATGAAATGCTTTGACTTTTTCATTTTTTTTCTTTTTCCAGCTAAAACAATATGGCATACTTAACATGAATTTGCGAACCATTTTGTGTGAACTGAACAGACATTTTTCAGAGATAAAGAGTTTCATCTCGAAAATTTCACCCAGCTATCTTTGTTTACCAACCTTTATTAATCCTCAGAGCCCTCCAGTCTACTAAGGGCCTTTTGCTAGGTAGCTGTGGTGCTTATGGATAAGCACAACCCTCTTAACATTTTATACTACAGTCAGATTTGCTCATGTGAGTGCTTTGATTCACAGCTGCTGCCAAACCATTCTACATAAATCTGCTTCCAGGCTAATGAGCTCAGGAATAACCCCAGAGATACTCAAAAAGAGCAGGGCACAGAATAAAATGGAGAAACACGTCCTCATACATGATCAACAACAAATCTACACATTCATTTAATCCAAATGAGCAAGATGCACACAAACCAAGATGGAAGGAACACAAGCCAATGGCAAAAAAAATAAGATTCTCAGGGCTTCAGCTGGAACACAGCACACTCAGTACAGCTCACTATATTTGGCCAATCTAAAATCATTTCTATTGGCCAATCTAAAATCATTTCTATGCCTTTCAAGCATAAGCCTCCTGAATATTCATATCTAATCTCGATAGTTATCCACCTAACAACTGTTCCTATTTTGTAGTGGAACCTGTTTTATTTCTCAGGGCCTCTTCTAAACTATTGATTCCCTCTACTTCCCTCTCCTACCTGCATGTCTCTATTTGTTGTTTTTCCATAGATTCAGAAGTGTCGCATGGGATGGGGCATGGAGTATGACATGCCTCCCCAGAGCTGCTGCTTGACTTTTATCAAGTGTGCTCAGTCACATTTGTTGAAGCCATTGCCCTTGTTCTCCCTCCACCATGACCCTACTATTGGCCACTACAAGTGTCTACATAGATTGGTATGCTTGCTCCTCTGAACCCCCTTGAAACCTCAAGACTTGTTACCCTCACTCTCTTGAGCTGTCTGCAACTCTGGAACTCTCTGTTCCCATCTCACCCATTCCACCTTCCATCAAAGCCATCTTTGGCCTCCTCTCTTTGTACAGAAGCATCTCCTTACAGAGACCTTCTGATCCACAATTGTTGTTCCTGCCTCTTTTTCACGTGTCACAGCTGTCAAATGCTTCGCCTCCACTGTCTTCTGTGGAAGTCAAAATGCTGCTACCACCATTTTTCTTGGGGCTGTGAGGGTAACCTATACGTGGCTCCTTCCTTTGAAATCTGTATTGATTAAGCATTGGTTACAGACATGGGTGTGTTAAGTGTTTAGTGACTGTGCTCTCAGCTGTGACCAGAATCCTAAAACCATTTCCTAACATCTTGTTACAACATCTTTTTATCACCTTGTCTGTTTATACCAGAGTGAAGCTGATTTTACACTATTATATTACAGTTCCTTACTCCCTAGAAGGACAAGAAGGTGGAATTTGGTTAAGAAGAGTACAGACCAGCAGCAAATTATGGAATTAATTTAACTGTTATATAATAATTCTTCAGTACCTACTTTGTGCTAGGTATTTTTTGGAGTATGTAAAATACACAGCTCTCATAGCCATGACACTCAGGAATAATGCCACTGAAGTAAATTAAGCTAGGCCATTAAAAAGGCAGAGCAAGCAAGCTCAGAATAAAACCTTTGGTGACTGCACCAAAGAGAAGCAATCTAAGCACAGACAAGATTAGGCAAGGCAAGGGATGCCAAGCAAGAGAATGAGGGACTGGAAACAATTCAAGAATGGGCTGATTCTGTAGTTTGTGGAGACTTTATAGTGGCTATTCATTTGTTTAATTTTTTAAAAATATTTAAGAAACTGCTCAGTTTATAATAAATGCATGTAATCTGTTCCAAAGGGGCAGCCATGTTAGTCAGCAAAACAAACAAGGAGTCTGTAAGCAGGTGCAGCACCAGACCAACCTGGAGGGCATCTCCTGGTGGTGTTTTTGGGGAACTTAGCTCAAGTGGTCCCCTCCAGGTGGTCTGTGTTCTGCTTCTTTACCCAATGCCTCTTCTCCTGAGTCCAGTTCCAGGACCTTAGCCCTCCAGCTAAGCCCAAGTCCACCTCTTCCAGGGTACCAGCCACTAAAATAGACTATGGCCCAGCTGCATCTTGGCCATTAAAACAGTCAATAGCCACAGCTCACTTCTGTCCTGGCCACCAAAACCGTCTATGGCCAGTGAACCTGTACCAACCCTGGCACCCATGCTGCTTCTGCCACACTAGGGGTGCAGGGAGGGGCCTGGGCTCACCCACTTCTCCAGGCCCCAGCCCAGGAATCCTAAGCACCTCTTCTGAGGCCTCCACCTCCCTCCAGTCTCTGTCTCACACTGCATTAACTCCCTGGGCCACTTCCCCACTGCCCCAGCTGCACACAGTTTCACCGCTGGAGTCCAACTGCCATCTGCTTCCTGGCTCCCTGCCGCCAGATCACCACACCAGCCCCCACTGCAGTCTGCTCCCTTAGGATCCCCAGCTCCGGTCAGCTCCAAGTGCCTGCCCACTCAGAGCTCTCCAGGGTGCTGGCTGCCCCAGCCAGCCTAGCAGGAGGAGACCCATCCCCCTGCAGCTCCCACAGCAGACTGACTCCACCAGCCCTGCTGTGCTGCCTTATATACTAGCAGTCTCCCTTGATTGGCTGCTGCACACCCTCACCCTTTCTAACCCTGTGTGGGCCGTAGCAGAACCCCTGCACTGCTACAGAGTCCTGTGGCACTTTTAAAGGCTAACAAATTTATTTATCACATGAGCTTTCATGTGAGAAAATTCCATTTCATCAGATGTTTTGAAGATGGGGGAACTTAAAGAATAATAGGAAAGTACAGGTAGTCCTCACTTAGTGACCGGGTTCCGTTCCTGAAACCTGGTTGATAAACGAATTGGTCACTAAACGAGGAGTAGCCCTTACCAGTATTTCAGGCATAATGTACTTTACTGGTAGTGGGTTTTTCAACCATCGGTAGATAGTTTTAATGTCACCTTTGCATCATTTATAACATTTTTAATATATATTTTAAATGTTTTAAGCTCTAATGTACTGAACTTAGTTTGCATAGTGTACTGTAAATATAGGTAATCTGAGAGAGTTGATGCGAGTTCTCGTACATCGCCATAATACCAACTCATCAGAGAGCCGGTCATAACTCTGAGGGGTCACTAAACGAGTAGGTCACTAAGTGAGGACTAGCTGTAAATGCTGGGAAATGAAAGTCATAGGATCAGAGTTTCCAGAGAGGTAGCTGTGTTAGTCTGTCTACAGCAAAAACAATGAAGTACCGTGGCTTCTTAAAGACTAACAGATTTCTTTAGATATAAGCTTTCATGGGCTCTACCCTACTTCATCAGATGCATCAACAATTGCCCGTCTGATATTTTAGCTCCTGCTGCCTTTTGGATCTGATGCACCTGATGAAGTGGGTTGGAGCTCACGAAAGTTTATGCCTGAAGAAATCTGTTAGTCTTTAAGGTGCCACAGGACTCTCACTGTTTTTCATAAGATCGGGTCACACTATAACAGCAAATCAAAGCAGTTGTTAAGATTCAAACACTGTGGAACAGCAAATCTGTTACATGCCATGTTACAAACATGAAACCTGTTAACTTAGATGCATCACAGGGACTTAAAATAAGTTTTATTTTAAAAATTAGGTTTAATGGTGCAGCCTAGCTCAAGAGTCCAGCATGTTCCTTTTGGGTTTGTTCCATTAGCTAACTAATTTTCATGTTCATGAAAAAATATTTTAAAAAATCCACCCTCTTCAAAAACTTTAAATATCAAAAGCATATTAAGTTTTAGTTTATTACACAAGCCAATGCAAATTGGGATTTTCAATATTAAGGCAAGTTTGCCAGTTTCAACTTTGAATTCAGTTAGCTGGCATTATAATCTTAGGAGTGTATTCTACCCTCAGCATGTGCAAGTAACCGCTATTATTTTTAATATGAATCAATACTTGAGCACTGTGGAGAGGATAATGGCCTCAGTGTTTCTTAACTATGGCTTTGCTAGGTTTTTTTATTCTAGTTAATTCCCAGCTCTGTTGTACAATGCTTTGTTCCCAAGAACAGTCTATGAAAGGCATATGTAGTCCATAACTCCCACGCTTTTCTCCATAAAAGCTACCCAACTAAATCTATTTGCTATTATCAACAGGAATAATACAATTACCCAGCTGACATTTTAGCTTCTGCTCCCTTTTGGATCTGTAATTAGGGTGACTAGACAGCAAGTGTGAAGAATCAGGACAGCATAATAGGGTGTAATAGTGCCCATATAAAATGGCTGTGAATATCAGGACCATCTCTATAAATCAGGACAGCTGGTCACCCTGTACATAATATGCTAATTTTAGGTCCATATCTCTAACTAGAAAGGTTATTAAATATCTATTATCAGGCCAAGGTGCCAATATGGGGCTCAATCCTGCTCCCACAGAAAACTGCCATGGCAAAACTCCAACTCAGTTTAAGAGTATAGAATCACGGTGCCAGCTCCATAATAAAGTCATTCCACTTTTGAAAAAGCACTGGATATTCCCATATGGGGTGTTTTAAAATTCACAACAGTGAAATCCCTTTCACTGAGGCGTGTTTCATACCTGGATCACCAGCAACAGCTAGATTTATGGACGTTCAAGTGTTTCTGTTATAAGATTTTTGGTCCTCAATCAATACAAAAAATGATGACAGACACGGCGGTGGATTTTAAATGGCAGGCTGCAAGTTCTTCAAGATGCAACAATGTGGAGAGGGGCAGTCAGGTGGGTTCAGTGCAGGATGTAAAGGGCATCTAGCCTGTGAATCCATGTAGCGTCACATATCCCACAACTCATGGAAGAGCCCACTGCCTATACCAAGGATTCAGTTAATCCTTTCATTTTCCCACCTGTTATGACCTAACATTCATACATATCCTACCATTAAATTCTATACCTATTTAAATTAACTGTGTTTCCATGATGCTATGAGGAAGGTGAAAAACCCATTAGGTCATAATTAATTTGGCCCTGGCAGGGAAAATTCCTTCCTGACTCCTTAAAGAGGGGATCTGTCAGATGCAAAACAATCTAAAACCACAGTTTTTATAATACATAGCCATAGGGAGGGAGGGTAGAGCTGAAATTGGGGGCAAAAGCCTGGTAAACCTGAGCCCAGGGTTTAAATAAAATGATTTTGAGAAGCAAAACCTAATCAGCTTGTGTCTGTCTAGCTGGCCAGTGGATAGTACTCAGGGGACCTATTCCTGCTTAAACTCCTCCTTCTATCTGAAATCTGTCTTGTCACCTTGCAGATCCAATTAGGTTTCCCATTCATTAAATCAGTGAGAGGCATTTGTAGCTTTATGCTTGAAGGCTTAATTTTCAATGTTAAGGCTCTGACAAAAGGTAAGTATTTTGAAAACTCCTCAGCAAAATTTTTTCAACTTTTCTTGTATATGAACGGAGTGTCAGTTTGAACATTCCCATAAATGGAAAATATAATTATTGCAACATGATTTTGAACAGCTCCAGTGCTGAAACAACTGGAGGTAGAAAATTGTAATTTGTTGTGTAGGCTCAGTGAGGAGATGTGCCTTTGAATCTTTGCTGGTGGAAATTGTTTGGATTTGACCTAGTTTATTTAGTATGATATTCTTGCACCAATCTCAAATTTTGCACTGTTGAGAACTGAACTTAGCATAGACATAGTGTATGTAGTATAATTATTTTTAGTAGTTTGGCAACATTTGGTTGCCAAAGTGTCTTTGACAGCATCTTTGAATCAATTTTCTTACCAAGGCCATGGACAAATCCTCAACAAGCTCACTTTTAAGAAAGAAATAATATTTTCTGAACTATTTTTTAAATAAGGATGATAAACTTAAAAAACCCAAACCAAACCAAAAAAGAAAAAAAAACTTATTTTAAACTCTCTGTGGCACTAATATACTGAAGTGCCTTGCCCTCCTTCCTGTCAGTCATTACTAAATTTGACACTATGTTCTTGTTCATAACAAAAGCCAAAAAAGTCATATCTTGGAAAATGACACATCACAATGTTTTCATTAAGAATTTTTGTTTTTCTGAGTTTATAAATCAGTTGTTGACATATCTGAAACATAATATCAAGTCTTTTCACAGCCTGAACACGTGGTTTGATAGCTTTCAGGCTATTAAACGTAAAAGAGATAGTTGTTACACTTTATGATCAGACAAAACAGAGACTGAAAAAGATCTACGTAATTGAGTCTATCTCCTTCAAATTCTGAGTTTAATGGGACCTGGGAAGCCATTACTAATTAATGTGGTACAATAATTTTGATAAATGGCTTTTGCAGAACTTCTTTTTCTTAAAGATCTGCAAAAGGAGCCATTTCAATCCAAACAACTCCACTTAGGCCATGTCTATGTTACAGAACATTGGCATAATAAGTGTAAAAAATCCAAACCCTGATTGAAGTAGTTATACTGACTTAACCTCTGTGAAGACATGCTATGTTAATGGGAGATCTTCTGCCAAAATAGCTACCGCTTCTTGGGGAAATGGATTAACTACCAACATATTTAAAAGCAATCCTGTCAGCATAGAAGCTCTTTCATTGGCGTCTTAATTTAGGTAACACAGCAGCACAGCTGCACCCGTGCATCTGCACTGATGTAGCATTTTAAATAAAGACCTGCCTTTGGATTTAAAAGCAATCATCTAACTACAAATTTGCCAAAGAGATTGGCTACCTTCCACAGTTCAGGTAACTAGGTGTTGTATTATAGCCTCTGTGAAAGCATTTACAATAATTGAATTGGCTTACAGAGAAGTCCTCAACAGTAAGCTTCTTTTTGCCCTAAATCTTGTTTTAAATATACCATATTTGGTTATTTAGGTGGGTGAGAGAAAAGTTTCTGAGCAATGTCCCTCACATGGATTGAGTCCAATCAACTCAGAAAGTTACATCTCTGACAGGATCATGTATTCATTACAAACTTACTTGATCAAGTGTGAGTTGTGTGTTAAATGTGCTCAGGATTCACTGCTTGCTATTGATTCTTGTCATACCAGTAAAAGCTCTCATATGAGTGAGAAACGTATATATCCTGCTACAGGTAACTGTACAGAGTAGTAAGTGAATTGTGTTCTCCCCCCAAGAGAATACTTAACAGTTTAGACTTATGCAAATCCTTACCACAGAATATCTACGGTTTAGTCATATTCAGATCCTTACCCGTGCACTCAGGAACAAACAAAAAAATTCTCTGTTAGCCTATGGAACTAACAGGTCTGTCCCATGAACAGAGCCAGTTCAGATCAGATAGATAAGACAATGAGGACTCATTTTACCAGGAACTAGTATTTTAAAAGCAAACAAGAGTGACTCATTCCAAATTACTGGCTATATAAATGGACACAAGATCTGAAAAAATTTTCATATTGAGTCATGATATTGACTGAAGCCAGTTCAAAAACAGAGCTTTACTCTTGACACAGGATTGGACTTGAAGCTGTAATAAAAGAATCTTTAACTTCTTGTTTTTCTCACAGACCAAATCATTAACTTTGCATATAAACATAATTTTGATGCTGCAAGTCCTCTACATGTGGAGATATCAAAATCTGAAATGGAGGGGAAAACCTTTTTTCCCCTTCCCCAACAGAGGTGGACCAGGGACTGCAAAGCCCCCAGGTCTCCCCAGCTGGTGCCCCCCCTGCACCAGTGGCCCACCCCCTCTACCACCGGGCCAGTGCTGGGTGGGGGGCTGGGGCCAGATGCTAGCCATGGCCTGGCTGGTCAGCCCTGGAGGGTGGCAGTGCCAACTGGTGTTTGTGATGTGGCATTCCAGTGTGGCCCAAAGACTGTGCTGGAGTCCATACTGCAAGTGGCAGTCAGCCCCACCACCTCTGGGGGCTGTCCAGCTAGGCCACAGCTGGCCCACCCTGCCCTTCCTCCTGGGGCAGACTGGCAGGCACAGGGGCAGGGCAGGAGCTCAGAGCCTGGCATCTGGGCTGCCCCCCCTGGGGAGGGTGGACAGACTGACCCAGGCGCCCTCTTGTCCTGTGTAATAATACACCCCTGTTCCCCAGCTGCATTACAGATTAATGGCAGCATTGACTAAACCAGAGATGGATTGGTTTCAATCTTTTTTATGTACCTAGAGTTTGCTGTGAAGAAAGGCTGTGTGATTTTTGAACTCATCCACTTTTTGATTAACCTTTTTCTTGCAATTCTTACAGTTTCTTACTGCATTTTGGGAATAAAAGCATCTTTATCTAGCTAATTTAACACCCATAAATTACTACAGACTATTAGATAAGCTACCTAGTAACTGTATCAAATTCTGCATTCTTCCTTTCCTAAACCAGAAGCAGGAAGGGTTGTGAAGAGACAAAGGCATCCCTCAGACACCTATATTATTACTAGTTCTGGCCCCAGCGGAGGGCCTGCTCAGCCTATGGCAGTCTTAGAATTCTGTCACTGATTATAGGCGTTCCATGTAATGGTAGTAGGAACCAGTGTTTAGACCAGAGATGTCAAACATAGCCAACCTGTGCCTGTGCTTTGCTGGACAACACCGTCTCTCTAATACAGAGAGAGAGAGAGAGTGGTGCACATACCCAGTGTTCTGCGATGCCACAAGAGTCTCAGGTCTCATGACATCGCAGAGCGCTGGGTATGCAAGACTGCTCTGTGAGACCACATTCACTCCTTAACACAGAAAGGTGGGGGGAATGGATGAAAGAGAGAGAAAAAGGTATCACAGCACAGTCTCACATACACAGTGGTCCACAATGCTGCGAGAGTGCCTTAGTGTTTTGATTTATGATATGAACGGCCCATTTGAAGTAAATCTAAGTCAAAGCTGGCCTGTCATAGGAAATGAGGTTGACACCTCTGGTTTAGACAGATGTGTGTGTGTTGTAGTTCCAGTGAGTGAGCTCCATGAAGGGATTCAAGCACATAAGTACATAAGTAGATCATGCCCAATGTCCTATAATAGAAATGGGCTAAACTTTCACACACAGCCTTAACCGCTTCATTTCTTAATCTTTGAGCACTTAACTATGCAGCCTGAAGATTCCTTTAACAGACAGTTTGATGGAGCCAGCAGCTTGTTGCCTACTATTATGTTTTTAGATCACCATAGCAAACCGCATTTATGCACACTGATTTAGCTTTAACTATTATATTAAATTCTGGTTCTGTTCATTACTGGCTGTCATTTGTATTGTTTTATATACCAGTTACATGAAAGTGAGGGTCTCTATTCCCTTTGTCTGAGCATCATACAATTATGTAAAAAGAAAGAAATAATATATTCTCCACTCCCAGAATTAACTAGTAGTATCTCTGAGTCATGAAGTTCTGACCTGAGTGACAGCTTCCCCAAAATTGGGGGATATTCAGACTCTTGGTTTTTGTATAGCCTATTATAAAGATGTGAGTCTGCCAGCAATTTCAGAGCTAAGTGAAAATTTTACCAGGATTCTGGAGCGTTGAGATCTAAGAAGTTGGTTTAGGCCTGTGTGATAGATGGTGCCTAGGGCTATCCCAAAAATGTGGTGTGTGTTGTTGAAACCCCATTCCTGTGTAGGTCCTACACACGCTGGGCCCCTGGCTGCCTATACTGCCAGTGTTTCAGAAATCCCTGGGTATGGTGGAGCCCAGCAACTCTCCTAGAACAAGCAGGCCAACAGTCCTGAAGCCTCTCTAAGCATGGCAGGAATCACCAAGCCGCACAGTATAGCAGCCTGGAAGGCCCTCTGGGTTTAGTGGGGTTGCATCCCTTCTGGCAGGCTCTGGGAGTGACTCTCCACTCTTCTCCCTCCCTTCTCTAAGGCCATCAGTGATGGGCTTTTAGGTCCCACATCCTGCCAAGGTGTGTGCCTCATGCATGATAGGGAGGAGCCTGTCTGGCCCCTGAGAAAGCTGAGGTTCTCCCACTGGCAGGAGGGGCTGATACACTCCATCACAGATCATCTTTAGCATTAATGGACTATGTTGTAGCACCCTTGCTATAGTTAAGTGTGGTCAGATTGTTGCTCAGTAGATCGCATTCTCTGTCCTGCTACCAATATGCATGTAAAAAATGGAAGAGGATGCTGGGCTAAATAGTAGAAGAGAAGACAAGAATTTGCAGAAAAAAGCATAGGAAAAAGATATTCTAATCAACTTTTTTTAAAGAAGAGGATGATGATAGAAATTTTATCTTACTACTGGTAAATTACTGCTACTTATATTAAAAGTCTAATGTAGTTCTCTGATGAGGTACTGGGTTCAATTGGCATCAGACTGGCTTCTCAGAAGGCTGTGAGGTCAGGCAACAATTCATGAATTCAATGAGCTCATCATTTCTACTTCTGAACATTGTGTACCCTCAGTGCACAAGTATTTCAGCTCCTGTCCTGAGCTCATCTTTGGTACAGGCAGACTTTCATTTTACATGTATTATTATTTCAGCGGAGAGCCCAGTAACTTGGTCCGTGAAAATAAAACTCACAGAAAATACCAAGCTTAGCCAAAGATGGGAGCTTTGGGAAAAAGAGAAGAAAATCAAGGGACTACCAGGGAGCAAGGCACAGGGAGAGTTAGGATTATAAGGTGAGAGTGAGACAGAGTGATTGCAAGCTAGAGATCCAATTATCTAAGAAAATAAGAAAGTCCAACCTCTCACATATTCAGGATAAATGTACCTGCATTCTTGCCTTCATGGGCCACTCCAGGAGAGTTCACCAAGGTCTCAGGTCTCCAGCCATTACCTATGTTTAGCTAGGCACTGTTGTCCCATTCAGGGGTTTTAAAGCTGTTCAGCTCCCTGCCTTATATTGTGATATCTCCAGCAAGTCACTATGCCTAAAGGCTAGAGCCTGAGTGCTGCTTTCTCTCCAACAGCTCTGAACAGGCTGTTAGCAGCAGTTACAAGTCACTAGACCAGTGGTTCCCAACCTTTTCTCTGCTGTGGCACACCTTGATACCTTCAAATTTTTTGAGGCACACCACCATTAAAAACTCATGAATATTCAAATTAGCTTAAAATAATATGAATATTTATGAACCATGGCACAGTGGGTCAGAAATGCTGCTATGTGGAGTAGTAGAGGTAGCAGAGAAGGGATGACAAGACAGGGGTGGTCAGGACTTATTTGCAGTGGCAGGAGTGAGTTTGGGGAGCAGGGCAGGGCAGGGCAGGGGCAGGGGCAGGGCCGGCGCAACCCAGGAAGCCTGGTAAGGATTACAGGGGGACGCTGGCACCTGCTCTGCTTGCAGGGGGACTCCAGAAATGGTAGCACCATTCCTGGGCAGGGGAGGCCAAAGAGGACAAGGACAGCCATGCGGGGAACAGTACAAAAGTGGCAAGAGAGGTGAGGGGAAGGGAGAACAGGAGTGGTTTTATGGGAGGGGCAGGGGGGAACCTGGGGAGTGGGAAGGTAGGGCATGGGAGCATGGCGCAGCACCCACTTCTGCCTTCTCCACAGTGGCTGCCTGCCACCCAGGGCAAATCCTCACCCTACTGCTGCTCCCTCCCACCTCAGTGGGTCCCATTCCCCCCTCCTCCAGCCCCCTACTGCCTGTGATGGACCTTCCCGTCACTGCAGAGGCCAGAACTATCCCTCCAGCCCCCAGCTCACCCCCCCAGCTACAGACACCCCCAACCAAACAGCCACCCCACAACCTCAGCTACATACCCTCTGCTACACATCCACTCCCACCCACCTCTGCTACACACATACCCCTACCCCCCACAACCCCCAGCAGCCCCCCTCAAAGCCCTTACCTTGGTTGTTTGCAGGCTGGCTGACAGGCTGGGAGCTGCTTTCCTATCACAAACTACTTTGTGGGCCCCCTAAAGGGCTCAATATCGGCCCCCACTTCTACCTTCCCTGTGACCTCAGTCCCCCCTGCAGCCCTAACCACACTGCGCGACCCCCCAGGACTCCTTTTTTGTTTTGCTGAACTAACACGACTATCCCTCTGGAACTTGTAAATTATTCTAGGGTATGATATTTTAAAGATCTTCCCATCATGAAGCTTGTAAGTTGATCATCTTTCACTTAACATAAATGAGCTAATGCTGAACTACAAAGTTAAAATGAACATTTTAAAAATTTTTAAAAAGTGTGAGCATTAATTAAATAAAAACTGGTAACATTAATGATGGCTTAAAAATAACAAATACTACATTTAAAATTTTGGCAGTCAAATCTTACAAGTGTTTCCTATAGGCTTGGGTTTATGTGCATTAGATATTTAATACAAATAATTATAATAAATAAAAAACATGTTAAAAAAAGGTTCCTAGTGTGTAGCTATAAATGAAAAACACCAAATTTCAGTGAAATTCTCTGAAGTACTCAAGTTTATAAGACTCTTGCCCCCTCAAAAATATTAAATAAGTACAGAAGAAGCTAAAAAATTACTTACAAAAAAAAAAAGATACAGCACAGACATCACACACAGCTATAATGATTGTCTAAGAGGGCAGCACTGTATTTATATGTAGCAGCCTATATGGACCTACCTGGTAAACTGATCTAACCAAAGCCAAACTAAAAATTGTCACAAAGTCAAAGGAAAAGGCAAAAGAACAGGTAAAAAAAGAAAATGAAAAGGCAATATTTCACAAAATTAAAAAATGGCAGAATAAATGGCCACACTCAGGAACTAAAAGCTGAGCCCAAGGGAAGAGTTCCTACTATTGTGCTGTCTGTTGCTTGCTCCTTCTTTTTTAGCATGTCAGTGTGATGGTGATGGGCAGATAATGGTGAAATCTGCAATTCAGACGAAGCACAGATCTTAATGATAGTTAGCCTTGATGAGCCAAGAGTGAAAAGTGCTTAGGCTTCCAGCCCTACTAGCTCTGCTAGATGGGAACAATTTCTATATTTTTCTATATTTTCATTTCTGTCCACCAAACTGAGGATGGAACCCCTTATTGCTTGGGGCCCTGGGTGGCTGCCTGCTTCGCCTACCCCAAAAGCCGCCACTGATTTTTCCAGCCCTGCACACCCCACGTGGCTGGGCTGAGCAGGGAGGGTGCTCTAACGCTAGCTCTCCCAGATTCTCATGGCACACTTTGGGTGTTGTCACAGCACACTGGTTGGGAACTACTGCACTAGACAGCTCCTTCTAAGCAAGCACATTTATTCTTAAGGTAAAAGCACAACAAAGAAAATGTATAAAAACAATAAACAAGTTTAAATACACACTAAGCATACCAGAGTAACCCATCTTTCCAACCCTTCCATGGGGGTTGGGCCCCATTCCTTCAATGGAGGGTTCTGTTCATTTGCTGGATCAAAAAGTAAGCCTTGAGTCAGTTTAAACTAAGTCTTTTTGTATCAAAAGCTCTTTCTTTGTCTGTTGGCCTCTGGAAAATCCACTTTGAGTCAGTATATGCAAAGTCACCCTGGGAATGGCAACTGTCTGGAGATCTTTACAACTTAGATGTTTCACCTTAATCACCCCTCACTGTTTTTGATTCTTGGAGGAGCTCGTCTCCCTGGAGTTGCATACAATCCCCTGGCCCACAGTGATTAATACAATAAGGTCCAGAGAGATATAACATGTGATTGCAGCAGCACCAGTAGCAGGCAACAGGGCTGTTAACAGGGGAGTTTGAGAGGGAGTTACGGACTGTAGAAGAGTTCTGTGGAGTTGGGAATGCTGTGTGTGTTTGCTTTTCTGTTTTGTATTTGTATTCTGTTTTCTTTTCTTTTTCTTTTTTTTTTCTTTCTTCTCAATTTGCAGGGGCTGAGTGGCAGTTGGGATCAGGTGACCCTAACTGGGGGTGGAGCCTTTCTATTGGGGGGAGCTATAAATGCAGCCACTCAGGCAAGCTACAGCAGCCCTAGTGCTGTTAACAGGGGACTTAGGAGGGAGAAAGACAGACTTATGGCAGAAATGGAGGTAGCAGAAGAAGTCACTCCAACAAGGGAAGAGACAATGAAGATGACAGTATATGGAAGCTGTGGGATGTACATTATCTTGGAGGGAGTGACCCCAAAGAATTTTGTTTGTATGAAGTGCTGCCTCATAGAGCTGTTAGAGGAGAAAATCTGAGATTTGGAGATGCAGATGGCAACAATGGTTGAGTTTAGAAGAGGTGTTGAACATTTGATGGAGCAAAGGACTGGGGAGGCTGGAGACAAAAACTCAGACCTGCAGATGGAAATAGGAGCAACCAATTCTGAGGGGAGACTGCTAGGTGAGGAAAGTGAAAAGTGGAAACACGTGACTGTGAGAAGGCAGTGGAAAAAAAAAACCCAGCTAGTGAAAGTGAAACAGAACTCAGTAACAGGTTTGCTGAATTAGCAAATGAAGGAGTCCAGCAGGTGAACACCGAAAGTGGGAGTGTGAGGCAGAAGAGAAGAGCAACTAGTCCCATTCAAAGTGGAGTTGGGCCACTGGAGATAAATAAGAGCCATGGGAGCATTCAGAAATGGATGCAAAATATAGTGAACAGCAGCTGTAGACATCATGACCCCCTGGTCAGAGAAAATTGGGGATAGACTGGAAAAGCACACTGTTGCCAGGAAAAGGCAAGTGTATGTGACTGGGGATCCTCTGCTGAGGAGGACAGAGAGGCCTATAACTAGAAGTGACCCTGAGAAGAGAAGCGTGTACTGCTTTCCTGGAGTTAAGATACGTGATGTGGATCTGAGGCTGAAGAGGATCCTAATGGGAGCAGGAAAGAATCCCTTTGAATCAAATCATAGGGTTGGAAGGGACCTCATGAGATCATCGAGTCCAACCCCCTGGGAATTGAACCCAGGACCTTCTGCTTTGAATCCTCTGATTGTCATTCATGTGGGTACAAATGATATAGCTAGCTTCTCACTGGAACTTATCAAAGGAGACTATGCTAGGCTGGGGAGGACTCTCAAGGAGCTGGAGGCTCAGGTGATCTTCAGTGGGATTCTGCCGGTCCCTAGAGCAGGACAACACAGGTATGAGAAGATTCTGGCAGTTAATAGATGGCTCAGGCAGTGGTCTTACAAGGAGAGCTTTCGGATGTATGGGCACTGGAAGGCGTTCAAGGACAGAAGACTGTTTGCTTGGGATGGACATACCCTGAATAGGGAGGGAAACAGACTTCTGGGAGGGAGGCTAGCTCAACTGATTAAGAGAGCTTTAAACTAAGGAGTGTGGGGAGATGGTTGGGAAATGGTTGGACAATCTCTAGGCCTGATACGAGGATTGAGAGGCAGGAAACTGACTTCAGAAAAGACAAAGATGTGGGAGGCAGTATGGATGTTAGAAAGGAGGGAAGTACAAATACTGGTCTGAGAGAGATGTTGGAGGTAGTAAAAAAAGAGCCACATTGGGTAACAAATGTGAGCAAAGCCGAGCAGCAAAAGCTAAAATGTTTATATACCAATGTGAGAAGCCTAGGTAATAAAATGAAGGAACTGGAACTACTGGTAGAGGAATTGAAACTGGATATTATAAGGATAACAGAAACATGGTGGAATAGTACACAACTGGTGTACGGGCATTGAAGGCTATGTGCTCTTTAGGAAAGACAGATGTAATGGCAAAGGTGGCGGTATGGCATTGTATATCAACAATGCAATAGAATGCAAAGAAATTCAGAGTGATGGAATTAGTAGCACAGAGTCTATCTGGCTCCAAATCATATTGGAGAAGAAAGCTACTAGAGTTTCTCCTGGATTACTGCTTGGGGTGTGTTACAGACCTCCAGGATCTGATTTGGACATGGATAGAGAACTCTTTAAGGCCTTTAAGGAAGTAAACACTACTGGGAACTGTGTGATTATGGGAGACTTTACCTTCCCAGATATAGGCTGTGTTCACACAGCACTTTTGTTTCGAAACAACCTCATTGTTTCGAAACAAAAAAAAAACATGTTCACACGACACACAGTTGTTTCGAAACAAGTTAAACCCCACTTGGGGACGAAACAACCTTGTTTCGAAACACTTGTTTCGAAACAACTTGTGTGAACATGTTGTTTCGGAACAAGAGGTTCCGAAACAACAGGTCAAGGGTTGCCCCCTCAGCACCCTGGCCAGGGAACACTCAGCACCCTGGCCAGGGTGCTGAGGGGTGTCCCCTGGCCAGC
>ML682082.1:41868-108639 GCA_007922195.1 Podocnemis expansa | reverse complement strand
ATGTTATTTCGAAATAAGGTGTTATTTCGAAACAGGTTGTTTCGACACAACTTGTTTCGAAATAACCCTGTGTGTGTGAACACAGCCATAGACTGGAAGATATGTGCTAGCAGCAATAAAAGGGCCCAGATTTTCTTGGAGGTAATAGCAGATGAATTTCTCCATCAAGCAGTTTCACAATCAATAAGAGGAGATTCGATCTTAGATTTGGTATTAGTCAGTACTGAGGACCTCATAGAGGAATTGGTTGTAGGGGACAACCTAGGTTCTAGTAACCATGAGCTAATCCAATTTAAACTGAATGGAAGGGTAAACAAAAATAAATCTGTGACCAGAGTCTTTGACTTCAAAAGGGCTAACTTCAAAAAATTAAGGGAATTAGCTAGGGAAGTGGACTGGACCAAAGAATTCATGGATATGAACATTGAGGATGCTTGAAACTGCTTCAAGACAAAGCTGCAGGAACTATCTGAAGCCTGCATTCCAAAGAAGAGGAAAAAATTTTCAGGCGGGGGTTCTAAACCAAGCTGGATGAATGTACATCTTAGACAGGTGATTTGGAGGAAACACAAAGTCTACAAAAAGGAGTGGAAGATGGGAGGGACAGGAAAGGAGGGCTACCTTGTAGAGGTCAGAGCATGTAGGGATCAAGTGAGGAAGGCCAAAAGCCAAGCAGAGTTAGACCTTGCAAGGGGCATCAAAACCAATAGTAAAAAGTTCTTCAGCCATATAAATAGAAAGAAAACACAGAAGGATGAAATTGGACCACTATACACTGAGGATGGGATAGAGATCAAGGATAATCTAGGCATGGCTGAATATCTAAATAAGTACTTTGCCGCTGTCTTTAATGAGGGTGATGGTGAGATTGGGGACAGAGGTAGGGCTGCTAATGGGAATGAGAATGTAAAAGTGAATATTACCATATCTGAAGTGGAAGCCAAGCTTCACTTGCTTAATGGAACTAAATTAGGAGGTCCGGATAATCTCCATTCAAAAATATTGAAGGAACTTGCACATGAAATTGCCAGCCCTTTAGCAAGGATTTTTAAAGTATCGGTGAACACAGGGTTTCTACCTGATGACTGGAGAATTGCTAATGTAGTCTCTATTTTCAAGAAAGGGAGTAAAGGGGATACAGGTAACTACAGGCCTGTTAGTTTGACTTCAGTAGTATACAAGGTCTTGGAGAAAATTTTGAAGGAGAAGGTACTTAAGGATATTGAGGAGAATGGTAACTGCGATAAAATACAACACGGCTTTACAAAAGGTAGAATATGCCAGACAAACCTGATCTCCTTTTTTGAGAAGATAACAGATTTTTTGGATAAAGGGAATGAGTTAAATTTCAGCAAGGCATTTGATTCAGTTCCACACATGGGATTATTAGTTAAATTAGGAAAGATGGGGATTAATATGAAAATAGAAAGGTGGATAAAGAACTGGTTACAGGGGAGACTACAGAGGGTCATAGTGAAAGGTGAACTGTCTAGCTGGAAGCAGGTTACTAGTGGAGTTCCCCAAGGATCAGTCCCGGGACCCGTCTTATTCACCCTTTTGTTCCTGACCTTGGCACAAAAAGTGGGAATGTGCTAATTAAGTTTGCAGACAACACCAAGCTGGGAGGTATTGCCAATACAGAGGAGGATCGGGATAGCATACAGAATTATTTGGATGACCTTGTAAAGTGTAGCATTAGAAATAGGATGTAATTCAACAATGGGAAGTGCAAGGTCATGCACTTAGGGACAAATAACAGGAATTTTTCTTACAAATTGGGAGTGTATCAGCTGGAAGTGATGGGGGAGGAGAAGGGCCTGGGTGTACTGGTTGATCACAGAATGACAATGAGTAGCCAATGCGATGTGGCAGTGAAAAAAGCTAATTCTGTCCTGGGGTGCATCACAAGGAGTATTTCCAGTAGAGATAGGGAGGTGTTAGTATCATTATACAAGGCGCTGGTGCAACCTCACTTGGAATATTGTATACAGTTCTGGTCACTCATGTTTAAGAAAGATGAAGTCAAACTGGAACAGGTGCAAAGAAGGGCTACAAAGATGATTCATGGAATGGAAAATGTTCCCTATGAGAGATGACTTAAAGAGCTTGGTTTGTTTAGTCTGACCAAAAGAAGGCTGAGAGGAGATATGATTACTCTTTATAAATACATTAGAGGGATAAATACAAGGGATGGAGAGGAATTATTTGAATACAGCGCCAATGTGGAGACAAGAACAAATGGATACAAACTGTCCTTCGGAAAATTTAGGCTTGAAATTAGATGCAGATTCCTAACCATCAGAGGAGTAAAGTTCTGGAATAGTCTTCCACGGGAAGTGATGGGGGCAAAAACCTTAGGTGCCTTCAAAACCGAGCTTGATAAGTTAATGGAGGGAATGATATGATGGACAGGGTAGCTTGGCCATTGTCTGTCTTTCACTACTAGTGAGATGGGTATGATAGTGACCTGGGAAGGAGCATTAGATCAAGTGGGTTCTGAGTTATTACAGAGAAGTTCTTGACTGGCTGTTGTGGACTTGCCCTCATGCTCAGGGTTTAACTGATCACCATATTTGGGGTCGGGAAGGAATTTTCCCCTAGGGCAGATTGGCTTGGGTGCTGGGGTTCTTTTGCCTTCCTCTGTAGCATTGGGCATGGCTCATTTGCTGGTTGATTCTCTGTATTAAAGCTAAACCTGGTTTAGTATGAAAAAAAAGCCTTTTTTGAGATAGCTTTTTCAAAAAAAGCCATCGCCGGACGTGGCAAAGACTTTTTTTTTTATTTTGAAAAAGCCTGCCTATCTCTTCTACTGCCTTTCTTTTTTTCAAAAAAGGAAGTCCGGCGTAGACTTTCACTTTCAGGGGGGAAAAAAGCTGCATTATTTCAGGACAAGGAGCCGGTTCCTGGACTGTTTTCCCAAAAAAGCATTTTTTTAAAAAGTTATTTTGAACTAATTTTTTTGAATATACTTCAAATTTTTTTTTGAAATTCTGTGCAATGCAGACATAGCCATCAAGACATTTGATAATGGTTATTATCTACCTGTAAATTATAGGTGTTTTTCATTTTGAACATCTCTTTCGTATCCTGTTTATCTCTTTACATCAGTGCCACAATGTGAAAAAAATACCAAGAAATGTTTAAGTTTAAAAGCATGAGCCATGCTATTGAGGCATTACAGGTACCATTCAGAAATATCTTACAAAGTGTTTTTTTTAAACAGCCTCCTTACACCATACTTGCTATCCTATTCAAATAAAACAAACCTATTTTCCTTTTCCCATAATAAAGAAAAATTACTCTGTTTAGTTCTGTGACACTATCTGGATTGGGGTGACCATTTATAATCTTATGACACTATCTGGATTGGGGTGACCATTTGTAATATTATTGATATTGATGTTGCAAAATTAAAATAATTCTTATAAAAATGTGCTATGCCAGGTATTGTTGGAAAGGCTATAATTTGCTAAGTACCACAATAATGTTTGTGTGCATGTATCAGTTTTATATTATAAGTTCCTCATATGTATGGTCTATTTGTATTTCAGATTTGTGCTGTGCTTCTGGGTGACACCCCAGACATAATGGCAGCAGCACTAAGCCTGCTTTATGGCCCACTCAGGGAACTCAAGTGTATAGTGAATTGGAATCCAGTGAAAGAATCCAATGGGGACACCTTCTGAGTCAGCAGGGCGTGTAAGAACATACCTATGGATAGGTCAGTCTGAGGCTTTTCCATGCCACGTGCTGTGTGGTTGTGTCTGGGACAAGCCACATGACAAAGGAAGATAAAAAGCAACTCTACCATTCCCATCTTATCTTCATTGCTCCTTCCTACCTCTGGATCAACTCATCTGCAATTGGAGCTGTGAAACAAAAGACTGAGACCCATCTAGGTACTGGATGTACACCACGGGAACTATACACGCTTGCAAACTCCAGAGTTCTGCTGAGAATCTGATACATATGGACTTTAAAATCATTTGTATGGTGCTGATGGCTTTGATCATTTAATATCTCTCTTCTTATTTGTTTCTTTCCTTTTCAAATAAACCTTTACTTCTAGTTACTAAAGATTGACTGGTAGTGTGGTGTTTTGGGTAAGATGCAAACATATTGATCTGCTACTTTGGCTGACCCTTTGTGGATCAGGAGAACATTTCTGGTAAAGAGATTAGAATTTTAAAAACTTCTATCTTTACTGGGCCTGGATGCTAATTGGGAGCCAGAGTGAAATGCAATGAAGGGGGCTGTATATTTCTTTTGGGAAACTTCTTGATAACCAGTGTGGGGAATTAGAAGCACTGTTTGTAACCGATTGGGGAAATATAGCTACAGTGTTTGCCTTCAGTCTGAGAAAACCTGCTCTTCTTTTTGCAGCATACCCTGACCTTGGCACTTTTGGGTGGGCTACGCTAGGCACAGACAAGTCACGCTGTGTGCTTTGCATTATGTGACACACCCTAGGGCATCATTCAAGAACTCAAAATAGTATTAAAATGGCAATATGGAGATGCTCAGTTAACCCCTTTAATAAAATGAATATGGAAATGCTTAGTTAACCCTTTAATAAAATATATTACAATAATTTTAGGAGTGGAAGATATACACAGAAACAGTCAGATATGCAGCTGGGGTAATTAACGTTGGAGTCAATAGAGCTAAGCAGCTATAGAGGATCCAGTGGTATCTTTTCGAACATTTCTGAGCTCCACCACAGCTTTCACAAACAGGCTTGATCCTGTAAGGGGCTGAATGCCTTAATGATTTATTGAAATCAATGGGTATTGAAGACACTCAGCACCCTGCAGGATGGATCCCAGTACTCTGTGTTACATGACTAATATTAGAAGGAGAGAGCTAAAATTTCCTTTGTTTGTCTGAGCAATATGGGATACTAAATTGAAACTAATTTATAGGTCAGTTCAATGCCCCACTGATGTTATCTGCTTTGATTATGAAGCAAGGAGTTATGGATATGAATTATTATTCGGCGGGATAAGACTGTCCACTGGACTTGCCTACCCATTTCTCCAGCAACTACCTGTATGTCTATTTCTGTGAACTATCAGCTAAGGTTGGAACTTCCTGTTAATTGATCCTTAACTGATTCACATGGTTCTACCTCATATTCCCCATTATGAAGCATTTCTTCCTGGAGGCATTACGAAGAATTAGCCAGTTAAAAGAGAATAGACTGAGGACCAAGTGGGTACAATTGATGGGTTTTCAACAACAATAAGAAATATATTATTCATACACATATTCTGTGCAAAATCATGTACATATTTTGAATGCAACCTTCTCCCCCATCTTACATATGTTGCTTGCCTTCTTTAACTGTAAGTTTTTTGGAAGCAGGAACAGGATGTGTGCATGCAGGAGAGGGTGCTTAGTAGAGTATGGGTACTACTGGCATACAAATAATACATTAATCAATGCAGTGCATAAATGAGTTCAGCTACAGTGACACTTGGCTTGGGCTACAGCCATTTACACCAGCTGAGGATCTGACATAATATTTTTATGTGCAAAATCTCAGGTGGCTGTTGCATATTCAGAACTCAATTGTTTTACAGAATATGATGGAGTTCTACTGGATTAATTGAGGATTATGCAATAGTGCACATTTGAGGGCAGGATTTTGCACTTAGTATGATTGTACCTGAACCTACAATCCCAGGATCTTAATTATGAAAAAATGTCTAGACAATCCTATGCACTGCTAGTGCGAGTAACACACCCTTTTCTTGTTGGGTCTATTTTCACAGTTGAATGAGTGATACTTTTCCATGATTTTTGTTTATATTCTCAAAATAGCGATCTTCATGATAAAAAGTCATCTGATTAATTGCTTGTGGTGGTAAATAATCTGCCATGTAACAATATGCAGGCATGACATTTTAAAAACCACAAATATGCTAAGAAGAAAGTAGGCTGGTGCAATTTCTGTCTGTGGATTTGGAACTTCCATTGGTTACATTACTGACTTGCAGTCAATTCTGCACCACACAACACAACAACTTCAGTAAAATCCAGATTGACAGCATGACAGGAAAGTTGGCAGAACACAGGGTCCTGTTGCTAAGCAATACTTGGCAATACAATACATGCACATTATGGCATTCATGATACCCTGAGGAGAGGAGATGTTTTCAATTCGATAAAAAGCCCTTGTTTCAGGGGAGGGAAACAAAATGGAGACGAGCAGTGGCATGAGAGCACTTCCCTCCACTGCACCCCCTTCTGGTCCTGAGGATGCATTACATTCAACATCCCCTTAAATTCTGTCAATTAATTACCTTGACTAGATTGCTTTCAATCATGTGCCCCCTTCATGGATTCTAATTTATTATATCTCTCTGCATTAGTCACCCTCATTTACTGTCACTCTGGGTTCATGTAAGAGTACTGGTCAGCTCTGTTGCCCATTGCCTCTATTCAGGAGTCTGCCTGAGTCTTCTTTCTAGAATTGGGGATGTATTTTAAACAGTCATTTTCTCTTAAGCCAAGTGTCCCCAGCAATTCTCCCTGGTGCTGGGTTGAAATTTAGGCCATCTGTAGGGCCTTAGCCAAATTCTCCTTCCCAGTTATTCCTCAGGCTCAGAGAGTTCACCTGGTAGCCTTCCCCTCCTGGCATCTGCTCTGCTAAGAGTGAACCAGCATGTGCTGGTCCTCTTCTCTCAGCTCATTGTTACTGGTTGAGAAGGGGGCCACTACCCTGCCATTCTATAGGGCTCCTAGTCCCAGGTCTCTAGAAAAACAGTAATTGATGTTTTCACAGTTATTACTTATTCCCACAACTGCTTCCTCTCTACCAATTATTTTGTAGGTCTTTCCATTTATCAAAACCTCCACAAATCTGAAAGGGACATGGCTAATGCTGGGAGTGGACAGGTGTTCACTCACTCGGTACACAAATGGGGTACACGCCAGATAGACTTGTTTGCAGCACGGCAGAACTGCAAGTGTCAGCAATTTTGCTTTCTCAGGGGTCGGGAGAAGGGGTCTCTTCCTCTTCAGCTGGTCCGACCCTCTGATGTATGCCTTCCCACTGGTCCCGTCTGATGTATGCCTTCCCACTGGTCCCCACAGCGTTCTCCTGAAGATCAGGATGGATGGAGCAAACATAATAATAATATTAATAGCTCTGGATTGGCCCAGACAACACTGGTTTTCGTTCCTACAGGACCTTTCCATAGAGACCCCACTCTGTCTCCCCTGCAGGCGGACCTCTTGACACAGGACTCAGGGCACCTGCGGCACCCGAACCCAGGTCACCTGAACTTTACAGCCTGGAGACTCTTTGGCTCCATGAGCAGGAAAGGCTCTCCTTGGATGGGGTTAGGAAGGTCCTGGTTGGTAGTAGAAGACCGTCCTCCAGGTACACCTATGAAGCCAAATGGAATGGTTTTCCGTCTGGGCTCAGGGTAAAGGAGTAGACTCTGCACTGGCCCCTCTACACCTAATCCTTGAGTATCTGCTAGAGCTTAAAGACAAAGGCCTCTCTCTTTCCTCACTGAGAGTCTACCTAGCAGCAATCTCAGCTCTCCGTGAAAAGGTAGACAGGGCCCCTGTTTTCTCCCATCCTACTTCTACTAGGTTCCTGAAAGGGTTCAAAAGGTTTTTCCCACAATCCTGTGAACCCATCCCTTCTTGGGGACCTTAACGTGGTGCTCCGGGCATTAATGGAGCCCCCCTATCAACCCTTAGACTCATGCACCCTACTGGTCCTCTCTTGGAAGGTGGCTTTACTAGTACCAATCATCTCCACTAGATGGGTTTCAGAGTTGAAAGGCTCTTTCCTCAGAACCCCTGTATACGAGGTTCTTCCCCAACAAAGTGGTCCTGCGCGACCACCCCCTTTCCTCCTTAAGGTGGCTACTCCCTTTCACCTCAGCTAGAAGATTTGCTTGCCAGTTTTTTATCCAGACTCTCAGGTACAGAGAACCAGAGGAGGTGGCATACCCTGGATGTGAAGAGAGCACTTCTAACATACATCGAGCGCACACGTCCATTCCGTAAGACCTCCCAACTCTTTGTGGCAGTCGCCGAACACAAAAGAGGTCTTCCAGTGTCCTCACAGTGCATTTCCAAATGTATAGTAAACTGTATCAAAGACTGCTATGGAAGGTTGAATATACCCCTTCCTGGAACTAATAGAGCCCATTCTACTAGGGCTGAAGTGTCATCAACAGCCTTCCTTGCCAAGGTCGCGATCCAAGAGATTTGCAGGGCCGCTATGTGGTCGTCAGTACATACTTTCACAATGCACTATGCTATTGTCCAACAGGCTAGAGAGGACACCGTGTTGGGCAGAGCCATACTCAGTGTGGGCAAATTGTAGCTCCTCCCACCATCCTTAGGAATGGCTATCAGTCACCTGTAACTGAATGATGTGAGCAGCGCTCGAAGAAGAACTGTGGGTTACTTACCAGTATCCCCATCCTTCTTCGAGATGGGCTGCTCACATACATTCAGGCCCCTCCCACCATCCCCACTAATGGAGTTGGTGAAGGTATAAGGGACTGGGAGGGTCAGGGTCACGGTCACCTATACTATGCGGTCGCAGTGCAGAGGGGGTGCAGGCCATGTGCCCTGACCTGACAGGCTAAGGCTAAAAGACTCTCCAAGCTACTGTGCACTGTGGCATGTAGACACCTGTAACTGAATGTATGTGAACAGCCCATCTCAAAGAAGGACAGTTACTGGTAAGTAACCCACCATTACTGTTTTTATTATGAAGCTATATTTTTCTGAGTTAACCAATCAGGTGTGATACATTTTGTACATGATTCCAGCATTAGAATTAATTATTTTCCTGGTGTTGAACACAGTTGTACACGGCTTTGTAAGTTTCCAGAACATTTGGGTATACAAGGCGTTGAGTAAGAATGTGGCTCCAGTTAAATCAATAGCAAAACTAACATTGATCAGAGAGGCCAAGGTTTTATCCAGAGTTGTTACATAGTGTAATCATGGAATCTGAAGAGAGAAAAAGACCTATCAGATCACCAAGCCCATCCCCCAGCAAGTACTGGCTATAGTGGTGTATTGGAAGCAATTATTTCTAATGTATCCAACCAAATTTTTATTTGGCTATTGCAAAATTACTGTCTTTTTCTTAAATAATTATAGGAGCCAATTCTCTTTCACTCAGGGGCTGGTCCTGCAAGTTTGTGAACACTGACTCCAATTAAGCAATATGCGTATGCTTAACTTTAAGCATATAAATAGTTACAGTGATGTCAAGGACCTTTCATGTACGTGTGTGCGTTTCTGGATCAATGCTCAGCACATTGCAGAACTGAACTGTGAGGCCATAATATGCATTAGAAATTAATTCCCTAGCTATATTTTTCCCTGAATGAGCAGTCAGGCAAAGATGTAAAAGTGTTTAAGGTTACTGAACTGTCTATGGAAAGAGAAGGCCTCAGTCAGTAAAGCTTTACTCTCCACCTCAGTTCAGTTTGTTTTAAATATATGCAGTACGTGATCTGTATGTGTGAGGATAGTTTTCAAGGCATCTTTTCTGTGGCATCCTTCTATGGACCGTGTAATACCAGTCAAATCAGGGCATTCTTGCCATGCCTGGATTCAGTAGCTCTTTATTATACTCTTATTTCCCTAGGTGCGTGTTATTGACTGTCAGAGCTGTGGGCTGAACTTATAGTCTGTTGAGCTGCTTGGAAACGGAGGCTGTTCTTCTATGTGGATGAATGCATATGTACACAAGTACAGCTCAGTCCTAGTCAATTAATTTTCTCTTGCCACTTACATTGAGGCCAAGCTTTTGGACGATAAAGGAAGATACCCTTTTAATAAAAAGAAAATCCCTAGTGAAGCTTTTACTCTAGATTTTTATTAGGGAACACATCAGAAGAGCAGTGTTCTATAACACTGTGAGAACACATGAGAGCACAGTTTGTCCATATGGTAATTGTACAGCACTTACTGTAGATCCCAGCCTATTCATTTCTTGCTTGTGTGATTATGACCACTGTTTGTGTCTGTATCATACATGCGGAGAAACGTGCATCTCATATGATTCATCCTGCAAGTTGTCCAAATACTGATCCTCCTTCTCACTGTCTTTGGTAGTAAAAGGCCCTCCAGTGGGTCTCCATGAGTGTGTGGCAGAGTGACTGTCAGTATTGGCCCTAATTCAGTTTTCTGAGAAGCAGCTTCTTTGCTTTGTAAAAATTCCTTGCCTTTATGTTTCACTTCACAGCTAGCCCATTTCCCTTTTCCCCATCCATCTGAATTTTTCTTGTACCTTGTGTTTCTTTTTCCCCTTTCAGAGTCATACTACCAATCTGGGACTAGTAGCCATGTTTGCTCATGTCTTATTCTGGACAGTGCTGAGATACCACAGTGATGGACATCGTGTCAGATCCTGAAAAGAATTCTATTATCTGTATTGGGGTAGCACCTAGAGGCTCCGTGTGGGACTGGGCCCCATCACGATAAGCACCAAACACCAAGTAATGAAAAGACGGTCTCCGACCCAGACACCTTACATTTTGTAGGTAGCATTTCACTCTGATCTTTAAGGAAAGCAGCCCTCTTATTATGGCAGTTCACGTTTTAAGGTAACAATTAGCATGTAGCTCAATAAGTCTTTTATGATGATTAGCATGTAGATCAATAGCTAGATCCTCTGAGCTATAGCAGGCTATATAGAGGAGACAGGGCTTCACCTCTTCTCAGCAACAGCAGAGACAGCTCCAGCTGTGGAGGTGCCACAGGAGGCAGCTGCAGTTAGCTGAGTAGAAGGAAAATAAGTCTTCTTAATACAAAATTCTGGTCATTGAGCTCATCTCCCCATTAGTACACATTGCTCTGCCATGGTTCCCAATCCCATTGGGTTAGAACTCACTCAGGTGTTACAGGTTGCCATTGTCCCTCCCCTTCCAAATTGTCTTTGGTTCTGAAATATGAATAGGAGTCTTCAATCCCTATCATTTGCTCCTTCTCTGTTTTTTTTCCCTCCTTTACCCAGGGGCATCGTTGGTGCTGGGTACCTGGGGCATGTGCCCCAAATCCCAGTGCCGGTGCCCCGGATCTCCCTCCCAGTCTCCAGCCCAATCGGCAGCCCCATCCTCAGCTGGGGATCCGGGGCATGGCGTCCCGCAGCCATGGCAGGGAATCCAGGGCCTGGCCGCCCGTGGCGGTGGCGGCTTCGTCCCCGGCCAGGGATGCGGGACCCAGCCACCTGTGGCCACTTCCAGCCCCATGCCCAGCCGGGGATGCGGGGCCTAGCTGCATGCGGCGGCGTGGTGGATTCCGGCCCTGTCCACTGCGAGGGGGCGGGGCCTGTGGCCAGGAGGGAGGACCTGCAGGCCGGGGGCGAGTCCTGGGCCCGTGTCCCGGGTCCCTCCCTGGGGCAGTGATGCCTCTGCCTTTACCATTTCCCTTTTCTTCTTGTCTTTTTCCTCCTTTATGTTTCCTCCTTTACATTTCCGCTGTTGATTCTTGTTTACCCTTCCTCATTATTTTCCTTGCTTCCCTTTCTCAGCCTTGGTGAAGTCCTTTCATTTCTTAGCATCTCCCCTTTGCTTTCTGCCTTTGACAGTTCTCCCTCTGAAGCTTTCTCTTCCAATCGCCACTGATGTCGCCAGCTGCTGTATACACTCCTCATGCTCTCTCTCGTTTTGCAGATCCTTACCGTTCACTTATTTTTGCCCTTCCTTCAGCTGTCTCTCTCTCTTCCTAGTTCCCTCTCTTGTTTTTCTTCTCTTTTTCTCTATACTCTATTCCCTTAGTGCTTTGCTGGCAACATGTAAAATTTCTAATAAGTAGGCAGAGTGGGGGGACACTAGGCATAGCCACTGAACAGTTCTGTGGGCATTCTGATGAATGTGAGGCTATCATCATCTTTTAGAAGATAGAAAGAAAAAAAGCAGAGAGGAAAAATAATTAAAACTCATCAGAGAACATGTAATACCTGACTTGAAAAAAAATCCCCCCATTAAAAATAGCGTTGTTTCCTTTCTACTCAGATAGCTTCCCTTTATCCTCTCTGACCCAGCCAGCCTTCTTCCCCATTACTCCTTGACCCACAGATTGCTCCATCTGACTCAAAAGATTGACCAAGGACCATTACTAGACCTGTGGCCACATTAACTATCCCCAGAAAACTTTCAAAGGTAGCACAAGGAGTCATCAAGTTGGAAGGTTCTGGTGACTCTGGGGCTGGCAGAGAATAAGTGAGGGACCCTCTGAAAGACACAAATTCCAATAGCTGCTTTGGTTCACTGTCACATCGGTGCAGCTCCCACATGGTACATGGGAGAAACAAAAATTCTGTCCCTTAGGCCTGTTCTGCTTTAGAAAATTAGTTCAGTTTAACTCTCTGGAGTACAAATAACCCATACCCTTGATCGACATAATGAAACCAACCTAAGTCCCTGCCCGTGTCTACTGCTTCTCGATGAGGTAAGTTGCCTGTGCTGATAGAAGAATCCTTCCCATCAGCATAGATAGTGTCTGCACTGAAGCACTATCGAGGCACAGCTGCAGCAGCACATTTGTGTGTCTGTAACATTTTAAGCCAGTATTTCTCAAATACAGCTACTCTAGCTATCCCTAAAAACCTTTTGAAAGCATGGGCTTTTCTTATGGCCACAGCCTTAGGCGAATTGATTAGGGGGGAAAGGGCAAACCAGCAGCCCCCCACAAGTCAGGGTTGGGCCCTGCCCACCTCTGGGGCCACAAATACAGAGAAGCAGGCAGTTGGTGTGAATTCTCCTACATCCCAGGGCTGACAGGGCTCAGATTTCTGGCTTCAGCCCCAGGGTGGCAGGTAGTGGTCTCTGGGGTAAGTCTTCAGGCCGTGGCCATGGGATCACGAACTCTGCCATCACTCCTGCCCATCCCTGCCTTCTTTGGCCTCAAGCTCTGACCATGTGGAGCCAGGCTCCAGCCACAGGATCTGAGGGGTTTCAGGCTCTGACTCTGGGTTCAGCTCACCATTTATCAAATTTCTCAAATCAACTTTAAATGGAGTCCTATTTCTAGGACCTCAGTGAGGGAAAGCTGTAAGCCTTTCTTGGCCCACAACTTCAAAAAATCTTTACTATCCACTGAATAATAAGAACACAGACCTTCTAGCTGATTTAGGTGGCTAATGAGGTTGGCCTGAGGCATGATAGCTGTGAATCAGGATACTGCCTGAATTACAGCAGTGAAGCTTCAGACATTTTCCACCAGAAATTTTCTTTGCCAGACTCTTTAGGATAGATTGAACTCTTTAACCCCTAAAATAAAAATGAAAATAGACAGTGGAGTAAGCATTTAAAAACCATCATCTGTGGAGTGGAGCATTTGAAAATGCACCATCTCTTACTCTAAATGTAAACCTTATTAGCCCTTTATCTAGTGCACAGTTGTACTGAATTTCTGAAATTCATCAGACAAAAGCTTTATTGCTTATTTATCCCCTGTCCACGGCAGACTAAAAAAGGCAGCATTTATGCAAAGTTCAGCTCCTTGATAAGCAATAGCTTCCGCAGTCTCTTAAAGCTCATAGGAATACAAACTCTGTCCTTTTTTGGAAAACCAAAATCCTTTGATGATAATTGCAGTTCAATACTCCTCTAAGAACGCCCTTCCAAACCACAGCTACTCAGGGAGTCAAGGTGTCAGCAGCTGCTACTCTTGAACAGCTGGTGAATGTGAAAAATGAGAGATTTCTTCCACTTCTTAGAATATTTACGTGAGAGGAGAAGGGTTCAGGGTTCATATTTACTATGAAGAAAATGGCCGACATGCATTGGCAGAGTAGGTAGTGTGAGGCGATTTTAGACTTTGTCTACACTAGGATATTTTGTCAAAAAAGTCAGCTTTTGTCAGCAAAACAGTCCTAGCGTACACACTACACTCTTCTCTTTGCTGACTCAATTGCCCTGTTTTGCTGACGAAATAAAACCACCTGAACAAATGGTGTAGGGCTTTGTCGGCAAAGCTAAAGCAGCACAATGTCAGTGTGGATACTGTGGCCCCTTAGAGCAGTGGGGAGCTGTCATACTTGTCAATTTCTCTGCTCTAATAGTAAGGGAACTTGGCAATTTTACTGCTTTGAGCAGTGAAGTTGACAAGGGGGTCCCAGGAGTAGGGTTTTAGCTGCCTCGGGCTCCCCAGAGTCTGGGAGGCAGCCTCCAGGGCTCGCTGCCCATCACATTGCTGGGGCCTGGAGAGCCCAACAGCTGAATCCTGCCACCACCGATTCCCCTTGCCCCGCTCAGCCCGTAAGGAGGGAGAGTGGAGCCAGTGGTGGCAGTGTTAGGACTTGGAAAGCATTGGACACAGCATACCGAGTCCTAGTGCTGCCACCCTGGCTTCCCTCGCTCTACTCCCTGGCTGAGAATGGCAAGGGGAGCTGGCAGTGGCTGTGGTCCCAAGGCTGCCATGTTTGAAGGGTCTCCTGAGCACAGCAGCCTCAGGATCGCTGCCAGCCTGAGAGCTGCCGTCACTAGCTCCCTTTGACCTGCTCAGCCTGTGAGTATAGCGAGAGGAATCAGAAGTGGTAGGGGTGCTTGTGTTGTACGAGGACAAGTCAGAGGACGAGACAAGCTAGTGGTGGTGAAATGGAGCTAACTAACAGGTGCGATGCACTGAGGAAGAGAAATAGGCAGGAGATGAGTAGTGTGGAACTAAGGAAAGGAAGAGAACATGGGGATAGCCAAGGACTGAAGCCTAGGGAAAAATAAAGATGATGTACAGGAGGATTGCAAGAGAAAAATATAAAACAGATTCATGTCAAAACTGGTAATAGACAGGTCGATGCGATCAGGGACTCCACATGTATAGAAGAATACTCAGAAGCTATGTTCCCTCTAAGTTTTGGCAGCTTGTGTGCAAAATTTTCAACCCGTGTGCAGAACTTTTTCTGAATAAAATTTTTGTGCAAATTCACGTGATGGAAATTATTGAAAAGTATAGAACAATGAAAAATTAATAAGTTATTTAAAATTGTTTTTATTAATAATTTGAATGTATTATATGCTTATGTGACATTGTGTCATCAATTCTTCAGTGTTGTTTGTCTGCCTTAGTCAGTTTTCCAAAATGAATAAGGACATAAAAAAAGTTAAAAAAGGGAAAGCAGCTAATTTGCCTCTTGTTTTTCATTTTGCACAGCAGCCCATTTTACAATTTAAAAAAATTTGTCCGAAATTGTTTCTAGCCAGTTCAAATGTGTCCCTTTGTTTGTTTTACTTAATTGGTCACTGTTAGTAATTTTAATCATGATACACTTTATTTTCCTTCATTTTATTAGTGGTTGCTATATATTTTCACCCCAATTTAGCCCTTCCCTAAGAAGCAACAAGCCAAAAGTTAAAAAATCTAACACAGGACTTGAACCTGTGACCCTGCTATTATAAGGCTGCTGTACTACCAACTGAGCTATGAAAATGCCATCAACAGCAAAACAAAACAAAACCACAAAAAAAAAAGCAAGCTTCTAGGCGTAAATGATAATTATGTACTCCACTGCCACTTGATATTTTTCCCCTTCCTATAAACTGCTCTTTGTTAGTTTGTTTGTTTGTTTTTAAAACATTCTACTTATCAGAAATGAAAAGCTGATCCTCAGCTGCGCTTAAGGCCTGCCCCCCCTGCCCATCTTCAGCTGCTCTCCCAGGCTGCCCCCTCACCCAGCTGATCCTTGGCCATAGTTCAGGCTGCCCCCTCTTCCAATCCTCAGCAACTTTGCCAGCCTGAACTCCCAGCCCTGGGTCAAACCTCAGCCGCTCTGCCGGCATGGCCCTGCCAGGCTCCTGCCCCACTCCCCCCTGCTGATCCTCGGTGCTTTCCCGGCCTGGCCTTGCCTGGCCCCGGCCCCCACTGATCCTTAGCCGCTTTTGCTGGCCTTGCCCTTCCCAGCCCTAGCACCCCTGCCCCAGCCAATCCTTGGCCGCTTCCCCCACACACACCTGGCCGATCATCAGCTGCTTTGCTGGCCTCGTTCTGCCTGTCTTCGGCACCCCTCCCCACTGCGCAGCTGGCCTGGCCCCAGCCCTGCTCCATCCCCCGCCCCGGCGGATCCTCGGACGCTTTTCTGGCCTGGCCCTCCCTGGCCCTGGCCCCGGTCCCCACCAACCACCCGGCCAATCCTTGGCCACTTTGCCAGCCTTGCCCTGCTTGGCCCCACCTCCCCCCTGCTACTCAGCTGGCCCAGCCCAGCCCAGCCCCTACAGTTCTGGAGGGGTAGTCTGGTAGTCTATTTCAGCAAACCAAACAAGTTGCTTTGACTCAAACAGGGTGCAAGTAGGCCCTGTCACAGCAATAGATGAGAAGGTCGTAATGATAAAAGAGGGGCATATTACCTTCTGTAATGAGTTAGCCATTCCAAGTCCCCATTCAGACCTAATCTGATGCTGTGATATGTGCTGCATGTATTCTATCATCAGATTATACCAAACTGACAACATAAATGAACAGCTGTCTCACATCACACAGCTCAATAAGAAGTAAAAAATATGGTCTTCTTCAGCATCCCAGTCCTCTTACCACTGGACACTGGATTCTATGATGAGTGGTTATCAGGACCAATTTCATCACATAGTGGGTCCTTCTAATCTCAAAAAATCAGCCACACATTCAGGTCAATAGAGTACTCAGATCTTACTCAATAATCATCCTGTTGACACTCTTTTAGTAATTAAAATCTAAAGATTTATTAATAAAAGGAAAGAAGAAAAGAGTCATTAATATGTAGATCATAGCCATATAATCCCACAATTCTGTTGGGAGGCTGTTCCAGAACCTTACCATTCTGATTTTATAGGCACTGAAGATGAAAACCAGATGAAAGATGTAACAGATTCACAATGCAGCAACATACCTCCTAAGAGGCTCAGACCATATTTAAGTTTCAGAGAAATAGCCATGTTAGTGTGTATGTATCATAAACAATGGAAGTCCTGTGGTACCTTAAAGACTGACAAATTTCTTTGGGTATAAGCTTTCGTGGACTGGGATGCATCTGATGAAGTGGGTTGCAGTCCATGTAAGCTTATGCCCGAAGAAATTTGTTAGTCTTTAAGGTGCCACAGTACTTTCATTGTTTTTAGACCATATATAGCACCTTGTACCAATTCTTCACACCCCTTCGCTGGCTCCTGGTTTTAGATCAAATTCAATTCAAGGTGCTGGTTTTTCATTTTAATGTCTGGTTCTTTACTACCCCCTAAGGCAACTGTGATTGGGGATATGGTAGCTGATGAAGCACTGGTGGGAAACTCTATAGTGAGAAAGTTAGAACACTTTCAACCATGGAACTCCCTGAAACCACAGATCAAGACAAACCTATATATCTTGCCACCTTCTGGCAAAATGGAAAACTCATCTCTTTGAGCAGTGTCCCTGTGTGTGCAAAATGGCCTACATTTGTGGTGGAGATAATCAACAGGATAATCTTATGAAATTGGCATAAATCTGTGTGTTGTCCTCTTGGATACATAGATGTGGTACCTAGATGCTGTTGTGAAGAGCATATTATAAATGCATAGATTAATTAGCTTAACTAGACAGACATTATTTGACTGCAATGAGTCAAAGGTTTACTTTTTGGTTGCACCAAGTCAAAAGCTTACCAGCCACATCCTCATGTCAATTGAAAGTCTGCACTGTAAAGCTTAGGTTCTTCTCTGTGTTCCTGAAATGGATGAATATCCAGTCAGAGAAGCTAAATATACTTTCTCGCTGTGCTTGGATGTTTCATGAGAAGTATGCGTACCTGCGACCTAGTCAACTTGGAGTAAATCATGAAGGCAGTATCTTCGCAAATTATCAAAGAAGGATAAGGAGTGGGAGGGTGGAAAGGGGAAAAATATTTAACACAGTGGTTCCCAAATGTAGTCCAAGGACCCCTGGGGGGGCCGCAGTGGGGGGCTGCAGATTGGCTCCAAGAGGTCCGTGGACAGGCTGGGAGCTGGGGTCGGATACCACCAGTGTCTCTGGTTCCCACAGAGCCCCAGGCTTCTGGTTTCCACAGGCAGGGAGTTTTGAAAACTCCTGCCCTGCCTGAGCATGGGGGGTGGCCAGGTGCAGCAGCACCACTGGTGGCCAGGTAAGGGGGGGAAAGGAGCCTATAGGGGTTGGGGATGGGCAACTGGTGGGGGCCCAAAGAACAGGTTGGCAGGAGGGGGCAGGGGCCATGGCAGCGGCAGCTCTCGGCTCCCTGGGCAGGGGGAGGGGGCCATGGCCATGGCCATGGTGGCTCCTGGGCTGGGGTAGGGGGCTATGGCTCTGTCGGCTCCAGCTCCCTGGAAGGAGAGTGGCGTGAGTCCAATTCTGCCTGGTGTGGGCCTGATTCTGCCCTCCACCCTACAGGGGACTGTAATTATTTTTTTTTAACTACAAAGGGGTCCCCAGCCTTAAAAAGGTTGCAAACCCCTGCTTTAACATATATCAACACACATCATCACCAGCAGGAAGAATTAAAAATTCTGGTTTAGTGTAGGTGCAATGGAATGTGGAAAGAATAACAAAACACTGGGCAGGATTCCAAGGGGATTCATAGGGAGAATGCCATGGGAATAAGTGCCTGTGAAAAGACAAGTGCCTAAAAATAAAATTGATTCAGCCGTAGGTGCCAGGATGGTCTGAGTAAAGAAAGTTTCAGCCTTTCTGGGGGAAGCTATTGTCATAGGTCATGGGCAGTGAACAAGATCTTCATGAAACCTGGCTGTTGGATACCACAGGGTTGAGACTATATCCCTCAAGCTAGCAGGGTGCACCCTATCTCAGGAGAGGTAAAGAAAAATGTCAAACTCCCCATCCAATAAGATCTTGAAGCCTAGCAGAGGGGAGAGCTTGTCTGAGGGAAATTTAGAATAGAATAGAATAGAATAGAATCATAGGGTTGGAAGGGACCTCATGAAATCATTGAGTCCAACCCCCTGGGGCTTGAACCCAGGACCCTCTACATATTAAGCAGAGGTGCTAACCACTACACTATAAAAAATTCTAAAATGAAATTACTGGAAAATTTAATATGTGACTCCAGAAGGCTTTATTATGTGATGATGGCCAGAAGCTGAAAGTGGTCTTTATGGCTTAAAATAGTTACCCTTTTTGATCTTAGAATTATACGTCACATTAAAGATCTTACCAAATGTGCCCCAGGGTAATTTCTGTTGTGCCTTTGGAGAGTGAGGAGTTCCCTGCCAGTGGTTAAAGTATAATTATACGGGCCCTGGAACTCTCCTAATCTCTGAGCCCCCTTCCTGTATCATCCAGGCCCCCTGCATGGATGTGTGGGCCCCAGTCCACGTAGGCTTTTTTGAGCCCCACCACATTTTTTGAGCCTCAGAAATGAAGCACAGCCTCAAATCCACGTCACCCCAACCTTGTCCACTAGACCGCACTTCAGACCCCTCTTTCGCCATGTTCTCCTCAGCCCCCATTCCCTAAGCTCCCTGCCCCCAAGTCCCCACTCCAGCCCTCCTAATCCCCCACCCTACAGCTACCCCATCTTCATTTCACCCCCTTGTGACCACCCAACTCCTCCCACACATCCCTAGCTTCCTCTGTCCCTAGCTCCCACTCCAGCCCCCAACCTCCTCCATTCCTGCCCAGCCCCCCACCCTGTTCCCACTCCAGCCCTTCATAATCCCCTCCACCTCTATCCAGCCCCCACCAGCCCCTACGCAGTTTCTTTGTTCCCATGCCCCTCTCCAGCCCCCCCATTCCCCCTCCAACTCCCTCCATCCCTCCCCAGCCCCTCATCCCGACCCATTGCCCCAGAGACTCACGCTGCTCTGGACCCATTCATTCCCCCTCCTGGTTTCCAGCTCATCATGTCCACTTCCACCTCCCACTGGTGTAACGCCTAGTGCTTCCCCTTCAGGCTCTCCAAGCAGCGGGGCATGCACCACCAGCAGCAGCAGCAGTGTGGCCAGGAGCAGCAACTGTGAGGCACCAGTGGGCAGAGAACACATGGAGCAGGGGTGGGACTGCTGGGATGGCTGGGAGTGGAGTGAGCGGGAGGAAGTGTCTGCATGGGGGTAATAAGGGCAGGGGGAACACACCAGAACACTATAGGGCTGCATGCCACCCCATTATTCTATTTTTAGAGGCCCCAGAAAGCTGGCCCCTAAAAGTTGTGGGCCCCAGAACAGGATTCTGGTGTGTTCTACTTTACTTTCACCCCTGTTCCCTGCACACACACACACCCCACAAATCTTTAGATTTGGACAAAAATCAGTAAAATCAGCATGTACTTTATTTTATTAGGGACTCAACTACTATGAAAATAAAAAATAAGACTAACCAGAGGTGGCAGCAGTTAACAGACATTAATTCCTTTATGAGAATAAATCAAATATAAGCATACATGGTCCTGATTCAAAGCCTACAATGAGAAAACTCCAACTGACTTAATTGGAGTTTGGATCAGGCCCCAAATATCAGGAAGGACATATAAGATTTACCTGCAAGATCTCCAAGGCATTGAATAAATGCCATCATATCCAAAACATCCACAAAAAGATGTTTGTTCAGTATGCACGGTTCTCATTCCAGCAAGGAATTTTGGCATTTGTAAAAAACATGACACAGTGTCCCCAACTGAGGCATCAACAATAGCAATAGCTATCAAAACAAAAGTGGAATGTGGTTGGGTTGGAGGCAAGTAAAAAAAGCCAGGTCAGTTACAGTTTGTGAAATGGGCACAAGTTACAAAGACCACCTGAAATGGCCTATAACCCTAGATATCATGATGCTGGACAAGGAAGTGTCCATAATCCATAGGGCTGATGTGTTGTGGGGTCATGGGAAGAGGGGATGAAATCACTAGTAAATTTTATATAAGGTTTGTTCAGGGACTGTCCTGTTTGTCCATACAACAAACTCCATTGACAGCTTTACCCACATATCTGCACAAAGGACACCATCACAGGGCATAATCAAACCAGCTACTCCATCAAGGGCTCATTCCCCTGGTCATCCACCAATGTGATTTATGACATCATGTACTGGCTATGCCCCTCTGCTTTACACATTGGACAAACAGGACAGTCCCTGCGCCAAAGAATAAATGGACACTAATTTGACATCAGAAATAACAACATTAAAAAACTAACAGGGGAACACTTCAACCTCCCTGCTCACTCCACTGATCTTTTGTTAATAGCTATACTTAGACAAATGTGATGACAAATCAAAGTTTTAAAGAGAAACTGCAGCATTGGAATTCATATGCAGATTCGACATCATTGCCTTAGGATTAAATAGGGATCTCAGGTTTTTTTCTCATTACAACAGGTGGTTTGACTTCACCTCCCTCTATATGCTGTTCTCCATTGTTTGAATCTAAACAACTGCTTTGATTTGCTGTAAGAGTCTGACCTGATCCTATGACTTACACTTCCATGCATTTATTTTCCTCCCATTCTATAAGAGCCCATCTTCAAGCATCTGCCAAAGTGAGAGTTTCTCCCATGTAAGCTCATGCAATAAATAAATTTGTCTGTCTTTAAAAGTGCCACAAGACACCTTGTTTGTTTTGCTGAACATGACCAATATGGCTGCCCCTTTGGATCTTACCATGTACATGTTTTCAAATTACTTTTCTCAGATAAAAAGAGCTATAAAAGTACAAAGCAAGAAGGATGCAATAGTGGTTAGGGATCTAGCCTGAACCTTGGGTTAAATTCCCTGTTCTATAACAAACTTCCCACATGACCATAGGTAAGTCACTTAGTCTTTTTGTGCCTCAGTTTACTATCTGCAAAATAGGGATAATAGCACAGTGGTGGTGTTGTGTGGATAAGTACATTAACAATTGTGAGGCACTCAGACTGTGCAGCAATAATGGCTATATCAGCATCTATGATAAATCTGAGCCCTTACGAACAGAAGAAGCAAATACCATACCTGGCATAAGACCAACTAAAACTCAAACGAAGGACATACTAATACTAACAGTGAACCACGTGTAATAGGCAGAAGTGATTGAAATAGTGGGTGAGTAAACACTGTCAGAACTCTTCTCTGTTACCATAAATACATGGCATTACAATATAGTATGCTCCTCTCTTTCTAACGACGTTTCTTTCAAGGTTTCAAAATAATAAGCTACAGTCCACAACTGACAACATAATGGTACAAAACCAAAGAACAAATTGATTCCCAATCTGAAATCTTAGGAAGCCTCATGGTTTCTGACATCAGCCCAACCCAAACTGAAGCATCAAAGAAGCTATTAAATACATATATAAGAGTAAAATATTCACAAGCATAAGAGCAGTACAGAGTACGCACCACAGAAGATGAGAATAATGCCTCATAAACAATGCCCCAAAGCACACCTACTGTAGAATACCAGTCACTACCTTTTGTGCATTTTTAATCAGCCTCCACAGCAAACCAAAATGTGTGAGCTCTCCTCATAGAACATCTTCAACAGAGAAGTGCTCTTTTTTTTTAGCCCTATTCCACAGTCTGTCTTGCTGTCTTCCAGAACGCCTACCAAACCTGCTGAGACTGCACTGAATAGCTCTCTCATCCTTGGAACTCATGGGAGCCACTTTAATGAACAAAGTCCAAGATTTTAACTTGATAACGAAAGCTACCTAGGCAGATGATTAGCACGGGGCTTATCATCTGCATCAATAGAAAGGGCTCTAAAGCTCAATGAGCCTGATCTGTTTTCACTCTGTCTCCAGTCCAAAAAGTTCCATCAGCTCAAATGCAAACAGCTATACTTAATTCCTTCCATCCCTTCAGCCACACTTATGTTCCAAGCTGCTTGTTAATTTTCCCTTTCCTAGATTTTGAGAGAGACATGCATTCCAGTACCAAGTTTAGCCACCAAATACACTTAGGAGTGGGATCTTTCAGACCATCAGAAGCTTTTTACTTCACTGTCCACACTTCACTGCATATCACTGGTAAGCAGCCTAGCATTTTTGATGATGACCCCCCTCCCCAATTCTTGCTTTCTTCTGCACATATATATGTGCTATTTCTGCTCCTTTTAATAAAAAGAGTACTTAGATTTACCATAAGTTCTTTGTGGTGGTGGGGGGGTGGAGTTTGTGTGCAAATATATTTAGATTTACTAAAACTGCATATTTAAGACTGTAGATGCCTTCTCTATCAAATTTGGCCTCAATACCCAGGACATTTAAATGATGTAAATAAAAAGTGATTCTGAGTGGAAATCCTGAGGAACTCCTAACGGTAACATACTTCAGAGCTGCATATGTAACAGTCCTTTATGCATTTGGTATTTTATCACTGTCTCATTGTTTTTTCCCCTTGGGATTTTACAGTTTCTGAAATTAGAGCAGGAAGCCAACACTATTGTTTTGTAGGAGGTTACCTCCAAACAGCCAATTGTTTTAGTGACATTGGATTGCTCTGTTGAACCCAGTAAGTCTCTGTGGGTGAATTTTAGGGCACCAGATAGTAACTATGAAAAATCAGGACAGGGGGTGGGGGACAATAGTTCCTTATATGAGGGAAAAACCCACTGTTAGAGGACTAACTCTATACAGTTGAGACATCTGGCTGCTACAGTAAAATTCAGCCATCCAAAGAGCTAATGCAAGGTCTTATGTTTCTTCGTCTGTCTCTCTCTCACGTACACAGACTGGCTAACGTACATGCACATACATGTAAAACAGCCAAAGCGAGAGTAGAAGACTGTATAAAGAAATAGTTGTAGCACTTCATTCTGGAAAGCATTTAGAGATGCAATGTATATGTTGACACTTCCCAAAATATTGCACCATATCATGTTCGACATATCATCTCACTGTGGCAATTATTCTGTGCAAACAAACTCCCTTCCAACAACATATGTACATGAAGAAATATATTTATTTTGATGAAGAACTAACTGGCAGTCTGAGTCTACAATTGGAAAATGAAAATGTATATTTAATATTATATCCTGACTACAATGCTCTTGCTAAACATTCAAAGAACTGTATACACAGTGAAAAAGTGATTGTTTCAAAACACTGTGTAATGATACTATATGAAGATGTACGCAAGAGATCTTAGGCTACATACACTATGAGTCCATACATTAATGATACCAGAGATATGAAGAGCAACTGCCCACATATTTCAGAGTAAGGGCACATATATGTATCCTGTTAGCATAATAAGAGATTCCTCCAAACTTAAAACATAAATGTCAGTGAGCCAGATTGTGAACCCCTTACTCACACTGAGAAGACTCAATGAACTGAGCAGGATTTCTAAGGCGAATACATGTTCGCCAGTGTGTGTAACAAAGTCACATTTAGTGAAGGTGTATTGATTATCACACTCCACCCATGATAAAAGGAAAGATTAAAGTCTTTTGGGAAGGGGACAGGTTTGAATATACTCCTTATTTAATTTGTACTGTGATTTGCACTAAGAGCATCCCAGGGCTAGCAGGCAAGAGGCTCACTGCTAACAGGCAATGAGTTTCAGCTGACTTCATCAGCTTAGTGTGCTCCAGTTCACTATTGTTATAGTCTGTATCTGAAAGGAATCATGTAATATGTCATTGGAAGGCTCATAATTAACTGATAATTTTCTTGTCTAAGTTATGGACATAAACTTACATTATAAGTCTTAACATGTGTTTGCCTATCAAATCTTACCCTAAACAGAGGACTTCATATTGGCTTGTCTAAACCAGCTTGATCATCTGCCAAGACAATGAAGGCAGATTAGCATGCCAGGTAAACAAAGCCATCAGGATAACAAATTGTAAGGGAGAAACAGTGTGGCTCAAGAAGAATGGAAAATAGAATCTTTATCTGAGCTATAAAGACAGGGGGACCACAACTTAAATAATAAGCAATGGAATTTGTGGTTAGGGAGGTTGAGGCTGGATATTAGAAAAAACTTTTTTACTAGGCGAGTGGTGAAGCATTGGAATGAGCTGCCGAGGGAGGTGGTGGAGTCTCCATCTTTGGAGGTGTTTAAGGCCCGGCTGGACAAAACCATGAATGGGATGGTTTAGTGGGAGTGGTCATGCCTCTGGCAGAGGGTTGGACTAGATGACCTATGAGGTCCCTTCCAACCCTATGTTTCTAGGATTCTATGAATCAATGGATTCACTACTATATTAATGTATTTTGAAAGGCTTTTTATGTTGGTCTTTTACATGCTGGTGATTAATAGCATTGTAAAATGTCTGTATTAACACTATGGGAGGAGTCATTAATACTCATTGATATTATGCTTTAAATGATGTGACGGAACATACGAAGGAACAATTCTCACACAGAAAGGAGGGGGCCAACTACTTACCTGTCTCCAGTGTAAATTAAGCATTGAAGAATCAAAACAACAGAAGTCATATTATGCATAGGCATCATCAGGAGTAAAAGAACAGCATGAAATCAGCTTCCAGGTGGACATAAAAAGCTGAGCACACAGCAGGGCTTGCTGCCTCTGAAACAAGGTCCTTAAATTCTGGGAGATGTAAACAAAGACAGAAAACCATTTTAGGCATTTATCAGCAAGTGGACACAAGGGAACAGAGCTCTTGCAAGCTGAGAAAGATGGGCACTTCAAACACTATAGGGTTAAATTTCTGGAGCTGCATATAGGTGAGAAACCTGCTTAGGCAAAGCTGTTTTACCTAAGAAGAGAAGGGAAACCAGAACCTTTTTTTGTTGTTGTTGTTGTGAAAGATCTTGACTGAGGGCAAGTTAGCTGTGGTTGGGAAGAATGACTGCGAAAGAAACCTTCTGGACCAAAACTTTTAGATGCATGTTTTCACTTTTATTTGTTGGTAACCCTTTATAACTTTATTCCTTTTACTTAGCATCACTTCATTAAGTTAATAAATAACTTTAATTAAGTTAATAGACTTGTTTTAATTTTTTTTACTATAAATCAGCTTTATGCTGTGTTTAAAATGAATATTTGTCTCAGTTATTTAAATAATAAATTGTAATGCTATTTTGTCTTTTTACAGGAGCAATGAGCCATATGATTTCTCTGAGCAGTCCAGGAGAGGGTTGGACAGTGCAAGGCCCATGGTTTGGGGGAAATTCAGGACTGCGAGCGTGTTGGGAATCATCTTGCTAATTGTTACCAAGGCTGCTGGAAGCTGGAGTCCAACTGGTATATTGCTGACAGTCTGTTTGGGTCAGATATGGACCCAACTACCCAGATGTGTGACCTGTGTGCTGGTAAGCTGGTTGTGCATGACCAAATATTTTAAGAGTGGAATTAACAATCTTTGATTCATGAGATGTTAAACTGAAGGTCTGACTGCATATTGTCTGTTTCTGTGAAAACAGAGTTTGCTAATCCCATTGTCCAGGTGGTTAGGCCAAATTTCTGGAATTATCCAAATGGAATTATTCAAAATGCCTGTATTAACACTATAGGAGGAGTTACTCATACTAATGCTTTTTATTACATTTTTCCTACTTAAATTCCCTCTACAGCTTTGACAGAAAAGGATTTTCTTCATTTCCTCCTCTAGACCATTGGATGTGCTGATGTGTACTACTCAGAAGATGCCAGATTCAACCTCATGTAAGAGATGACTTAAATCTTTATATTGAGGTCCTTATTCAGGGTCAGTGATGCATCCTTCCTCCACCCCAGACCTGTATACAGAGAGACCTTTCATGTGGGGATGCTATCCTTCCTTCCTGGAATGTTAGCCTTTCCCCCATCCCCCACAGTCATCCCTGATCTTGTCAAGGGATTTTTATAGGAGGAAGTGGTGAGCTGATTTAAACCAACAGGATGGTGCCCTTACAGGAGTTGCATCAGTGTAAAACCAATGGAAGTGACTGGAGACTGAACCTCTGCACGATTCATGCTAATTCTGGAAGTAGGCTATTTGCAGGATACATCATCACTGCAGAAGTAACTTGAGTGGCCAATGTGACAGACTGACAATATTTTGTACCCTGAACAAACTTTTCAGAATACAGATAAACTTTCCTGGGTTTGGTTAAACCTTACTGAAGTTAACACTTGGTGGATATTTGCAGTTGGGTATGAGTTCTCATGGCACAGTATATATCTTGTCTAGTAGGAAGGGAGATATTAGTGAACGTCCATTATTATCAAGCCTACACTGAAGTCATCCCCAAGGAAGATATGCATAGACTAGTTCAAAATGGATTCTTTAGGGATCAGAAGACAGAAAAAGGGATTTTGGATAAATAGCCTATTTTTAAACTGGCTCATGATCTTCTTCTGATCCAGCAAATAGATAGGACAACTGGTCAATGGAGGAACCCCAAGCTTTGGAAACAGATGGAAGGACTGGGTGTTTTTTCTGAGCTGCAGATGTGATGAACTGGTAACTGTAGGAACTATTTCCAGAATCCATGCTAGATTTGGGGTTAATTCTGGTTAGTTTATTACCAGGTGTGTAGGGTTTTTTTATTGATTTTGATGTTTTCTCCATAACACTCTTTGTACCTTAAGAATAAAACAGATTGTTGCTTGAGTGATTTAGCCTGAAGCTTCACTGCAAAGTGGCTGGGTGACCAGCCTGAGTGAAAGCAGCGGATGGACTCTAACCCAGACCCCCAACTGGGTCAGATAGCTGGGTCAGAAAGCACCACCAAACTTAGGTAAGGGAGTTTGGTGTGTGGGCAGGAGAAAGGTTGGGATAATGCACAAATAAAGCCAGAGTTAATTATGCAGTTAAGACATAACCACAGAATAAGAGTTAATAAGAAAATTGGTGGGTTACTTACCAGTAACCAACCTTCTTGAGATGGGCTGCTTGGATTCATTCAAAAATAGGAGTCTCTGTGCCAGAGCACTGGATTGGTCAGCACTTTTTGCCCTAGCCTGTCAGAAGAGGGCACGTGGCCACTGCCCCCCCATGCCACCCTATGGCTATATATGTGACCACCGCCTGGCCCCTCCCCAGTTCCTTGGAGTCACCAACTCCAGAGCGGGGACAGGAGGAGGGATCTGAATGAGTCCGAGCAGCCCATCTTGAAGAAGGACAGTTACTGGTAAGTAATCCACCATTCTTCTTCGAGCGCTGCTCGGATACGTTCAGAAATAGGTGACTGCTAGCCATGCTGATGGATGGTGGGTGGAGTTGGCTCTTCCGCCTTCAGCATGGCATAACTCTGATATGGGTATTTATACACTCCTAGGGTCCTGGAGAGGTCTAGGAGATCAACCCAAGGACCATTGCCCCAGCAAGGGTAAATGGGGATTGCAGGACCTAACCCAGAGGAGAAAGTAGGCCCAGTTTGTCCGAGTGCCTAGTGTGGTGCCTATGCAGGAGGGCCTGAGGTCACCTTACGGATCAATAAGATACCAGCGTATCTTGGTTAAAGTCAAGGAAGGCGACTCTAAACGATCTGCCTAAAGGCATATTGGCAGAGACGAGAGAAACCCAGATGGTTAGTGTTCTGGCAGCAACACATGATAATGTACCTCCTACAAGGGAATTCAGGAGGCCATAAGATCATTGGGCTGGCACTGGTGAACTGGAGGAGGGAAGGTAGACTGTGTTTCCCTGGATCCGGCAGTATGAGACACTCGTGTGCTATGAGCACAATAGATGCGGGAATCTGGGACATTTGATGTCCCACAGGGGCTACCAGTGGTTAGGGTCTAGGAGAGTTACCTCATCCTAGCTTGAAGGAAGGAGTGCCAGCAGCCGGAGGCAGCAGCCAACAACCTCAAGGAGTTCACTGCAAGTAGAGCCCCTGGATCGTCACGAGAAGGCAGTGCCTGGCCACTGAATGGCCCTATACAAGGCAGACTGGGAGGGGACTTTGCATGAACCTGAAGGGTATGTCCCAGGCCTACACAAGCCTACCGATGGCGCTCTGGTGGTCCCTGTTGAGTAGGGCTGCCAGTATCGATGACCTTGTGCCAACAAGAGGTAGTATTATGATGATTTCCCCTTGTCTTTCTGTCTCTCTCTCTCTTTTTTTTTGCAGCTGGTAATCAGCCAAAGGAGTATAGAAGGTGAGGAGCTGGCTGCAATAAAGTGACGCCCAGGGGTCGCTCATAAGAACGGGGGTTCCAGGGGTCAAGTCCCGTGGCCTACGGGACATGGGTTTACATGACCTCGTATCACCAGGACGAGTCCAGCCGGTGTGGTCCAAACTTACAACTGGCGACACACAGAGGCATGCGCCCAGGTAGGGGCACCCTGAAGGGAGGGCCCCTAGGGGGGAATGGGACATATGTGAGGAAGGAACAGCATCTACCAAGGGAGTGGGGAAGGAACACCACTTCGAGGGTGCACATCCCTCCATCTCCTTATGAACCTTCTGGTTTATCTGAAAGGCCTTCTATAAGCATGTTATTGCCATTATGAGACTTGCCCTGGGAGTGGGTTCTATCGGGGACAGCTGGCTCCGAAACTCCCAATCAGTGGTCGGGATGACGGGTAGTGTAATAAGAGGTCTATTGAGCGGGAAAGACCCTTAGTGGTCGGTTGGGCCTCAGCGTAATAGCAAATCGTGACTGCGATGGCTAGAAAGCCCTCAGAGTGTGAGGAGGGAGAGGGAGTTGGACTCGCAGCGTATATGAACGGGGTGTCCCGGAGCTATGCCGGGACGAACCTGGCGCTATGACCATCCAAGGGAAGAAACCATGAGAGGAGCTCTGCTGGGTATTCTCTGAAGTATGATGACTAGGATCAGATTCCCACCCCGGGGGCAGGAATGGTCTTCAGCCATACACACGGAGCTCAGCTTGGGGCCCCTGCCAAGCCTTGGACCCCTTACTTTTAGGCTAAAGCTTCTTGGCTACTCACTGGACTGTCCAAGCAGCGTCAACTGGGAGTTTGATGGGGAAGGAAGAGAAGCAAGTATCCTCACCTCTGACCGAGTGGTAAAGGGGGACACCAGACCATTTAGTCAAGGGAAAGGGGCCATGTGCAGATATTCAGGCTTTGAGAAGCACTCCAGTGGCTATGATCAGCTGGCCCAGAGGGGAAGGAAGGCCATTGGCCATTAGGGCGGCCTGTCTTTGAAGGAGTAAGGCAGGGCGAAGGTGGGATGGGGTCTTGTTGGTGAGACTCCTCTCCCAGTCATTTGCCACGCTGTGGACCAGCTGGAAGTAGCGAGTGTTAGGGCTTTACCTCAGGTATGGAGACTGCGAGTGAGTTGTCTAAGGCTGCATCGCTGGCCAGGCTCCGGCCTGCAAGTCCGATGAGAGCGATATGCTCACCCTAAGGGGTCAAGGGGGTTGTAGTATCCCGAGTTAGGGACATATACCTTAAGATCTTGGTGGGATTGATCAAATGCAAGCTATGTTAGACCCAGCTAAATGTGTTTGATAATCGTTGGGCTGGGTGGCAGAAGAAAAAGGGAGGGTATGCTCCTTCTGCTCCTGCCTTTCTGAGCAGGCTGGGTGGGGATGGGCCTTCTATGAGAGGGGAGCAAAGATTAACCGGGGCTTTACCATCCATCCTATTGGAGAGTAGGGTGGAGGAACTTTCCCCATGGGGAGATGTGCAGGAGTCACACTCCCTGGTGTGGGAATGGTTGCAGTAAAAGGAAAAACCCCCTCTTATTCGGAAAGGGGACTGACAGAATGGTACACTCTGAGTATTGGAGTATGTACCGTGAACCTCTGAGTGTCCCGCAGGGTGAGGAGTTACTGCCCAAGGGGGGTTTTGTGTTGGGGTGTGATAACGTGCTGGGAGTAAGACCTTTGTCTAAAGGATGCCCACAGGACTGCAGGTCTTCATTGTGACCACCATGGTGGTCCAAGAAGGTTCAGGTAATGAAGGTTGAGCCCCCCTCAGGGGGCATAATAAGGTCCACAATGAAGGTATGTAGAGCCCTGCAAATAAACGGATATCCACAGACATCCGCCTTATATCCGCATCCATGGAAACAGCACGGATATCCGTGGACCATTTCTTGCAGATGCAGGTCGGATATGGATCAACTTATTTGTATCCGTGCAGGGCTCTAAAGGTATGGATAAGGGTGGAACCTTCATCCTACTTGGAAAAGGGGAAGGCTTAACCTCTGAGCCGTCCACCTTCAGTCAGAGGGGTAAGGTACGCTCACAGGTTGCACTCGTGAGAAGCCAGCAAGGCAGGAGGCTGCTAATTGGCTAGCTGTTGGGCAGTGGGAAAATGGGACAGCCGCCCTTCGTAAGCGTCTCAATTTCTCGAGACGCTGCACTCCATGGCTGGGTTTTGGGTGATTGACAGAGGGGTTGTGAGTATCATCAAAACTACTGAGTGGCCGGATGGAATCTCTCCCCAGAAAGTGATGGGGGAGGGCCTTGCCAGGAAGGTCCCCTGGATGAAGTTCGAACTGAAGTTGTGGTGGTGAGGATTGAGTCCTCACCAGTAACTGTTGAATGAGGAGGAGGAGGAGGGGGGTGCCAGGTTGCCCTGGGCCCTATGGGGCCACAGGGCATTGTAGGGGCCCCATTGGAAGGAGGCCAAGGTATTTCAACTCCCCTGGGGGGTTATGAGCGGTACCCAAGACACCCAAGGTTTCTCTGGAAAGAGGGCATTGCCCCTGAAGGGGAGATCGAGGGCCACCTCTTGAGAGGCTGGGGGTACTCTGGCCTCCCGTAGCCAGGCCTCGCAGTGCAGGGTCACCTCTGAGGCCATGGTGCAGGCCACCACACTGCGTCCCATGCTGACAGGAGGAGGTCCTGGGAGGCTATTTTACTTTCCTCCAAGAAGGCTTCATACTCTTTTTTGGCCTCTGGTGGGAGTAGGTGTCTAAATCTATTTAATGCCTCCCACACATCCAACATGTACCTGCTGGTTAGGGCCTGGTTATACATGACCGGCAACTGAAAGGCCAAGGAGGAGTATACCTTCCTACCTAGCAGTTCTAACTCCCTTGTATCCCTCGATGTCAGGAGGGGATTGCGGAAGGTCTGTCCTGGCTCCAAGGCCACTTCCACCACAGCATGAGGTGGGACTGGGTGGTGGGCAAGTGAGGGCAACTATGACCCCAGGACTCTGTACTTGAGGCCCGCTGTATCTGAGACCGGGGAGATGGAACTTGGGTTTTGCCAGCGGGAGGAGGCCAAGTCCCAGATGCTAGGGTGGATGGGAACCGTGACCGGTTGCACCGAGGAGAAATCCGGGCTGAATAAAGCATTGGAGGGTGCCTCGGAGGATTGGATCTCCATCCCCATGTGGGCTGAGATGCGGTGCAGGAGTTTAAAATGCGCAGACAGATCACCTGTGTAAGAAGACAGTACCGTGTTTAGGATTCGCCCCAGTGCCGAGGTGGTAGCGGCGTGGTCGTAGGCGCCTCTTGTGGTGACCATTTGTGAGGGCAGTACCGGAAGGGAAATGGCACCAAGGCCCAGCACCAAGGCCATTTAGAGCTCTTTGAAGCCCCTTTCCCCTGGCTGGAAGAGTGGGAAGCATCTCGAGACCCACAGGACGGTATTGGAGATGGCGGGATGATGCATTGCTGCAGGGACAGCTCCACGGTACTGGGGCTTGGGGGTGACGGGCTCCGGAGCTTTGGAGGCCAGGACTGGTGGTGGGGAAGGAGACCAGTGCCCCTTGTGTTGGGCCCAGGCCCTCGACATGAAGGCCAGCTTGCCCCTTTTAACCAGCACCGGGGAGGGAAGTGTAGGCAGCAGGAGGAGTGCCCTGGCAGCCTCCACAGTCTCCGGGGTCGTCGGGATCAGCACCAACTCCTACCGGCCCCGGAGGGAGCCCCGTGTCAAAGATGCGGGACTATGTTGGCACCATGGTACTGGGGTCAAGCCTGACTGGTGCCCTGGAGAGCTCCATGTCAAAGATGTGGGAATATGATGGCGCCGCAGTACCGGGGTTGAGCGTGACCGCTTCCTGTAAGGACCCCGTGTCGGAGATGTGGGGCTGTGTCGGTGCCATGGTACCAACGTTGGTACTGAGCTTGTTCTGCGGCCTCTGTCGGCACAGTGCCGGGTGGGTCCTGGTGCCGAACTGGCACACAGTGCTGCAGGAGGTCTCGAAGGCTCGGGAGAGGGCTGCAGAGCCTGCTCTGAGGCCAGGGCATGGCGTCTTTGCTCCCTGTCCTTGATTGTCCTCGGCTTGAAGGACAGACAGATGGAGCATGTCATGACCATGTGACTTTCGCCCAGCCACCAGAGGCACTTCTCATGGGGATCGTCCCGCAGGAAGGCCTTGCCGCATTCGGCACAGGGCTGGAACCCCGGCATGCTGGATGATGGAGTAGCACGGTGTTCCAGCCCGAATGGGGAGACCGTCTTCGGTGGAACTAAGCCCACCACTATGTGCTCCCAGTCAGGCCAAAAGCTCATAAAGCGAATGAAGGACAAGCTGCTTGCGAAGCGCAGGGAGTGGGCAGTTTCACAACTGACATGAAGGCAGAAGAAATGAAACTGGGGAGGGCCTGTGTGGCGGCCACATATATAGCCACGGGGTTGCACGGGGGGGCTGTGGCTGCCCTCCCTCTTCTGACAGGCTAGGGCAAAAAGTTTTGACCAATCCGGCGCTCCAGCACGGAGACACCTATTTCTGAACGTATCTGAGCAGCGCTCAAAGAAGAACTGTGTCTTACCTTAGAATGGTTCCAGAGATTATAGTTGACAAGTATTTTTTTTCTCATTTTCAAAGGCAAAAGTTGGTCTAGTTGTCAGAGTACAGGACTAGAAAGCAGGACTGTTTGAGTCTGCCAACATCCCATGAATGCCTATGTCTCAGTTCCCTCACTGGGTAACACCCCCCAAAATATTTATTTAGGACAGTTAATTAGTAAAGTGTATAAGTGTTTTGAAAGTGTTAAAACACTATGTAAATGCTGAGGATTATAATGAATTTTTCAAACATACAGACTTAGGTTCATTATAGGGACCAAAAAGTGGCCTAATGTTCATGAGCTGCTAGGAACACTCAGCTTTCATTATGTTCAGCTCCCCCTTAAAACAGTCCAGGTTAATTAAGATGTCTAAATAAGGATTTCATTGCTTAACTTTAGTCACCTAAGTTAAAAACCTAATCATCTAAATTTGACCTGTAATTATTATTTGAGTAATAAGTGTTGTCACTAACTTACATGGGAGTGAATATGATATGTATTTCTTTGCTCTTTTAATCCATGAATGAAGATTTAGATACAAGGGGAAATATTTCTGTTATTAATCAACAACTGAATAATTTGAATGTCAATATTAACATTAATCCTATAAGGGAAAAGTCCAGGATTTGCCATGCTTGCTCCTTTTCAAGACTAAGAGTGGAAACCTTGGGTTGATTACACAGATCACTGTCACATCACTGTAGTATATTTTACCCTAGGCACAAACTAAGTAAATATTTTATGAGGTGTTTATCAGCATGCAGAAAAATAATGGCTGAGGCAAACTGATGGAACTGTCATTTGTGCTCCTCTGAGAATCTTAAAAGTAAATAAAGTTGCTTTAAAAAAACAGGGAGTGGGGGGGGCGGGGGGGTTCTATGTTCCTGGAATTATTCCCAGGACACTCTCTCCACGAAAGCACATGCTGTTATTAGTTAGCTGTAACAGAAGTGTAGCTTTTGGACAACAACTAGGCGCTCATTTTGTAGAATAGAAAAACATACCTTTCATCAGGTCATAAAGAAGGGAATTTATTGGAAAGCTGTTAAAAATGTAGCCTGGAAGCACATACAAAGAGAGATTTATGCAATTAGCAAACTTAAGTAAATATTTTCAATGAAGGAAATTTCCATGTGTAATTTATTTAATTGCTTAGGAAGGGGTAAGTAATTTAGCAATGATGTAGGGCTTTATGTAGTAGTTTTCCTTAATTCTAAGTGATGAATTTTTTTAGAGAAGGTCCTTTGGGAAGAAAGAATCTTGGTAACCAGGTGCCTGGCTTTACACCTTTGAATATTGTGAATTAGTCTTTTTAATCTACTATTTAAATACATTCTACTCTAAATTAGCATTGTTCCTAATTGCACTTTGCTTAGATTGCCAGATATACAGTATTTTGACTTCAGTGTTCATTTTAATTTCTCATCCATTACATGTGTTTCATTAACTTTAATTTACACTACTTAAACTTCTGTTATTGCTATTTTTATTTTGGTTTAAATATATTTTGTGGAAAGGAAAGATCTGTATGGTACTGCTGCTATGGTATAGACTTTAGGATAACTGCTGACACATTGACCTCGGCTCTGAATCAGCTGTTCTTTTTATCCAGCTAGCCTGAAAACTTTAAATTATTCTTTTATACATCAAAAACAGCACCATCTTTGAATTTCTTGGATAATACATATGATGAAAATATGAACAAATAAGCTAAAATATCATAAGCAAAATATTTGGTAGTGAAGAAAGAGTTTTGGGTTAAAAATAGCTGTATGAAGCAATCTGAATAACTGTACATTGTACCAAGTAGCCATGTTGGTCCCAGGATATTAGAGAAACAAGATGGGAGAGGTAATGCTGGGCAATCTTTTACTGGACAAACTTCTGTCAGTGAGAAAGACCGGCTTTTCAGCTACACAGAGCTCTTCTTTAGGTCTAACTGATTAGAAGTATAAAGTGATCACTTTGTGAAAAGCGCTACCCACAGGTGATACAATGTTTTTGTCTTTTATCGTTTTTCAGTGTGAGTTCATCTGTAAGTGTAATGATTGTCTGGTTTCATGCACATAGTTGTTAGAGGAGTGGTTAGTGTACTGCATGATGCACACAACGTGGAATAACAGGCATTTTTAGGACCCACGAATCTTGTAAGGCAGATTGTGAGGCGTATTTATCATCATACTGGTGGAGATAGGTTTTGCATCTTTTTTTCTGGCAGGGTCAAGTGCCTGTTTGAGTTAGTGCACCCAGGTCTGTGGGGAACTTGCATAGGAAAATGCTAAAAGGCAAATCACTGTGTCACCTCTGGGTGAACACCTTTCACAAATGGTATGTCCACACAGGCTTCTTATTTTGAAACAACAGAGGTTGTCCACACGACGCACCATTATTTCAAAACAACGGGACCCGTTGTTTCGAAATAACAGCTGTTATTTCGAAACCATTAAACCTTGCGTGTAATTGAAATAGCCGTTGTTTCGAAACGGTTGTTTCGAAACAACAGCATTCGGACATGTTGTTTTGAAACAACACCATTGTTTTGAAACAACTGTTTCGAAACAAAATGTCCGAACGGCCTTGTTTCGAAATAACCATTTCAAAACAACAGCTATTTCGAAAGCAGGCTTTCCCTTAATTCGAATTAACAAACTGTTAATTCAAATTAACTTATTTCAAAATAAGGACTTTATTTCGAAATAACTCATTTCGAAATGGGTAATTTTGAAATAATGATGTATGTGTGGACATAGCCAAAGTGATCATACTATATCTGACCAACAGCCCTCATCCTGAAAGAAAACCTGCACCTCATTTTCAAAAAATGAACCTGGAAATTTAAATGCATAACTTTGCTAGATACTAAAACTTATTATCTTAATAAAACAAAGAAGGAGTCCTGTGGCACTTTTAAAAACTAACACATTTATTTATCACAAGAGCTCTCATGGGAGAAAATCCTGCTTTGTCAGATGCTTGAAGATGGTTCTGTCTTCAAGAAGTGCTACATGACTCATTTGTTTTGATGAACTAGACTAACATGGCTACCCCTTTGGGTCTTAATAAAGACACAAGTTTTATGATTTATTACAATAATCTGTAACACATTAACTGACCTTTTCATCCTATGACAATATGGGTGTTAACAGACAACTTTGCTTGAAAGGTCCTTTAGTTAGAATATATGCTAACTAACTACTTTTAAACTGTTCAGTCTTGTATTTAGCTGTGGCACTTAGTACCTTTCCCAGACCTGAAGAAGATCTCTGTGTAGCTCTTTTTTGTCTTTTGCCAACAGAAGTTGGTCCAATAAAATGTATTACCCCACCCGCTTGCCTCTGCAGTGTAACCAACACATTCTGGTTGATGCACTCTCACGAGAAATCTGTAGATATATAGAAGGGCTTGGGAGTTTCTGGTTATGACATATCAGGGTATGATCCAGACTAATTGGTAGATCTCCCCTCTAATCTGGGGTGCTCTTTACACTGCTTCAGTGTTGTGGATTCTGGTCTGGACTGCTCACAGCAGCCAGCAAGTAAGTCACTCTCAGCTATGTCTGTGTGTGCTGCAGCCTGCCAACCACACTTTGGATCCTACCAGCCTTTGTTAAACTACAGAGTGACCCTGACATACTCCCAGTTTTAGATTTTTCCCCCAGAAATGTATGTCCTGTACTTCTCAGTTCTCTCCTCGACAATACAGATCCACATGAAGTCTGTTATTGCTTTAACAGAAACGTGTAACTCAACCACAACAAACGGAGTTTCCTAAATACTTCAATTTAAATATACTGGATTAAATAAAAAAATCTAGATCTTTGTATTTAAAAAAGTGAGTACAAATGATGAGACATAAAAGCCAGAAGCCTGAAATAGTTACAAGAAAATGCAAGTGAATTTAAACCACCACTGGTGTCTAACTTGACAAACTATATCAGATTTAAGCAAAGGTTTTCACTGTATGCTCTCAGCCCGGCAGTCTTACTGATCAAACTTCTTAGGTCAGGGCACTTACTCCAGTCCAGTTCTGCTTTCTTTGTCCTTTAGATGCACTGGTGGCTAGGCAGGCAGGCAGGACAGCGTCTTGGAGTGCTTATCCCTCCTTTTTATAGCATCAGTCCCCTTCTTGAAAATCATTTCCAGCTGAGATTCAGGAGACAAAGGCTGTGTTCACACACAGGGGGTTATTTCGATACAGTTGTTTCGAAACAACTTGTATCAAAATAACGCCTTATTTCAAAATGACTTATTTCGAATTAGCAAAAAAGTCACTTTGAAATAAGGAGAAAAACCGGAATTGAAATAGCAATTCCGGACAACAGTTGTTTCTAAATGACTCACCGTCGTTTCGAAACAACATGTTCAGACGACAGTTGTTTTGAAACAAGTCGTTTCGAAACCACCGTCATTTTGAAACAACACATTCGCACGGCATTGTTTCGAAACAACCGTTGCAAAACAACATTGTTTCTCCCACAGACTAGGTTTAACTTGTTTCAAAACAACCGTCCGTTGTGTGAACAGCTAAAACCTTATTTCAAAACAACCTCGGTTGTTTCGAAATAAGGAGGCTGTGTGAACACAGCCAAAGAGTCTAGGAGGAAGGGATGTTTCCTGATGCTTTTCCTTACATGTTGGAGGCTCTTTTGTTTCCCTTACTGTTTGATGACTGTCTACTGCTTAATTGCACCATAGAACACCATAGAGTGGAAGCTTATAACTTCACACACATTTTATCAGGACAATAATGACTAGCAAATAATTAGTTTGCAGACAATACCACATAATGCAGACTGTGTACCATGGTTCTTACAATAGTCTGTAGGGTGTGGACATGAAGGTATATTCTGCGGCTGGTGAAGTTAGCAGAGGAGTGGCATATTTATCTTGGGACTGTAATTTTATAACATCTATGTCTGTGTAGTTTGGTATGTTGAGGACAAAAGCTGACTGAAGGAAGTAATTTCTTTGATGATTTACCATTCAACAAGAAGTTAGTTTTGCTCTTAAATTGACAAGGTGATCACAGCTTTAAAACAATCCAGGCACAAACTGGAAGGTAGCAGCTGGCCATCTCCTTGTGTCTCTTGGCCCCATGATTACTTCAGTAAATATAGTCTGATTTCAGATCAGGAAGTTTGGTTTTTAACACCTAAGATGACAAGAAAAGTCTGTTTGGTGCTAAATTTCCATTTGTTTACCTTCCTCCTCCTCCTCATGTAATGACACAGGCATCAGTTATCTTGACACCCTTTCTTGTCTTGGCCTCGATTCAGCATTTGAAATTGAATTGCCTGAAAGATTGAGTTGACAATTGTGATTCATGACCTGAACTGCCATTACTTCATCCTTTCTCTCTAGTTGTGGTACATTTTTGAAGGGCCTCAGATGCCAGCTATCACAGGAAAATCATTTTCTGCCTGCAAAATTTTCGAACATACAAATTCAAAGGCCAGGGCTGATTCATTCCTCACACAATCTGACTCTCCAAATGCATCTTAAATGTGTCTCAAAAACGAGAGGGGAGCCTTTTGGTGGTAGTGGGAGTATCAGAAGGTGGAATACTTTCTTTCTTTTCTTCTTCCATCAGCTTAGATGCCCTTTAGATTCATCTCTGAATTTAATCCATGGGTATGATTCTCCTCTCACACATGGCTTGATCCAGTTCCCACTGAAATCAGTGGAAAGACTCCCACTGACTTCATCGGGAACGGACTCAGGCACTACAAATACGTACTACAAATCAAAAGGACAGTTCACATATATATTATTGTGAGCACTTAAGTGAAGGCTGTGTCAGCTGCTGTATTCCAAAGCTAACATATTGCAAGGTTTATAACTTTACAATAAAGTTTTATTCCTCAGTAAAACTTGCCAAAAAAGAGTGTAGCCTTGGTGAGTGCTCTGTTTTCCTTCATTTTTTGTTTGTTCAAAATATAAAATAAATCAGTGTGGCTATTTTTAACTTAAGGGCTAGAACAAAATAAATAGTGGTTTCTGGCAGGGTCCCCCCCCCTCCAATTATAAACCAAGAATGTTCTTGAGATTTAAACTTTCATATATGAATTTGTGCCCTTCAAGGGGAACAGATTATTTCATTGCAAAAATAGTTGCTGCCTGTGTGCAATTTGAAGACAGATTTTAGGGAGAGAGTTAGAACATAGTTATGGGCAAAATTCTTCTCTGTCAACTGCATTGTTGAGCCCTACTACATATGTCTATTTTCCACTTTTTTTTTTTTTTTTTTTTTGCATTTAGACTTCTATTGCGATCCAAAAAAAAATGATCAATGAAACACGCTCAGAAAATGCAACAGATGTTTCTAGTGGGGATTACACAGGACAATTTTGCCATAAGTATAAGCATGGACTAAATTCTTGGGTACAGGAATAATAATTAGATAGTGTTTTTCAATATTTTTGCTCTTACAGGAGTCCACTAATATTTACACATTCTTTTGTACAAATAAATTCATACACTTATATCAGAGGATGTTCTTGTATTTCAGCAAAGTTATGCATTTAAGCCCCTGCTAGTCTGATCTTCTGGCCATTCTGTGCAGATTTCCTTTGAAGATGAAGACTATGGAATGATTACTTTGTGAAAAATGTTACCCATGAATGATACTGTGTTTTGTCTTTTATCATTTTCCTGTATGAGTTCATGCAAGAGAGAGAATAGTGATTGTGATTTCACCCACATAGTTGTTACTGGGACACTTAGTGCACTGGATGAGGTATGCATGTTGTGACAGACATGCAGCACCATAGATCTTGAAAGGTGTGTTGTGGGGGATATTGATCATCTTATCAGTAGCTATGTGTGCAGATTTTGCAGCTGCTGTTTTGGCAGGATTTGGTGCTGTTTTGAGTTAGTGTGTTGTGGTCTCTGAGGAGTTTGCCTCTGATGATGAGCTTGAAGAGGTCAAGTGGGGAGGGGGCTGTCTGAAGGCTCGAAGAGAGGGTTCAGGAAAGATTTCTTTCAGGATAAAGTCCCCCATCTAGTATGAATTGTAGTTCTTTGATGATACCCTGTATGGTTCCAGTGTGGTCGGGTAAGTGACAGCTAGGGGTTTGCGGTCAGAGGTTTTATTTCTGTATGGAAAGAGATTGTCTCAGAGTATTTGGATGGCTTGATCCATGATGGGGTATACTTCTCTGGTGGTGTGTTTTTGTTCAGTGAAGGTGGTTTTGAGTATACTAAGGTGTAAATCATGGGCTTCTTTCTTGGGGCATATTCTGTGATACTGAGTGCCTGGCTGTAGATAACAGATTTCTTGATGTGTTTGGGAGAGTTCCTGGATCTACGAAGGTAGGTGAGGTGATCTTTGGTTTTCCCATGTACAGTTTTCTTTAGGGGCCCATTGCTGAAGCTCATTGTGGTATCCAGGAAGTAGATTCTATCCCAAGGAATGTTGCAAAGAAAGTTTTATGATAGGTGTGATGGTTGTTGAAGTTATGCTGGAAATCTTTGAGGGAGTTCATGTCAACTGTGCAGCAGATGAAAATAACATTGATGTAGTTCAGGAATATAATCAGTTCTATGGAGCATTTGTCCAGAAACTCTTTTTCAAGGTTATCCATGTAGTGGCTGGGATATTGTGGAGCCATCCTACCACCCATGATTGCTCCCATGGTTTGAACAAAGTGTTCATTGTCAAATGCAAAATTGATTTGGATGATGATGCAGTGGATGAGTTTTGGTGATGTATTTGGGGTAGATATCTGAAGGTTGCACCCCATTGTCTTGTAAATATTTGAGGCAGGCAGCAATGTTATAGTTGTGGGGGATGCTGATATATAGAGAGGTGAAATCTCTGGTGGTGAGCATGGCATTCTGAGAGAGGATTTTAATGCTGTGCAGTGTGTGAAGGAAGTCAGTTATGTCCTAGAGGAAGCTGGCCCTTTGTGTGGTTAATGATTGGAGGATGACTTCTATAAGTCTTCCCTGCAAATAGTGTAGCAGCTAGCACTTCTGCTTAATATACAGAAGAGCCTAGGTTCAAGCCCCAGGGGGCTGGACTTAATGATTATATGAGGTCTCTTCCAACCCTATGGTTCGGTTCTGTTCTGATATTCCTTCAGTCAGTATGCCATGGCCAGATATGATGAGTTTTCTGGGATTCCCTTGTTTGTGTTTCTTGGAAGCATTTAGATTATACAGGGGCTCTCAAACTTTTTTTTTTGCTAGGACCTCTTTCAAAATATTTCAGGCTGTTACACCTCCCCCCACTGCAAGCCACTCTTCTGCTTTGCTCCTGAGATGGTGCAGCTTTCAGAGCTAAGCATCTGGGCAGCAGCTGCTGCCTCTGCCCACCTAACTCTGAAGGGCTCTGGCTGTCAGCCATATGCAGGGCTGATAACTGCAGCTTTAGCATGTACAGGAGCTGACAACTTGTGCCCCTCCCTATAATAACCTTGCAACCCCTTGTGAGGTCCTGTCATGCCCTCCCCACCCCCCACTTGAGAAACTCTGAGTAGGTCTATTATAATAAAAAGTACACAGAGGAACTGCCATAAATGGAGGACTGGGAGTCATTCTCCACTAGCAAGGTACAGTGCCTCCCAGAATTTCTTGGATGTGCTGGAATGCTCATTGCTTTAAAGGATGCTGTTGCTGTATGGTCTTTCCTGTGCAATAAATCAGTTCCATTGCCTGGCATATGAGGGGAGAGAAAAAGCTATGGTTCTACCTACTACCCCCTTCCCTTGGCTGCTTTTTCATTGAGTCATTTCAGAGGGGAAGCTGCACTGTAGTAGTTTCTGTGCACCCTTGAATGCAAGGTGTTTTTTTCTCTAAACCTCCTTTATGTTGGCCATGCACAGGAAGGTGAGTGGAAGCTGTTTAGTTCTTCCCTCCCTCCACTGCATAACCGCATATGGGCTAGATTATGCCTTTGCTTTAACTTTGTTCTGCAAAAGTTATTTTTATTTAAACTGAAGTGTAGCTGATCATCCATGTAAACACAAGTCAGACTTGCTCAAGGCCACAAAAGGTCAGATTTTTCCTGGCAGCTGAAACCAAAACAATAGTAAAAATTCAGCTAGCAGTAAATCTTTACTCTAGCCACTATAAATACCTATGGGAAAGTACACGAGCCATAGCTACAGTGAACATGTTAAAACATTGCGACATTTTGGGCAAATGCCAAGATTTGTTCTCAGTTTCACCCATGAAGCCATATGCAAATTAATGGCATTGGATGAATATAACAGATGAGAATATGGCCAATCATCTTTGCAATACAGCACCAGTACTTCGCAGGAAGATCAACACTCCTTCTGAATGTGTCTGAAATAGTTTTGGTGGGAGCAAATTCCTGTTAGCTGACCAGCAGTCATCTGCTTTCATAGGTCTCATTTCCCCACCTTTTTAAAGTAATTTTGTAAAGACTCCAGGAGAATCACAGTTCATTTCTTTATGCGAGCTGATGATTATGTTGTGCATTTGTTTCTGTTCTGATATTAAAAAGAAAATGATGAATGCTGCTGTTACTTTTACAGAGAAGAGTGGTGTGAGGAGTTCTCCATTAGCTATCCAGTGTTTTTTTTCCTGTGTCTTCTTGTGCCATTTGATTAAAATTTGCCATTATGAATATGAATGCCAGTACTTCTTTCTAAACAGATTATTGTTATGCCTGTTTTTCATCTGCATTGACCTTGTCCTTTATGTGACAGTGACTTCATTCATTAATAATTACACTGAGATATGAAAGTGGACAATGGATTTAGAACCCTGAAAAAGAAAAATGCTTCTTACTACTTTTTAAAATATAGCAGTTTAATTTGAAGAGGGTTTTTTTTTTAAATTGATGACAGCATAATGAAGTGACAGGCTGACAAACTGCTGACTCCCTGCTAAAAGTCTTTAAAAAAATATCTGGTGTGAGAGGTTTTTTTTGAACAAAGGGTCTGGGTTCCCCACTGTTCATGTTTGCTTCTGATCTGCAAATAGAAGGAAGCTATTTGCCACTTGTAAAAGTTCATTTTGTGCTACTGCATTGTTCAGTTCAACACAGAGATTCCCATCTGTCTGGACAGAAGCTCTTTCTTCTCAGAGGAATATACACAACTAAATAATCTGTGCTTTTGTTTTCTCCTCCATCTATACAGATTGTTTCAAACAATGCAAAAACCATGGAAGAATGAAATGATGCAACCGGACTAGATTCTTACTAGATTTACTTCTGAAAATTTATACCAGGAAAAGCTGCTTCTGCTGCTTTGCATTTTCAGATTCATTGTGAATTTATGAATGGAAAAGTTTCTTGGCTGTTCATATTACTGTTGAACAGTGCATATACACTTCCTGTTCCTAATTCATAACCTAAGTCTCCTAGCTTGTCAGAGCATGAATCAGACTTATGACAATACAACAAGCCTGTAACTAGACAAGATTTGTTTCAAACTTTGTTTTTTCTTTAGAATGCACCTATTTGACTGGAGAGATATAAAATTAAAACTGGAGTAGATTATTTCCAATAGGAATTCCAAATATGTTTGACTTCCCAAAGGGGGTGGCGGGGACTTACACTTAGTATAAATAGCGGTCATCCACATAAAAATTAAATATTTAAAAGTCAATTCAACTTTGTTGGATTCTTTTTTAGGGTTAAATAGGTAGCTGTTAATCAGTGTGTACAGAAGTAAATCAAATACAGATGTCCTAATGTGATGATGATGATATCCTTTTATTTTGGTATTTTAAAATTTTGTTTGACTTTTGTTAAAATCATGTAAAGAACAAAAGTCAAAAACTAGCAATAACTGTCAACTACTACCTATTCCTATTTGTTTGGATTTTTTTTTAAATTTTCTTATCATATAACACTGTGTGATATGACATAACCTCATCTAATTTTCACCCTAATGGTTTCAAGAGAATAGTACATCAAGTACTATGTTACAAGGCTTTATCAGTAGGATTTATGTCCTGTCTGTGCTATCCATTTCATGTGCCAATATGGCACAAATCCTGTAAATGTAAACATATTGTATTTTTACTTGTATCAGAGCACACAATACATTCAAGAACGCAGATTTGTCAGGTCACTGCCTGGAGATGGTCCTACGTACCACTGTAATCCCCCAATCTTCTCTCCTGAGCCCTGAGTTACCCTGCTTTGCCAGGGAACCACTCACTCCTGAGTCAGTCCACACCAGCTTCCTGCATGTAATTGGTCCCAGGCAGTGGGAGTGCACCCTCATGGGATGGTTCCCAAGCAAGCACCCTCAGTCCCCAGATACTGCAGTGGGAGCACCTGTCCAACAAAGAGGTTGGGACCCTTCCTCAATCTCCATAGACTCGCACCCACCCATTTAACACTGAAATGGGGAGGCCCAGCCCCATTTAGTCACACCCTCTAAAGTTCACACAGTTTTAGATAAAATAAACATTTGTTTATTGATTAGGATATGATTTTAAGTGAGTATATAGCAAATCACCATACAATCATTTAATAAAGGGATCAGGAGTTGCCACTATCAAATAAAAGATATAAAATGCATGCTGATCTAATGTCACTATCTAGGATTACATTTGTCACTCATTCTCATTGTTTTTAGCCTTGAGACTGGCTGTTTTGTGGAGATCAGCCAACCTAGGACCTCCTGGCCATGGGGGTAGGCTCACTATCTTCAGTTGCTTTCAAGATGATTTTTCTCTGGCCAAAGTCAGCAGCTTCTTCTCTCACAAAGTGTCTGCATGCCTCTTAATCCCCCACTGTTCCTCCCTCTCTTCCTGGGCATTCAGCTAGCCCCATTGTCTTTGTTATGTAGTTCTCTAGTCTCTGTGCTAGAGATAGTCCTGAGGGTCTGTGCTATATAACATGCTTCACACCTGTACACATGCATGATGTTTCAGGAAACGTGATACCATAGTAATCACATGCAATATGTTGTGAATATTTATCAAGGAACTTTGCATGGCATATTGGGCACTAAACCAAACAATTGCATTGCATAAGTGAACAGAAAAATTGCACAGATCTTAGCCTAGGGGTGCACAAATATGCATCCTGTGATAGCAAATACATTGTACAACTGATTAGACCTTATAAGAATTAAAAAAAACAACCCACTCTATATTAAAAAGATGGTAGGATGCACAATTATATAGTACAAGTTTGGAAATTGTCAAAATAAATTTGTTTGCACAACTTAACTTTAACCTCTTGTATGTGCATTACATGATGATGTACTAATTCTAAAATAATACAGCACAATATCACAACTTTTTTCCTCTACTGTGTTAGCTATTTGAGAAAAAACATGCAACAACTTCTGTGCATACTGGGTATGTGAATTTCAAAAACTCACAACTCAGTCAATTTTCATAAGAACTCAGAAAAATTTTTCAATAAGAGATATTAGCCTTATCCTCTCTTTCTGCATATCTGTTCAATTTTATTACTTTAGATAAACAGTTTTTGTTTGTTTGTTTGTTTGTTTGTTTGTTTGTTTGTTTGTTTGTTTGTTTTTCAGGCTCAAACTGTTTTCCTTCTCAAATTTTCAAAATCAAATAACTCTCAGGAAGAAAAAAAGCCTGGAAAATATAGCCCCCAACGGCACAAATTCTGGAATGCTTTGAATGACTGAAAATGAGGGAATACAATAGAAATGTTTATGACACTGCAGCTCCCATTATTGTATGTAAGATAAATTCATAATGTAGCAGCTATTCCTTTGTATTTCTATTATACTGCACACTTGTTAATAAAAAGGTGTCAAAGGAAAGTGTGGAAACTGTCCTATCTGCCATCAGAGTCTACAGATACTTATATCCACCAGGTGCTTAGAATACATTTGCATGGTTCAAATTCTTAGGCAGGGGTGTAGCCAGGCAGGGCTTTCTAGCAGGGCCCCTGATTCTTTAGGGTGGGCCAGGCACCCTACCATCACATGATTGGAAGCTAAGATAAGGCCCACCCACCACAGTGCCACGGCAGTGTGAATTTCTCCACCGCTACTGTGGCACTTGCAGGGGCTGTGGGGCCTGGCCAGCAACTGGCAGCTGCTGCCACAAGTAGAATAGCTCCAGCACTTGTGTTCCACTTGAGGCTGCGACCAACAGCTGCTGGCTGGGCCCCACAGATACAGCTGAGAAATTTACATCACTGCTGGGCCCATCTGTGACTACGCCCCTGTTCTTAGACTTTTCATCAAACATATTCATTAAACAGACATAGCATATGCCTGCAAAGCAATAAAAGGCCTGCAGGCCTTAGTCAATTGATTTGGACTCATGAGACTTGGACTGTGGGGCTAAAACTTAGAGCGTGTAGACATTCAGGCACAGGCTATGGCCTGGGTTCTGAAGTCCTTATGAGGGGATGGTCTCAGAGCCCGGATGTCTACACTGCAGTTTTTATCCCTGCCATCCAACCATACATTCCTGAATCAGCTGACCAAGACTCGGAGACTTGGTGCCACAGGGTGTTTTTGTTGTTGTTGTTGTTGTTGAACTGTACATATACCCTTAGAGCCTGTAGGGTGCTTTAAAAATATTTTAAAGGGTTTTTACTGAGACTATCACATTCCATCATTTAAAAAGAGCAAAAATTTAAAAAAAATGAATTCAGTCACTAAACATGATGTCCAATTCATCTTTCAGTTACAATATTGCATATGAGGAATAATGACATTAAAGCCAATGGAGTTTGTCTGATTTTACACTGGTGTAGCTGACAACAGAACTCTTCCCTCTTGCTATAAATGGAATGATCAATTGACAGATACTATTGTTAAATAATACATTATGATTAAATGTACCTCATCTGCAATTCTGATTTTGAACTCAGAAGTCTGTGCCTGGTAATCTTTTCCCGTACACAAATGTAAAGGTAGAGGAACTCATTTGAAGTCAATGATATTACACAAGTGTGAAGTCAGTATAGTAAACCAAATAATATTAATCATAGTTAGCTCCGCAGCTTTCAAAAGTATTTAAAAGGTAAATATCAGTATTCTTGTTTTATAGATGGTGAAAATTAAGTTTAAAGAATTGAAGTGACTTTAATGAGAGGAAAAACATACCCTCATTCTTATGAAAGTTCATATTGTGGTCCCAGTATTTTAGTGCTTACCAGTCATTCACACTTGTGAATGCAGTGTTAGTATAATATGTGGCTACTTCTGAATCATAACAATTTTCACCCACTTTGCACAGGTACAATGACTATACAAGGCATTGGAGTATCAGCTCCTCAAAGCCATAAGGAAAGATATATTTGGCAGCTCAATTTCTTCCCAACACTGGCATGAATTTGATCAACAGAGAATGATTTTTCCATGGCAAAGAGTCTCATGTCTTCCATGTCAGAAGATGTGCCCTGGAGTTTCCTACCTACCCAGGATATCCCCTTGAGCCCATTAGCATTTAAGTTCTTTGGAAAGTACCAAACTCTTCCTACCATTTAGAAATGCAATGATATAGTTGGTAAGAATTGATAACTGTGTGATTTTATGGTAAAGCAACTCTTACAGAACAAAGGTAGTCTTCTAATCAACTCTTCCAATCTCCTACAAATTTGAAGTGTTACATTCTCACTGTTGGGAGCATTTTTCTTTCTTTTAATTGATTAAAACATCATAGATGCTTGTTAAATAATGAGAACAAGATTATGAAAACACTGAAGAAATTCTATGCATGTGTATGTATATGTGTTATTAGTGATAGATTGGTATTCCACTGTGGTTGGTGCTTTACAAAGAAAGGACAAAAAGACGGTACCAACCCTAGATACTTACAATCTGAGTATGTTACCACTGCACAAAACACTAAAATTAGATTCCTTGGCCTGTGTTTTTTTAAGGAATTTAAGTGCCTAAATATGCAGATGAGTACTTAATCAGACTTTTGAAAGATCCTTGGTACTTGCCTACCACTAAGTGCTTAATTGCATCTTTAAGGCACCTAAAGAGCTCTTAAAGACTAACTAAGCATCTGACAAAGTGGGATTTTCTCACATGAAAGCTCATGCAATAAATATATTTGTTAGTCTTTAAGTGCCACAGAACTCCTTGGTTTTTTTTTGTTTGTTTGTTTGTTTGTTTGTTTTTACTGAACTTGACTAACACGGCTGCCCCTTTTGATCTAAAGAGCTTTAAAAGTCAGGCCCTGGTATGTTACGTAAAATGCAATAAACATGTCCACTAAGAATAATAGTCCCTATAAAATTAACGGTGGGTTACTTACCAGAAACCGTCCTTTGAGATTCGGCTGCTCGAATTCATTCAGTAATAGGTGTATCCATGCCGGAGCGCACAATTGGTCGGAACTTTTTGCCCTAGCTTGTCAGAAGAGGGCAGGCGGCCACTGCCCCCTCACACCCTGTGGCTGTATATGTGGCCGCTGCCCTGCCCCTCCCTATTTCTTAGGAGTCACCAAATCCAAATGCGGGGACAGGGGGAGGGTTCTGAATGAATCCGAGCAGCCCATCTTGAAGAAGGATGGTTACTGGTAAGTAACCCACCATTCTTCTTCGAGCGCTGCTCAGATACATTCAGAAATAGGTGACTGCTAGCTGTGCCGATGGATGGCGGGTGGAGTTGGCTCTTCCGCCTCCAGCACAGCATATCTCCGACATGGGTAGTCGCCTAACCAGCAAGGTCCCCAAGGGGTCTGAGGTATTGACCTAAAGACCTTGATCCTGGCAAAGATGTCCAGGGATGGTAGGATCTAACCCAGTGGAGAGAAGTCAGACCAGTCTGCCCAAGAACCAATTGATGTTCATGGATAGGGTAGCCTAAGGTCACCCTACGAATAAGTGTGGGACAATGCACCGAGGGTGTGGTTCCACTCCTAAAATAAGGAAGCAAAGAGGCTTGACCTGTTGGTCAGGGAGGTCGCGATCCAAGGTGTCTCTATTTGCTCTGCCTGAGAGGGTAGTGGCAGAGGCATGTGGGAGCCAGAGGATTGAGTGTTCTGGCGGCAGCACGTGTCAGCATGATACTATGAGGGAGTTGATAAGGCATTAAGATTGCCAGACTGTCAGTGGTGGTTACCGGACACAACAAGAAGCGGTGGGAGGGAGGGAGACTGTCTTTCCCTCAGTCCTGCAGCGCAAGGTTGATGGAGACCATAGGCGAGACGAGTGTGTGACTCTGGCACACTCTATGCCGTGCAGCAGGGGAGGGCTACAGGAGCAGGATGGGGAGGATCTAGGAGAGTTCACCTTATCCTAGTTTAAGGAGGAACACGAAAGGCCAAAGGCGACTGCTGACGAGCCCATACAACAGGTTTATGAAAGATGGACCCAGACTGGCATGGGGAAAGCCAGGTGCTTGACCCACATTACAGCGCTATATAAGATAGACACAGATGGGACTTCCTATAGGCCTGGAGGATATACCGCAGGCCTATGAGGGTTTATCAAAGACACTGTAATGGTTCCCTTTTTTGGGACTGTCAGCATCCATAGCACTAAGCTGTTAAGAGGAAATGGTATTATTGCGATTCCCACCCTTTATTTTTATGCCCTTTTTTTTTACCATTTGGATTCATGGGCTGGCAGATGGCCGAAGGAATATAAGGGGCGAGGAGCTGTTGTAATGAAGGTGAACCCGAGGGATAGTCTCATGCGCCCTGAGAACCCCAGGTACCAGCCTGCACAGCCTACAGAGCCAAACTCACCATGGCCTACGTGACCCCGCACCGCAGGAAAGACCCAGTCTGATACGGCACTGACTCAAAGCTTGACAAAGTGCATGTGTGTATATCAGGTTTGAGGCTCCCTATGCGGGGGCACAAGGGAGAAACCCGGATGTAAGAGAGGAGGAAGGAGTTTCCTCCATTAGGAATGGAGCGATGATACACCATCCAGATGGGCACACCCGGTGGTCCCCCTCTTAGGACACTTCCAGTTTCTGGAGTGTCCTCTATAAGTGTGCTATTGTTGTTATTAAACCTTACCTGGGAAGGTGACTTTTATAAAGAGTCAGCTAGTTCCCGAATTCTCGGTTGCTGTTCAGAATTTTGGGTGGGTAGATGTTAGGTTCCAACGAGTGAAAAGGATACTAGTCATCACTATGGCACGAATATAACATGCCAAGTTGCAACTACTAAGGCTAGAAGACATTCATGTCATGGTGAGGAAGAGAGGTTGTATCCGCAGGACTCCTGAGCAAGAGTCTCTTGGAGCTGGGTTGGGTAACCATGGTGCTATGGCCATTCCAGGAAGGTAAGCTACATGATAGGCACCTTTGGATAACACTCTGTGAAACAGTGATTGGGCCCAGACCCCTACCGTACCTGCAGGAAGGCCTCTGAACCATATGGTGGGACCAAGCGGCAACTGTAGATGTAGCAAGGAGGCGAAGGGATGAGATTCTCTGCCTATATCAGCTTGGGCAGGGGGGTGAGGGTCCAGTTGATATTATTGTCATTTCCTCTGGTTCTCCTTGACTTGAGGATTTCCTTATCTAGGTAGAAAGAGGTGACCACCACAGGGAGAGAGAAGGGGAAGTTGCACAGGTGCATTCTGTCAGGGACAGACCCTGTATGCGAGGGTTCTGGCCTTAAGTCACGTCCCAGCTAACGGTAGTCGTGAGCCAGGGAAAAGTGATTCATTGTTCATTAGCATAGCCTCGTTCCCCTATGGGGAAATGTAGGGTAAGTAAATGGGGTAGAGGCCCCAACTAGTGAGAACTCTCTCAAGCGCTCTCACCCAAGCTGTGGACCAGCTGGTGATAAGGAATACTGGAAGGTTTATCTCTCAACCAGAAAATGCGAGTGATCGACCAAGCGCTTATGCCTGGTGGCCGATCTCCAACAGTTGCATCCGGTACTTGGCAGGCAGGGGTGGTTTGCCTGCTTTCTGGGTTCAGGAAGAGGTTGAAGGACCACCGAGCTGGGAGTATAAACCTTGGATCCCTGGTCAGGGATCATTTGAGCGCGAACAGTATCTGTGTACCAGCTAATTCACACTGGTGATATAGGAGAGGGATTGTTAGTACGGCGTATAGGGAAGGGTAAATGGCTACACCCTATGGGTACGGGATAGGGGAGCGAATACCTTTCAGGAGAAGGGGCAAGGAGAGAGAGGTCCCTGTCGACAAAGAGGCCCCCTGAACATTCATTTCAAAGGATAAGGAGTTAGAATCTTGTCTCAGGGAGAGTGTGCGTAAGCGTCGCTCGCAGTTATAGGAAGGGCACCCAAGGGGAAAACCCTCCAGAAGGGGCATAGGTGAAGCGATGGACTCTTTGACGTATGGGAGGGAGGCACCAAACATGGAAGCAGGGGAGGGGGGGCTTTCCCCCTGGCAGATTATCAGGTATAGGGGCATGATAGACCTCTGGGTTGGAGTCGAAGCTGTTAGGTATTTGTGGAGGCTTAGCAACCAGGGGAGTCAAGTCCTCTTGGTCATTGGAAGTGTTAAGGTCCATAGAGGGCATGAATATGGCCTGGGTTGACTTAGGCCCTGCCCAGGAGAAAGAAGGGGAGAGAGGCTGTCTGTCAGCTTGTAGTAGGAGTCCCCGAGCCAGTGGGGGCTCCATGGGGCAATGGTTTTTGGAGAGGTGGTTGGTAGCCAGTATGTCAGCTTATAACCAATGCCGCCGGCTAGCAGGTCAGGATCCCCTCCCTGGAATTGTGGGGGAGGCCTGTGGAGAGGAGGGTCCTCAAGCTGGATTTCAAGCTTAAGTTGTGCGAGGCCGGGGGCACTCTATCTTCCCATAGCCACACTGCATTGGTGCAGGGTCACAGCCGAGGCCATAGTGTGGGCTGCTATATCCACTGTATCCCAGGCCAACAAGAGGAGGTCCTGGGAGGCTATTTTACCCTTCTCAAGGAAGGCATCATACTCTTCCCTCACCTCTAATGGGAGGAGATGTCTAAATTTATTTATTGACTCCCACACATCCAGTATATATCTGCCTACCAGGACCTGATTATTTGTGACAGGCAACTGGAAGGCTGAGGAGGAGTATATCTTCCATCCCAGCAACTCTAGCTCCTTTGCATCCCACAATGTCAAGAGGGGATCGCAGGGAGCCTGCCCCAGCCCTAAGGCCGCCTCTACCACTACTCAAGGTGGGACTGGGTGGTGGACGGGCAAGGGGAACTTGGACCCGGAGACTCGGTACTTGAGGCCCACTGTATCTGAAACCAGGGAGATGGAGCCTGGGTTTTGCCAATGAGACAAGGCCAAGTCCCAAATGCTGGGGTGAAGGGGAACCGTGACTGGTTCTGCTGAAGAGAACACCAGTCCGAATAAGGCGTCTGTGGGCTCTTTGGAGGACTGGACCTCCGTTGTCATGTGGGCAGAGACACAGCACAATAGGCCAAAATGCACCAATAGATCCCCCCTGTAAGAGCATGGCACCAAATTTAAAGCCCTCACCGGTGCCGAGTGGGATGGTACTGATGTGGCTGCAGTGTTCTCCTTTGGGGACCATTAGTGGGGGTGGTACCGAAAAGGTGACAGCACCGAAGGCCGGTGCTGGGGCCGTTTAGAGCCCTTTGAGGCCCCTTCCCTGGGCTGGAAGAGGGGGAAACGTCTCGGGACCCTCAGATTGGTACCAGGGACAACTGGGTGATATGGTGCCAGGAGATGGCTCAACAGTACCAGGACTCAAAGAGGTAGTGGGCTCCAGTGTCGGGGAGCCTGGCCCTGGCTGTGGAGAAGGGGTGCGGTGCTGTTTACGCTGCACCCAGACCTTCATAATGAAGACCACTTTCCCTCTTCTAGCAGGCACCAGAGAGGGAGATGTAGGCAGTAGGAAGAGCACCCTTGCTTCCTCAACTGCCTCCAGGGTTATTGGAATTGGTACCAACCCTGACCGGTCCTGAGGGGAGCCCCATGTCGAAGACCTGGAGCGGTGCCGGCGTTACAGTACCAACATCAGTACAGAGCTGGTCCTGTGTTCCAGGGGTGTCACTGCCCTGGGGAATGACCTGGGGCACGGGCACGGGCCCAGGCCCAGCCCCTGCCCGCAGGCCATGCCCTTGGCTGCAGAGAGGGCGGGGAGTGGCACCTGTGGCCATGGGGTCACCTGGCCTTTGAAGGGGCTGGAAGCGGCTGCTGCTGCCATGGGCATCTGGGCCCTGGATCCCTGGCTGGGGATAGTGCTGGGAGCGGCAGCCGCAGGTGCTGGTGGCTGGGCCCCGGATCTCTGGCCTGATCTGGCCAGATACCAGGAGAGTTGGGTCCCCACCAGGATCCGGGGCAGTAGTGCTGGCATTCGGGGCACAGGCCCCGTGTGCCAGGCGCCAGCGATGCCCATGCTGTGTCCCCTATTGGCACAGTGCCACACGGGTTCCAGTGCTGAGCTGGCACATGGTGCCACAGGAGACTCCAAGGCCACAGAGGAAGTGTGCCGAGCCTGCTCAGAGGCCAGGGCATGGCGCCTTTGCTTCCTGTCCTTGATTGTCCTTGGTTTAAAGGACAGGCAGATAGAGCAAGCAGTGACCATATGGCTTTTGCCCAGGCACCGGACGCACTTCTCATGGGAATCGTCCCACGGAAAGGCCTTGCCGCATTTGGTGCAGGGTTTAAACCCCGGCATGGCAGACGGCATAGAAGCGCAATGTTCTGGCCTGAGAGGGGAAACCTTTGGTGGAACTAGGTCCACGAATAGGTGCTCCTAATCGAGCGAAAGGCTCATACAGTGAACAAAGGAGACAGGCTGCTTGTGACGTCAAGGAGCGGGCAGTTCTACAACTGATGCTAAGGCAGAAGAAATGAAACTGGGGAGGGGCGAGGTGAGGCGGCAGCCACATATATAGCCACGGGTGGCGCGGGGATGGTGGCCGCCTGCCCTCTTCTGACAGGCTAGGGCAAAAAGTTCCAACCAAATGTGCGCTTCGGCATGGATGCATCTATTACTGAATGAATCTGAGCAGTGCTCAAAGAAGAATCTCCATTTCTATTAGCAGTGACAGCTACAAATGAAGAGGCTTGATCTCTTTAAGAGGTTTCCCAGAATGAGAGCAATGCAAGGATGGCTTCTATGTCACTACAATTACGTTAGTATAGCTGTACCAGTGCAATAACTTCCCCATGTAGACAAGGCCATAATAATGCTACCTTTGGTCTGAAACAATTTAAGTTTACTACAACAAACAATAATATTCCCCATCAAGTGTTGCCAGCTATATCAGTACAATTATAGTGGTTTGAACGGAATGGTACTTTCCAAAGCCAATATTTACATATTTAATATTTACTAAACTCTGTCAGCCAGATTCACTTATCCAGTCCGGATAGCATATTGCACCAAGATAATGCCATTGCCTTAATTCCGAATAAGCCATTTGTACTCTGAATCATCTTTTAATTGAGATATTTTTGTGAACAACAGTAAGAGATGATGGATTCACTTCACTCATTAAAAACCAATCAAACAGCCAAGATTTCCAGTACTTTTACTGCTTCAGAACAAGTTTTCCTCCTCTCATGTGCTAGATTCTAAGTCCTCTGAAAAGGCAGTGTTAGCAGGTGGGCAATACAGGCAGCTGCCTAGGGTCCCTGGGGAAAAAGGGCCCCCACACTGCTGCTGCCGCTTTAAATATAATCCCTTTAAGTATCCAGATGCGTGCACCTTCCCTATGTGTCCCAGCCAGGTGAGCAGCAGAGAACTGGAGTGGGCAGCAGCCGGGAGGTAGATGGGGGGGGTCTGGGGGGAGGCCTCAGGAAGCAGTGAGGAGGCTCCAAAGGGAAAGGAGGAGTGGGGGGAAGTCTGCAGGGGTCTGGGGGAGAAGCAGGGAGTCTCTAGGGGAGGAAAAGAGGTCTGGGGGAGGCTGCAGGGGCTGGGGTGACAACGGGGAGTTGCAAGGGGGAAAGGAAGAGCGGCTGGGAGGCCAAAGAGGGGGGGGGGAGGGGACATGGGAGAACCACCAGCTGGGGAAGAGGAGCTTGGGGATCCCAGTGCGGCCCGGGGGGAGTCACGGATGGGGCCTCATACGGGGGGTGTGGGACCCCATCTTTGACTTTTGCACCAGGCCCTGGAATCTGTAAGACCAGCCCTGATCCTTTGCACTTTGAACTAATTTAAATGTGCCAAATAAGCCACTGTGGTAAAAGTAGCAAAAACAGAAGGGAAATAACCTTTCTCTTAGAAGAATGAAAAAGTTAATTCAAACAGGTGATTTCCAAAGTCTGTTTTGAAAATCAAATCAAATCAAATTATAGGGCTGGAAGGGACCTCGTAAAATCATCAAGTCCAACCCCCTGGGAATTGAACCCAGGACCTTCTGCATGTTAAGCAGAGGTGCTAGCCACTACACTAAAATGAAATATAGTAAGTTGTTTGTTACTATCAGGAGGAAGCAATTAGAAATTACCACCTGTCATCTTACTGTGAAATATTTATTCTAAATACACTGTAGTAGCTTTCATCATATTGGCTGAATACTCTCCATAATTATATTTATGAATGCAATATTAGTGACTGCTTATGCTGAAAAAAGTTTATTTGGTCTTCATTTCCCTCTAATTTCTAAAAATAGATTAGAATTAAATGTTGCATACTTTGGAAAAGGTGCATTTGGTAGCTAACAAACTCACTTATATGGTCACTTAAATTCTTTCCATGGAAACTATTTTAAGGTCACTGTTATCACCAACCAGCAATAAATGCTGGTTCCGGAGTGTTAGGTATCTTAATGACTCAGTGGGGAAAGGGCAGTCCTTCAGCCTTAAAATTACACTTGACTTGCAGGAAAAAAGAGAGTGTAAATGTGTAACAAAAAATCATTGTTTTCGAGGAACTCTGCGCATGTGTGTGTGTCAAAATAGAACACAAATGCATTTGTTTCAATATATCCAGTGGTATTCATCTTGCAGGGCAGGAAACTCTCGTGTAGAACAGGTGGAATTTTAAAATATCTTGGGCCTTATATTCATAGATGATATTTTAAATTCCTGATGATATTTAAATCAAATTTAAGGCTCTAACCTGCCAGGTGTGGAGTGCTTTCAACCTTCATTGACTCAAGGGAGTTCATTGCCTCGTGGAAGTGGGCCCTTTGTAGTGAAATCTTCAGCTAGATTTTCAGTTATCCAAATTCCTCTTTACACCTGTATAGGAATATAAAAGAGCCTTCAAGTGTATATAACTGTAATTTTAATCCAACTGTAAGAACTCCTTAGATTGCCAGAGTGGTGTTAAGTGGCCTTGATGTAAATGAGAATCAGGTCTTCAGTTATTAATGTAATCTGTCCTGTGGAAAGCCCTGATCTTTACTCATATTCAAAAGGGAGGATAGAGCATTGTTCTAAATTTCCAATTATAAAGGACTCTATTCCCTGTGGGGTGTGGGGTCTTGAACCATTTATAGCATTGTAGTATAGTAAGATGAATAGAATAAGATAGATGGATGCTGACTGAGACCTCTTTTTTTTTTTTTTTTTTTTTTTTCTGTACAAGAAATTTGTGCAAAGTATCAAGACTAGATTTGGTGGGACATCTTACTGTATGGATATTGTTTATTACTTTATTCTAATGAAAAAAAGCAGCTAGGAAAAATTTAATTATTTGGTTTGCTGTACAAAAGGAAAATTAATGGGCTCACCAAAAATTCCCTGTAACCTTGTTGTTTGTAATAAAAACAAACTCCAAATTTAAAATACTTACTACTTATTGAATACTACAGTTAAAGATGAGAGTGGCAAAAATACAGATTGGGTATTCTTATCTCTACATTCCACAAATATTAGGTATTCCCGATTTCCAATTTCTCATAGGGTATCTAAGTCAATTATTGTAAAACGTATGCAGAATATAGTTATATAGTTCTCCCCCCCCCATTTTATTTTCTTCTAGGCATCTCTAGTTTTATTAGGATGCTCTGATCACATGATTTAATTACCTGATATGTTTGAGATGACTGCCATTGGGTCTGGGCCCAGTTTGATTTCTTTTGTTAAAAAGTGGCATAGTGGTGAGAACTTTCTGCTCTTGGTGCCTGATAGTCTAAGGCTGTGTTTATGCTACAAAGGCAAGTTGACTCCAGTTACGTCAATGATCATCTACTGCCATAATTAAACCTCTCTTGCACATTTACACAATGCTTCTTGTAAAGGTAAAGTGGTGCTCGTGAACTGAGAGAGCAGCCAACTGCAAGTCACTATCCCACTGTAAAAGTTGCCACTGTCTGTTGCTGGGAGATTTTGGATAGGACCACTGACAGTCCTGGGGCTCACTCTCACATCATGCAGTTTTCTCCATCCCATCGTTCTATGCATTTTAGACCACATTCAGAGCCATATTAACTGGCCTAGGCTGCACCCAACCATGGGCCCCCCAACCTGGGGCCCCATCCCCCACTGCAGGAGCTGGGCCTCCCCACCCTCTCCATTCCCTGGGGCCAGAGGGCACTTCTGCTCTGGCCTGACTCCAGCCAGTCTGCTGGAGGGGGCAGCTGGCATGCGGTGTCGTGGCCTCCAACGCAGCACCCCCCAGCCAGGGCCATGGGCCCTGGAAAGCTGCACCTTGTGATGAGCCAAAGCAGAGGCCACAGCCGTGTCAGCCAGCCCCACTCTCCAAGAGGAGCGAGCAGACAATGGCCTGCCCCACCACACCCCCAAGGGCAGATTAGGGGTTAACCAGCCCAGGGGTAGGGTGGGAGTACAGAATTTGGCCTCTGGCTCCAGGGCCGACCCTGCCCCCTCTCCATAGCATTGGCAGGGCAAAACAGTCTGAGCATTCCTGCCCTGTCCTGAGCAGGGTGGAGGTGCCAAATTATTTTAGGAATTTTAGGGAATGAAGCCCGGGGCCCCCTTTCAGCTGGGGCCCAGAGCTTAAGCCCCTTAAGTCCCTGAGATAATTTGGCCCTGGCCAACTTTCACATCACTTCTCAACAGCCCCGATAAACTGTGCATCCATCATCTGTCTGAAAGCACGAATCTTGCTCTCCTCTCCAGGGTTGCAATGAGTGTTATCAATGCAACATGGCTAATCATGCAGTATTTCATGAGCTATGAATCTGATCATGACACCATGGTGCCTGCCGTGCTGTGTGGCATGTAAAGAGATGATTCAAGATTGCTGTTGTCATTCATATCACAGCTGCACATGGTGGACTGTTGGCACTGGGCTTGGGAAGCAAGTGGTGGGATTGCATAGCAATGAAGTTATGGTTTGGGAGATGCATTGAGGTGGCATGTGGGGCCACCAATTTCCATTCTTGGTGGGAATTGGGCTGAGTGCAGCTGAAGGAACTTACCTAGGCAAAGGCCCCAGCAGCTAGCACTTCTGCTGAGCTTCTTCTAGGTGGTGCACAGAACAGGAAAGTCAGACCTGGCTAGCAGCACAGCATCACAGCCCAGAGGGGGCACAGGGAAGCCTGTTGAGTCTTGCCTCTTCCCTTCTGGCAGTTAGTTACCTCTTCAAGTATGTGTTTGGACTAGCTTGCCTGGAGTGTGCAAAAGCGACCTTGGTGAGTTAGGGCAATGTGTCTAAGGGGGCGGCAGCAGATGTGGGACCCAGGGAGGCATCTGGGGCTAGTGGTGATGAGTGGGAGTCTGGGGGAGGCAGCAGGGGAATGTGTGGCAGTCTAGGGGAGACAGTGGGAGTTAGGAAGTGGGTTGGGAAGACAAAAGAGTGTTGCTGGAGAATGCCTTGGTAGTCACAAGAAAGTTCCAAAGGGGCAGCCATGTTAGTCTAGTCCAGCAAAAAAAAAAAAAAAAAGGCAGGAGAAAATCACACTTTGTCAGATATTTTGAAGATGGGAGAACTTACAGAATGGAATCAGAATAAATGCAAGGGAGTGTAAAACATGGGATCAGGTCATACAGTAACTGCAAATCAGAGCAGTTGTTAAGGTTCAAACCCTGATGAAGTGGGATTTTCACCCACAGAAGCTCATACAAAAAATAAACCCATTAGTCTTTAAGTGCCACAGGACTCCTTGTTTCATTTTAGTCACGAGAAAGTTGATCGCGGCTTTGGTGGCAGAGGTGGGATTGACGTTGTGCCCTAACCAACCCCACCACTATAAGCAGTTGTCAGATACCTGTCTGGTATGGAGTAATGAGCTGTGTCCACATAACTTTTGGGTGCACAAGGACACTTTTTGGAACTGTGTATAGAGGTGCCCTTGCTCTCCAGTGCAGAGACTGCAAAAGGAGAGTTGCCCTCAGGGTGAAGTGTATGTTGATCACTGGGTGGATTCTGGCAGCTATGGATAACTACAGATCACTTGTAAATCAGTTTGGAGTTTGGAAGATTCCAACTGGGGATCTGGAAATGCTAACTGATCCTGGGGAACCCACACTACCCCTTGCTCCCCTGGTTCATGAAGTCTTGGACCAGAAATCTTGACTGCAAAAAAAAACACAAAAAAACAAAAAAAAAACCAACGCTTCAACAACAGGTTCAGAAGGTGAAGAATGACAGTTGAATGTGCTTTTGGCAGATTAAAGGGTTGCTGGAGCTGCTTTTTTTGGCAGCTTAGACCTCAATGAGAAAAATATTCCCATGGTCCTGTTTCCATAGGAGTGGAGCATTGAGGTGGATCACCTTTTGAGCAGCCATTTCCCAGAACTATTAGAAGTGCTCAGTGGAGTGGATTCGAAGGAGCATTTTGACGAGCCTTTCTGTAATATATTGAGCCAGGCATTGTTCTACCTCATTGTGGTATGACTCTTGTAATGATTGCTGAGTGTGCCTTCATTGTACTCACTAATGTCCCGATTACCACTGTGCATAAATTTCAGCAGCAACCACTGTGCTGTAGACCAGTGGTTCTCAACCTTAGCTAGTCGTGATATGCTTGGTGCAGTGTCCTGACTGTACGGAACATGCCAGCCCACCAGCCCCAGGGTGAATCCAGGCATCTCCCTGACTCTCCGTGACATGCTTACTGCTATGTGGTGACACAATAATGTGTCCTGACAGAGTTGTTGAGAACCACTGCTGTAGACAAATCAAGATTCATTTTCTTTCCATAAGGATATTTTTATTCATCAGTTATACAAATATGGGACATGACACTGACAAGCTTTGTTTGAAATGAGGTGCTCATGGCTGGGTGTATGTCCAGTTATCATCGTGAAACACGTCTCTAGGGGTGGAGTGCATGGGGAAGGCATAGAAGGCAGTGCATGGGCTGCAGGGGGAGATGAGTCCAGGTGTGTTCTGCCTTCTGCTCCTTCAGGATATGTCTACACTTTGGGCTTACATTGACTTAAGGAGGCTTAAGTCAACTTAAGCAAAGCCCTGGCCACATTTGGAATTCATTAAGTCAACGTAAAGGCTTCCTTAAGTCGACTTAATAACACCTGCCCTTAAAGTTGACTTTAGGGGTTAAGTTGACTTTATTAAGTCAACAACACAATATATCCATTAAAGTCAACTTAATAAAGTCGACTCAGTGCAGTGGGTCCATTTCAGTTGACTTTATAAAGTCAAATGAAGCCAGGGGACCCATTTAAAGTCAACTTTATTAAATGCACATTAAATGGGTCCCCTGGCTTAAGTCCACTTTATAAATTGGAATTCATTCAATTTGGCCTCACTAAGTCAACTTAATAAGGTCTACTTAAAGTTGATTTTAAGTAGACCTTATTAAATTGACTTAACTGAGTCTTGTAGCATAGACATAATCTCAGAGACCTCAGCACATCTGTTTAGTCCTGCAGCAGTTGTACTATTCCTTCCTCCCCCTGCTTCCTCACCTCAGATTTTCATTGATAGTATCTCTGCTCTGATGAATGCAGCACCTCCCTGAACATGTCTTCCTTGCTACTCCTGGTTCATCTCCTTATCAAGCAGAGCTGCTCCACCCATGTTCAGGAGAAGAAAGGAGATCCTTATGGGAACATCTGCAGAAGCTAAGGAAGCTATGGACAGCAGCATTCTAGTGAGTGTGCTCCCAGCCTTGATTCTTACAAGTTAAATACATCACTTTCTCTTGGTAGGGTGGGCACACAGAACAGCAAGAACCCTAATCATGATGAGTTTGGCCCAGGGGAGAAGGAACAATACAAGAGAAAGGATGAAGGAGCACTTCAAAGGGGTATCAATACAAGCACCTAGGGTCACTATTCTGAATACTGGCACCATTTTCCACAGGCCTGGCTGATAGCAGATGACATCTCATGCATGATGGTAACTGAGGATGCAAGGCTGCAGCTCCTGCATATGTGCAGCTGCAGACCAGGTTTATATGCTGCTCACCTGTGTGCTGCTTTGGTGCCTCTAGAAATAATTGCTGATTGGTGTGGCAAAGCTTCCTACCATGGGGGAAGAAACAAAGATGCTCTCCCAAGGAATTTTCAGCAGAGAATTACAAAGTACTTTCATGTCACAGGATGCACATCCATGCACCCCTAGGCTATGATCTGTGCAGGAGTTAAAGGGGCAATGCCATTCCAGGGCCCCTTATTTTTAGGAAGCCAGCATTCTGGGCCCCCTAAAAATAGGGGAATGCCCCAGAATGCTGTGTTCCAAGGCCCCTACAAATAGGAGGGAGCACCGGAACCCAGCATTCCAGCCTCTTCCTTCTAGGCCAACAGAAGGGAGAGGGCTGCGGGCTGGGGCTGGGGCTGGCCCAGCCACCATTCCCTCCTCTCCCCAGAGTTGTGTGGCTCTGCCCCTTCTGGCCAGGGCCTGGCTGTGTGTGTGGCCAGGCCCCAGCCTCCAATCTGGGCTCCTTTTTTTTGGCCAGCTGGCCAGCCAGCACCATGGTGTCCTGACCCTTGTCCAGCTCTTTGGCTAGGTAAAGGGGCTGGAGGGGTGGAGCAGTCAGGCAGCTGGCAGGGAAAGCATGTGATCAGGAAAGGAGCATGGGGATGGGGGAAAAGGGATCAGGATGGTGGTCTGCAGAGACCTTGGGGGGCTGAGGGGGGTGGTGTGAAGATGGGGAGCTGGGGTAGGGGTTTAGGAGGGCTGGAATGGGTGCAGGGAGCTTAGGGGGTGGGGATTGGGGCTGAGGAGGACATGGGGAAATGGGTCTGATGGCAGTAGGTGTTCTGGGGGCTGTAACTGGGCTGGGGGTAGTAGCCGGGGTAGGGGACTGGGGGGGGGCTGGCGTTTGGGGGGCAGGAGCTGGGGTGTAGGATGGGGGATTGGACATGCAGGAGGGGGGTCCAGCCATGTGGGAGGGGCGCCCACCCATGTGGGAAGGGAGCCTGCCCAATTAGGAGGGTTCCAGGGCCTGCCAAATTATACTTTAACTCCTGGACCTATGTAACTCAGGGGTACCCAGCCCTTTTTGGTAAGAGGCCACACTACAACTCTTTTCTCTGTTGGGGGGGGGGCAGTGAGAAAAGTTTTGATAAATAAGACATACAAATGAATCTTATTAATAAACTTTAATAAAATAATGATTTGTGTGATATTTCACATTACATTTGCTTGCACTGTGTACACTGGATAAGAGGGGAAGGGGTGCCTGTGTGAGGGGGCAAGGCAGAGCATGGGGAGCAACGCAGGATGGGAGCATGGCAGAGGAGGGGAGGGGCTTTAACTGTGCTGCGCGGAGGGCGGGAAAGGGACAAGGGCCTTGGCCAGCCCCAGTTCCTAGGCTCTTGTGGCAGCACTCCGTGGGCCGGATGAAAGCTATTGGCAGGCCAGAGTCTGGCCTCCGGGCTGCAGGTTGGACAAGCGTGATGTAACTTTTCTGTTCACTTTTGCAATTTAAGTGTGCAGTTTGATGCAAAATGTGCCATGCAAGGTTCCCTTATGAATGCTCAGACTTATTGTTATGGTGTCTTGTTTCCTGCAACATCATGAATGTGTACACATGTGAAGCATGTTAGGTAGCTCAGACCCTCAGGACTAACTCTCTGAGAGTTACATGACAAAGGCAATGCAAATTGAACTGCCTAACTCAGGTGGGACAAAGGAAATCACAGAGCAGCACAGGGAAAGAAGAGCCAAGGGGGTCTGGAAAACAAATACAATCACTTTGAAGGGGAGAGAAGCTGTTGGCCTTTGCCAAAGAAGAACCATTTTGTAAGCAACCCTAAGGGACTGGGCCTATTCACATGGTCAGGAAGGTCTAGGCTGGCTGAACACCACCAACAGTCAGTCTTGTGGATAAGAATGAGGAGACTAGATATAGGAATAGTGTTACTTGATTAGCATGTGTTTTGTATCTTTATTTTGCTTGTGGTAACTCCTGACTCCTTTATTAAATGATTCTGCATTTATTTGCTATATCCTGTGTGCATCAACAAACTTTTCTGCAGTGTCCCCCTCTGCTTATCTGCACAGGGGAAGTAGAATCAGATGCAAACAATGTTGATTTTGGTTATTTCTATCTCTGTTCTATCCTGGGAAAAAAATAAGCAGAAGTCAACCTTATGTCTCCCTGCAATATCAAAATTATATAGTGTACACACAGCATTAGTCTGAATTTTTCTGTCTGCATTTTCCTTGCTGTGTTGCTGATGCACACAAAGGGTGATGGAGGCAGTGCCAGATTTCCCATTAGGCACTGTAGGTACAGTGCCTAGGGCCTACAAAATTTTTAGGGCCTACAAAGGATGGAAAAAATTAAAAAAGCTGGAAAAATAAGGAAAATCACATGGTTTAACATTAGAATAGTTTAAAGTGCATCATGTCAATCACATAATTCAACTGGTGTTTACCCCTCTTTTTGCACATTTCAGAGTGAAAGTGCCTAGGGTCTACAAACACCAAAATCCGGCCCTGGATAGAGGCTCAGTCTGGTAAGGGCTCTGTAAAGATCTTCTTGGAAACTGATTTTTTTTTTTTTTTTTTTTTTTATCCCTGAAGAAAATTTTCAATTAAAAAAATAATGTGCATTGAAATTTTCCTTGCAAAAATATTGACTTTTGGTGAAAAATCAAACCCCAAAGTATTTTGGCTGAAAATTCTAAAGTTTGGCTCAAACCCAGAATGGTTCAATTCCGAAATGCCACTGCAGAGGCCCTGTGGAGCTGTAGTCCAAATGTCTCATTCACTCATTTTCTTCTATACACTAGACTCTCTCCTGAGACAACATGATTTCCTGTCTTAGTGAAGGGAAGCAGTGGTGCGTCATGCATCTCCTGGAAGTGGAGAATCATGTGAAATGAAATCCAGCTTGGAAGTTCAGCCTGCAAAGAAGACTGGAAATATGAGGCACTGAACTACATCTCCCAGGGGCACTGATGCAGTATTTTTAAAATGGAATATTAGAGTTTTTGTAAAAGCTTTTTTGTTTTGGGGGTCTTTGGTTTTTGATGAAAAATTAAAATTTTCCATGGAAAACATAATTTTTTAGAAAAAATTTCTTGTCAGCAACAATTGTTCCATGAACAATGGTTACAATGAAAAGTTTTGACTAGCCCTAATTTTGTAAATTATGATCTAGACTTTAAATTCTGTTTTGGGGTGAGTGGGAACTGTAATGATCTTGAGGGTTCATTAAAGATGATACCACTGAATGAGTAAGGAATAGAACTTTAATCATACAGACAGGTATCCAGGTGTGTACCTGGGAGCAGCCATGTTAAATCTTCTCTGGGGCACGTCTCCCAATTTACACAAAATGGCCCATGCTAGGGAGTGTCTCTAAATTCACAACCTTCTACAAGCATATCACTACATCTTCCCCTCTAAGGAAAAGAAGTAAACAGTTAGATACATATAAAAGCTAGCTAATAATACATGCACTAACATCTAACAACACATAACAGCTATCTAAAAAAAAAAAAAACCATGCAGAAGGACAGTCCATAAACCCAGAATCTGAACTACCTAGAGAGGAGAGGTTACTAGCACATCACTCTCAAATGAGTCTTTACCACCCACTTCCCTCATATCCTAGCAAGTCTCTATGAGTCTTTCTGGACATTTGATGACTCGATTAGATCTTCTCAGTACTGGTCCTTCATTCAGGTCTGAATTCTCTTGTTCCCTGATGGTTTTATTACCATGTGTTGAAGATATCAGATCAGTCAGCGGAGGCATGCCAAAATCTACCTCAACTTCCACAGTGTTGGAACTTTCTGGAATAAGTCGTAGATCCCGTTGATTACATCGAAATGTGTCCCCTTGATCTGTGTGGACCACGTAAGACCATGGATGCAGCTGTTTTTTAATAGTACCTCTTTGTCCCCAGGTATTAGAAGAGTGATTCCTCAGGCACACTCTATTGCCTGGGTTAAGGGATGGAAGATCATGAGCCCTCTATCAAAATAGTATTTCTGCTTCCACTTCTGGTTTTCTTTCATCTTCCAAACATTAGCATTATTCTTAGATTGCAGCAATTTATCAGTAATAGGTAAATTAGATCTGATTCTTCTTCCCATTAACAGCTGAGCTGGAGAAAAGCTATTCTCCAGGGGTGTACTTCGGTAGACCAGCAATGCTGTATACAGATCACCTCCACTTTCAAAAGTCATTTTCATCAGGTTCTTTACCATCTGTATAGACCTTTCCACCAGTCCATTTGATTGGGGATAATTGGGACTGGAGGTTTCATAATGAAAATCCCAATCTAAGGCAAACTGCCTGAATTCTGCACTTGAAAATTGTGGCCCATTGTCACTGAAGACCTCGTCAGGAATTCCATGTCTGGAGAAAATTCCTTTCATGCCAGTGATCACTGAATTACTACTAGTACTGTTCAGTGTGCAAATTTCTGGATATAAAGAGTAATATTCAGTGACTATTAAGTAATCCTTGGAACGCCAGGTAAATAAATCCAACACCTACCTTCTCATAAGGTCTCTGTGGAACAGGATGGGGTCTCAGTGTCTCTGCTTGTTGGCAAGGCCTGTATTTCAAGCATGAAAAGCAGTTTCTTACCACATTGGTAATGTAGTGACTGATCCGCAGTCAATACATGACCTCTCGTGCTTGTTCTTTGCACTTCTCAATTCCTAAGTGACCTTCATGAATCTTCTGTAGCATTTCTTTTCGGAGGCTCCATGGTATTGCAGCCCTACCAGCTTTGAAAATCACCCCATCTACCACAGTCAGTTCATACCTGCAGTTCCAATAGTCTCTTATACTTAGAGAGCAACTGCTTATTATTTCAGGCCATCCTTTAATTATCACCTCTTTGAGGAGTCCCAACGATTCATCTTTCTCAGTCTCTTCTCTTATGCGTTGCAGTCTTCTGTTAGTTATGGGATTTGTGCTCACAATCATATCTACATAGGCTTGCACTTCTGTTTCCAGTGTCTTCTCAGGTACCATGGGTGCTACTGCTCTGGAAAGTGCATCTGCATTGAACATAAATTTGCCTGGTGTGTAGGTCACCAATAAATTGTATTTCTGCAATTTGATCATCATTCTTTGAATCCTAAAGGTACAGTCATTTAGTGGTTTGTTAAATAATGCAATCAAGGGCTTGTGATCTGTTTCAACTTCCA
>ML682082.1:12245-36868 GCA_007922195.1 Podocnemis expansa | reverse complement strand
TAGCTGCCAAAATCCAGAGGATGCATCCAATTTACTGAAGTATTGAGCATTTGCAAACTGAGCCATAATCTCTTCTCTAGTTGGTAGTTTGAAATGTTCTTTTTGTATAACTCTGTTGAGGTCTCTGGGATGTAAGCATATGCGTAGCTGGCCATTACTTTTTTGCACTATAACTAGGGAGCTCACCCATTCCGTTGGCTCCTCTATTTTTTGTATTACTTGCATTGCTTCCATCCTTTCAAGCTCAGCCTTGAGTTTATCACGGAGTGCAAATGGCACCTTTCTACATGGATGAATAACTGGAGGGATCTGCTTGTTTATGCTGATTGTATGTTCACCTTGCAAGCAACCCAATCCCTGAAACAGGTCCTGATATTCTTCAAGGAGTGCCGCATAGCCAGATGCAGGCCTATCTTGTAGTGAGAGCACCCTTTTTACCAGATTCAGTTTCTCACAGGTGGCTAGGCCCAAAATTGGTGTCACCTCCTGTGGCACTACTATGAAAGGCAGCCTGTACATGGTGTTCTTATGGTTAACGCTAGCGAAGCAGCGTCCCTGCACAGGTATATTTGTTCCAGAATACCCAGTTACTTTTATGTTTGTTGGTCCCAGCTTGGGTCTTATTCTCAGTCTCTCATAATCTCGTGTAGACAGAATGTTAACCTGAGCTCCTGTGTCTAGTTTCAGTGGAATGATTGTTCCATTCACTGACAGAGACAGTATCCAATCCCTCTCATTAGGTTTGCTTGATCCCAGTACTTCTACAAATCATCCCTCAGTCTCACTGTCAGTAACTAAATGCACTTGATTTTTGCGCCTTTGGGAGCTGCAGCAGTTTGCAAAATGATTAAGTTTCCCACAGTTATGACAGAGTTCCCCATAGGCGAAACACTGTTTGGGACCATGCCGTGATCCACACTTGCCACAAGACCATCTGGACTCAGTCTTCCTGTTAGCAGGGGTTGGTTTCACATTGTGATTTGAACCACTCTGGCTACATGCTGTTTGTCTAAGTGCATGAACTGTCCCTTCTGGTGAATTCAGCTCTTTTACTTGTGTTTTTACTACAGGTAGTCCTCACTTAGTGACCGGGTTCCGTTCCTGAAACCTGGTTGATAAACGAATTGGTCACTAAACGAGGAGCAGCCCTTACCGGTATTTCAGGCATAATGTACTTTACTGGTAGTGGGTTTTTCAACCATCGGTAGATAGTTTTAATGTCACCTTTGCATCATTTATAACATTTTTAATATATATTTTAAATGTTTTAAGCTCTAATGTACTGAACTTAGTTTGCATAGTGTACTGTAAATATAGGTAATCTGAGAGAGTTGATGCGAGTTCTCATACATTGCCATAATACCAACTCATCAGAGAGCCGGTCATAACTCTGAGGGGTCACTAAACGAGTAGGTCACTAAGTGAGGACTAGCTGTATTTCAGTGGCCCTACATATTTGAAGGGTTTCATTCAAAGAGATCTCTCCCTCTCTGAGCAGTCTCTCTCTTAATCCATTGTCTGTAATGCCACAAACGAGTCTATCTTTGATCAGAGACTCTGCCAAGCTACCAAAGTTACAGCTTTTACTGAGTTTCCTTAATTCTGTAACATATTGGTTTATGGTATTATCCGTTTTTTGCATGCATGTAAAAAATCCATGCCTCTCGAAAGTCACATTCACTTTTGGCAAGCAATATTCCTCAAACTTAGTCAGTATAGTGTTTAAATTCATGCTTTCACCATCTTGAAATTCAAAGTTATTATATACATCCAGTGCCTCCTCCCCAACAAAATGCAAAAATATAGATGATTTCTGGTTTTCATCTTTGTTCTGCACTCCAGTGGCAGACAAATAGAACAGAAATCACTGCTTAAACTTTAGCCAGTTTTCTGCAACATTACCAGACATTTGGAGAGGTGAAGGAGCATGTAAAACATTCATTGTTAGAGCTTACACTTACTTGCTGAAGGCTTTCTTTGTTTTCAGAGGTCCCTGATGTTTTGCTGTTTTCAGGTGCAAATGCAGGAATTTTCCTCCAAGTCTTTTTAGTTTCCAAACGCATTCCCCATCTTCTGACATCATGTAATGATCTTGAGGGTTCATTAAAGATGATACTACACAATGAGTAAGGAATAGAGCTTTAATCATACTATCCAGGTGTGTACCTGGGAGCAGCCATGTTAAATCTTCTCTGGGGCACATCTCCCAATTTATACAACAATGGCCCATGCTAGGGAGTGTCTCTAAATTCACAACCTTCTACAAGCATATCACTACAGGAACCAGTCATGATCCCGTTGGGGAAGAATAACCTGATGTAGGTGGAAAAGAACATTCCTTGCTAGTAATCTAATAAAGTTCCCTGGCATTCAAAGATGGAAGTCATTACTTGCCTGTATGCCCAGGAATATTAATGAGTCCAGCATGATCCCTGAGCCTTTGAATCACTTTGACAATCTGGGGGATAGGGGTCAGGTACTCCTCAGAAATTCCAGGATGCCTGCTCTACTAATAAGTCCAAATGTTACCAAGGAAGATGATGTTGAAGTCGCTTCTTGTACAATTGTTGTTTCTTCTCTCTCTGCAAGAATCACTCTGATTTTGTTTGTGGGAAGACAAAATGTAGTTTCATTGAAATATAAACATTTTGCAGGAATGAGTTGATATTGCTGAAATTTTCAACATGATAATGTTTTGACAATGTCAAAATGTTTTATGTAGTTTTGTAAGAGAAAACATATTTCATTTCAACTTTATTGGATGAACTTTTCCTGATGAAAGAACAAATTTGCCCAATAAAAGATATTACCTCAACCACCTCTTATCTCTGATATCCTGGGACCAACATGGAGATCATAATATCAGTTTAACTTTATTGTTTTAGTTAATTACATTTAGACTTTATATTATACAATACTTTTAATATGTTTATATATTATGTGTCATATTTATTATATTATATTTTGACATTGTAACAACAAAATTATTTGATATTATTGAACTTAAATAATTTTAAATGATAAAAATGAAATATTTTGATGTTTCTGAATTGGAATTTTTCAGAATGTCTGTTCCTCAAGCAATTTAGAAGTTGGACTTTTTGTGTTGTAAACAAATTCAAAATGTTAAATTTCATGCAGAATAGAAATTCCAATTTTCATTCAGAGCTACAGCTAATACTGTACAGTTAATTGAGCTTAAATAAGCTTTCTTCTGCTGGAACAACAGTTGGATGATGGGGTATAGCCCACTGACACAGTACTCTAAACCTCAAAGCCAAAGCATGATCATTTCGCTGTTTAGATCAGAAATATTGATTTTCATCCAGTTCACACTCTGAAGGTTTTTGTCATAGTCACAAGAAGTAGGCTTTTTTTTTTTTTATGAAAGCTGTGATTTGGGAGCACAGACTCTAAGGAGTCACACTGTAGGGAATAGCAGTGGCTCACTGTGCTATGTCAGTTTGATCCCCACTGTAAAAAGAAGAATTAGTAAAATAAGGATGTAACAGATGCCTTGGTAGTCAGCCAAGAAACAAAGACTTTCCTTTATACTCTTGGGCTATGTCCACAGGAGGCTTTTAAATCGAAACAAGGGTTGCTTTGATTTAAAAATAGTCATGTCCAGATGTCGTTTTCCTTATTTTTGAAATAAGGAGCTCCCTTACTTCAAAATAAGGAAAATCATTTTAATACAATAAAACCTCCATTGGTATTGAAATGAGGGTTATTTTGAAACTGTGGTTTTGAAATAAGCCCGTCTGGCTTTGTTATATTGATATGATCAACATATCGATATAACAGTTGACCTTCCTCCCAGGGTGCTATGCACCCTGGGAGGAAGGCTCACCCCCTCCAGCACCCTGCCCAGGGTGCTGAGGGGAGATTCAGTGGAGATCAGGGGGCTGCGGAGGCAGGAACTGGCTCTGTGTGTTGCCAGGGCTCAGTGCTTGCAGTCCACATGGCGGATATGAGAGCAGGTTCTCCACACTGCCGGTGTCCAGCCCCAGAAGTGCAGAGAGGCGGCTCCTGCCTCCGCTGCTGGGGCTGCAGGCACGGAGACCAGGCTGTCGGGGAGCCAGCTCTGCACCCACCCCCGCAAGCCTGGGGAGCCGGCTCTGTGAGCCCCCACAGGGCTGGCAGCGGGCAAGCCCAGCAAGCTGGCTTCGGGGCCCCTGCCGGGGGGGGGCACAGTCCCTCCCCGGCTGCTCTGCAGCAGTGGGGGAGGCAGAGCTGGGGGACCCCGCCTTGGGGGCTATTTTCCCCTGCCTGGGTCTCCAGGTGAAAGCCAGTCAGGGGATTGGGTGGCAACATGGCCCTGTCAGGGGGCCATGTTGCTGCACGTCCCATGGTGCCCCTCTGCTGAATCGAAATAACAGTTCTGTGTTTGGACTTGCTATTTCAATTTGGTGGCTTTTGCTTATTTTGATTTAAGAGAATTCAAAATAATGATTTTATTTCGAAATAACTTATTTCAAATTCACTTATTTCAAAATAAGCATTCATGTGTGAATATAGCCTTGGATATCAAGCATAATTTCCTCAGGAGCTACTCCTTTGGGCCTCACTTCTTGAAGTCTCCTCCTCTCTCCCTTGATAGTTTATATATTCATAACACTTAATCCTGGCCATTAGCAAAGTAAGGAACAACAGTGTTCCTTCTTAGCTATTACCTTCAGAACTTCAATTTCCATACTAATACACATGATAGGGATCCCTTTCTCTACAAACCGTAAACACCAATTTTAATGGCAGTCACTGTGCCAGAAAGTCACTTTACAGAGAGGCTGATTAATTTGCGTTAGTAGCAGTTAGACATTCATTGACTAGAGTCAGGTTATTTTCATTCTCTAGCTAATTTCCAGTGCCAGGATTATCAAAACCTTCCTATTTTCCATCTCCTTAACTTCCCTGAGCTGTGGATTTAAACTTATAGGGTGTGGAGCTGGCCTTTTCTTTCTAATAAATTTTTAATCTTAGCTCAACAGAAATGAATGATTGTTTGTCTCTATTTTATGTCAAGAAACTATTGGCAAATGACCCTTTTTGCTTGTCCAGGCTAGAATCCCATCCAATTAGAATAACTCTCCTTAAGTGACAGTTTGCTCATACTGCAAATAATATGACTGGTTTTGTTTATAGCACTTCTAGGGGGGCGAGGGTAAGGGATACAAGATGCATAGGATGATGGATGAAAGCCAATGGATATATGAAGGTAGGGGAGCACTGAGGGTGGAATTTTCCAAAGCAATTAAGGGAGTAAGGTGCCCATATCTGACTGCAAATCAATGCAGTTAGGTGCCTAACTTCCTTAGGTGCCTTTGAAAATAATACTCATGATACATTATTGATGAATACTGTCAATGCCTTCTAGAAAGAATGTTATACACTGGTTTCTCACAAATGAGCTGTCACACAATATTGGCAGTTTCAAACATTGCCTAAGTGGGTAACCACCTCTAAGCAGTCCTTTGGAATCTTCTAATTTCCTAGATACTTATCAATCTTTTAAACGTATGCTGTGGAGCTTGCATTGATATCTTTAGTTGACCTCTTGCTCCCAACAATGGACAAGATAAATCTCGGGGTCACTATGGCTATGTCCACACGTACATCGTTATCTCGAAAAAAGTTATTCCGAAATGAATTATTTTGAAATAAAGTCCTTATTTCAAAATCAGTTAATTCAAATTAAGAAAATGTTAATTCAAATTAAGGGAAAAGCTCAAGTGAAATAGCATGTCCAAACACAGAACTTGCTATTTCGCTTTAGGAGGGGGACACCATGGGAGGTGTGGCAACATGGTCCCCTCCCTGGGCCATGCCCCCACCCAGTATAGGCTAAAAGGAAGGCACCTTGGGAAGGAGAAGGGCAAAAGTGTTATTTTGAAATAATGGTTATTTTGAAATAACATGTCCAAACAGCGTTATTTCAAAATAACCATTTTGAAATAACAGCCGTTTCAATTTAAAGAAGGCTTAAGCTATTTTGAAATGACGGCTCTTATTTCAAAATAACAGAGCCCATCATTTCGAAATAAGAATACGTCACGTGGACCTAATCTCTTTTATTTCAAAATAACCAGTGTTATTTTGAAATAAAAGAGATGTGTGGACATACTCTATAAGTAACTTTTGATAGCACTGACCACAAGAAGCTGCTTTAACTCACCTGAAAACACTCTACAGGGAACGGTTTGCTAGTGGTCTTGTTCCCTTCTGTAAAAAACACCCAGGATCTGATGTGAAGCTCAGCCACTGTGATGTCTCTGTTATGTGAAGATCTACAGTTTTATTCTGTCAAATTTCCTGTTTGCTTATATGAGAAATTACAAAGAGACAGAAGCATTACTCATGCTGTACTGTAATCCTTATTCTGACAACTTTGAGTTTTATGTCCCCTTTTTGTCCACTTTGGATACTGCAATCTCTGCTTTCCCGTTGCTGCATTGAGATAAAGGTTCTCATGAAAGAAAGTTGGCTTTAGATCATTCTAGACAGATCATTTGCCAGAGGTTGTGCTAACATGTGGGGAAGGTCTCTGCTGTAACTGGCAGAGATTGTCTGTTCCTTCAATTAAAGATGTAGAAGGAAATTCTGAATCTTGTGGTCCATTTATGATCCTTTTTTTTCCTTTTTGTGGAAGCTATCTCAGTGGTAAGATTGTGAGAAAATTCCACACCCAAATTCCATCTGTGGTATTCTTTCCTCTTCAAAGCAGCCTTCAGCATATTTCTTCAGGTCCTCATTATTATTGTTACCATTATTTATTGACAGCTATTTCCACAATATTTAAGTGCTTTACAAACGTGTGAGAAGACATAATCCCTGCCCTGAAGTGCTTACTCTAAACAGACTGGGCAATTACATAGAAGCTTGAAAGAGAACTGGACAAACACAGTCCCAGGGATGTCATTACTGGTAGAATGATGATGGAAATGTAAAGAGAACAAGAGAGGCTACGATGGAAAGGACATGTAGAGGCTGTCATCTTTGCCACTTCAGTGCAAGATGCACTGTGATATATGATCCTTGAAAACCACCTGGAAGCTCCATCAGCTGCAAAACACTTCCTTTTATCCTGTACAGTGCTGAGCATTTTCCACATGTGCTCTGCGTGCTGCACTGACTGCCTGTTCATTTTCAAATGTAATTGAAAATGTTAGGTACGTGAAACCCAAAATTATCTGTTTTGTGCATAACCGCAAAACTGTTTTTCTCCATGTGTTCTTTCTTAACAGCTCAGATCAACAGAGGCATTCCATCTAAGTGTTCCTCAGTTTGAATATCTGTGGCCTAGTGAAAGGACATTCTTGGGGTTGCTCCTTGAACTTCTTTCACTTATTGGCTGACCAGAAGCCAACATTATAGACTGTAAGACTGAATAGTCTCTTTTCTCAGGCCTTTAATTGGAGAAGGCTGGATGTTGGGTATAGCTATATAGAAAGAAATTCAACTGGGCATTTTGTCCTTGTTTTCTGTAGAGGCACTGTATGAATCAGTTTAAAATTATTTTGTGGGCTGGTTTTCAATTGTTGGCAGAATGTTGGTTTCAAATTGTGGTCTTAACTGATATAAGTTCACCAAGACGGCTAAACCATGTCTGCATGTTTTTGTTAATTAATTAAACAAGCACCAGGAGGCACAAAAGCAGTAGGCAAAGAGTTCCAAGAATGCACCACTAATGTGGCTTCACCGTTATGTTCAAAGACTACCGTTATGGGAGAAAAGACGTGTCACTCTCTAAAGCCCATTCACTCCTTTGTTGAAGCTGCCTCCTAAAATATTAATTATTGTGAATTCCAGTGGTGGGAAAACTATCGAAAAGGAACTGAATGGAAACCAGTGAGCTCATTTTGCACCCATTAGTAAAAACATTTTAAACTTTATTTTTCTACCTCTTTAAAAAAACAAGAACACCACCACAAGAAAACATAAAGCAGCTGAAAAAGACAAGGCTTCTGATTTTGCCATGTTTCTGTGAAATAGCATTCTTGAGTTATCTTGATTAGAACAAATAAAACTTTATACTAATTGTCATACTCATCAAGGATGAGAAAGGTAGTTGTGTTAGTCTAGTTCTGCAAAACAAACCCTTCTGTGTATTTATCTATTCCCTTCCACACTGTAGTTTCCATTTCATGCATCTAGTGAAGTGGGATTTTACCTACATAATTCATGTGATAAATAAATTTGTTAGTGTTTAAAAGTGTCACAGGACTCCTTGTTTATCAAGTATAGAATACTGGAGACCCATTCTTGCCTTTTTTGTTTTGTTTTGTTTTTGTTTTTGTTTTATTGTTTCCTCTTCCACTAAAAGGGAAGAACAGTCATGAAATCATTTCACAGGATTGTCTCCTGAGCCCTATTTTTCTTTACTCAGGAAACAATATTCATGATGAAGGGGATTTTCTGGCTTTTTTTTTTTTTAAGGAAACATCAGGTGTCTGTAAATTTTGGTTTTAAGGTGTTACCTGAATCAGTGTAGGAAAAAAACAAATAACTTTAGAAAATATTTTGTTTTAATTATTTGATTTGTGCTCAGTGAGGTTTGTTCGGTACATAATAATAGGCTGTCTTGGCAACAAAAGGCTGAGTAGCCAAAGAACATGATTGGAATTATGCATGTCATTCATAATGAATCTCATTATGCACCAAGGAACCCTAATTGTATAGTAAAGTCCTGCAGGTTGCAGCCTTATTAATATTCAGTGCTGATGTCAGCACAGAACAATAACTGTCCCCTCCCTATGTGATAGCCATAACCAATGAATATAAACCATTTTTCGAATCTTTCACTTTTTAAAATTTCCTGAGGGACAGAGAGGAGGAGAGGAGGATTTGTTGTTTTTTAATTTAAAAAAAGACAACTGGCCTGGCCTTTCCTCTTCCTTTGGGGGGATTGGGGGGGGCAGAATCAAGTAAGATTGTTATAATCCTTTTCCTGTACTGAAAGAAAAACATGTACGACGTCCCACCAGGTGTTATATTTATCAACAACAAATGCACTGTACGGTACATATTTTAGACTATCATTTATATCACAGAGGTTCTGTTAGCCCCTGGATGGAATTGCATTTTAGTTGGACATGCTATATATTACTCAGTATATTGCAATGGATTTGCATTTTGATAGCTGTTATTGAAAGTATTGTAGCATTTCCAGTTGAAATGTAGGATTTAGGAGTTTATTGCTCAGTCATAAATATAAAGTGATTTTTCTTTTTATGTACCCATGTTTCAAATATCTTTTGAGCTGCTGTTAAATGCTATTCCATAATTCAGTGTTCAAAAGTTGATAGCATCATCTGGAAACAGGCCAGTATGTTTGTTTGCTGAAATAAAACACTGCTGTGGCATTGTTTGACTTTGGAGTTGAACATTTGTATTGATGTGGGGGCACATTAGCCAATGGGAGTCAAATAAAATTCAAGATTTAAGAGGCCTCATACTGGCATGTGGCAGGATTACATGAGCAGGTAAGGATGAGGAAACAAGTTTGCCCATTGACAAACTGATCATGTGGCCATAAACTAATATTTACTTAGATTCTTTGTAGAATAGTGCTAGTTAAAACAAACAAACAAGGAGTCCTGTGGCACTTAAAGACTAACAAATTTATTTTTTGCATGAGCTTTCCTGGGAGAAAATCCTACCTTGTCAGATGCTTTGAAGACTCTACTGACTGTCTGTACTGTTTTAAGGCTTAGTGAAAATTGAAGTTACTGCAATGGTGTACCAGTGGCGGTGGGGTGGGAGAGGGGGTGGAGCAGGGCTCAGGCTCCTGGATGCTGGCCTAGGGGAAGTAACACTGGGCTGGCTGTGGTGTTTTGGAATACTTTGGGTCATTAAGGTTGTCATAGTGATAAATTAGAGGGTTGTTAGGTGCTAGGGAAACCTGTCTGTCTGGTTCCCCCTCTCTCAGTTCTCTTTCAGTAAAGATTCCCTACATAGCTCTGAATATGCTGCCTCTCATTATGGGATTATAATTCACCTAAAAAACTCACATCTGGCAATGAGGATGGGATATGAGATAGAGCTGGCTATTCCCAACAATCTTGGCAACTGTGGAAAACCAGAATACAATGTAAGAAGCAAAACTTTTATTAACTGCTTGCGTGGGGGTTGGGTGGTGACTCTGAAAGCTGATCTGTTTGCCTAAGGGCTGGCTGGCTATTCTGAAAGCTGATCTGCCTCCTGTAAGTACAAGTAACAATAAGAGGGCATCATAAACTTACTTACTGCAACCCTCAAGCCGTTTGATCCTTTGTCAGATTTGTGGGAAACATATACAGCCCAATTTCAAAATTTTGTAATCACAAATGATGTATCTGATGAAAAGAAGGTACCAGTTTTTCTAACAGTTATTAGAGTTAAGACTTATAGTTTACTATGTGATTTGCTTTATCCAGAGAGGCCAGAGCAAAAGCCTTATGGTGACCTAGTAGAAGTTCTGGGAGCACATTTTTCCCCCAAGCCACTAGTAATTGCAGAGAGATATAAGTTCTACAAAAGGAACCAAGATGAAGGTGAATCAGTTGTACAGTTTGTAGCAGCTCTGAAGAAGCTGGCAGCACACTGTGACTTCAAGACCATGTTAGAGGAAATGCTGCATGACAGGCTGGTTTGTGGCCTGCACAGTGAATCAACACAGAAATACCTATTGACCGAAGGTCAGCTCACATTGCAGAATGCTGTTGAGATTGCAGTCTCCATGGAATGCATCACCCAAGACATGCAACAGATTGGGGTCAGCATGCATAAGGTATCCCCACAACCTAATCACAGGGCACTGGGGAGACAGGAGTGTTTTCGGTGTGGGAAGCAGGGTCATCTTGTGTTGGAGTGCTGGTGTAAGGAACTACTGTGTCGACAATGTGGCAAGAGAAGGCACATTGAATGTGCCTGTGAACTAAGGAAGGATGAGCCAAACAGAAGAGAAAAATGGGCCATTGGTTTGGCAGACAAGAGGGAAATTCTACATGCAGTAGAGCAGACTCCAGTTGATCACAGTTACACCTAATTGGAAGATGAAGAGTCCCTCCATATTTTGTCTATATCAGCTGGCCCGTGTAAGTTTTGGGTGATGCCTGTGTTGGAAGGTAAACCTGTACGCACGGAATTGGACACTGGTGCAGCCGTTTCACTAGTTTCTAACATTGTGTATGAGTAGGACTTTCGACGTCTGCCAATTAAGCCGACAACAGTTGTTTTGAAGATGTACACTGTGGAGACTGTTCCCCTGTTGGGTACTATTGATGTGAAGGTAGTGCTCAATGGACAGACTGCAAAGCTGCCACTGTTTATGGTGAAGGGTAATTACCCAGCACTAATGGGAAGATTTTGATCAGGAAAATCCAACTCAGTTGGGCAGAAGTACATAAATTGACTGAAGAAGAAATAAGTCTGGCAGTGGTACTAATGAGGCATGCTGCTTTTTTCTGAGAAGACTTAGGCAGCATAAAGGGAGTCACCGTGAAGTTAAATATTAAACCTGATTGCCAACCACAATGTTTGAAAGCCAGAATGGTGCTATTTGCCATCTGACCCAAAGTGGAAGAAAACTTGGAGTGGCTAATCAAGGAGAGAGTCTTAATGCCAGTTACTCGCAGCCAGTTGGTGACACCTGTTGTCTCAATAGTGAAGAAGGATGGCTCCAATTGTATTTGTGAAGATTTCAAGATCAGTGTCAACCCAGTGTTATGTGTGGAGCAATATCTTCTTCCCCACATTGAGTTAATCTTTTCAGGTTTGGCTGGGGGACAAAAATTTAGCAAAATTGATTTGAGTCAAGTGTACTTACAGATGCATGTTGAAGAAAAATCTCAAGAGTTGTTGACAATCGTAGCACATAAGGGGATGTACAGATGCTGTTGTTTACCTTTTGGAATTACTTCAGCCCCAGCTTTATTCCGAAGGGCAATGTACCAGATTTTGAGTGGCTTATCAGGAGTACAGTGCTACCTGGACGACATCCTGCTCACTGGCAAAAATGAGGAGGAACACCTTATGAACTTGCAAGCTACTCTTCAAAGACTGGAAGAGAATAGTCTATGTGTTAACAGAGACAAGTGTAAATTTTCCAGCTCTCGGTTGAAGATTTAGGACATATAATTGATGCTGAGGGTCTCCATAAGTTTCCAGCGAAGGTTAAGGCTATCGTGAATGCTCCACTCCCTCAGAACATAAGCCAACTTCACTCTTTTAAAGGATTATTGAACTATTATGTCAAGTTTATTCCACAGTTAGCGACATTCTTAAAACCACTACATGAGCTTCTTGGGCCGAATGAGGTCTGGAACTGAACTGAAGCCTGTGATGTTGCATGTAACAAAGCTATACACGCTCTGGTAAACAGTAGGGTTCTGACACATTTTGATCCATCTTTGCCTCTACAGTTGGCCTGTGATGCCTCCCCTTATGGAGCTGGGGCTGTATTGCCACATATTATGCATTCAGGGGAAGAGAAGCCTATCGCTTCTGCTTCACACACCCTGACCAAGGCAGAAACTATGCCCAATTTGAATGCAGAGCACTGGGATTTCTTTTTTGGCATTCAAAATTTTCACCAGTACCTGTGGGGAAAGAAGTTTGTGCTTCTCACTGACCATCAACACCTGAGATCAATTTTGGGGCCACACACAGGCATCCCATCTTTGGCTGCTAGTTGTATGCAATGATGGGTATTGATACTTTCTGGACACACATATGAGATCAGGTATAGGCAATCCTCTTTGCATTGCAACACTGATAGTATTTCAAGGCTACCCTTACTGCTACACCATCGAGATAAGGTCAGGAAGGAATCTTTTACTTTGAACAGGTGGGAAACACACCTATCACGGCTACTCAAGTGAAGAGAGTGACACGCATTGACTCAGTGCTCTCACAAGTTATGGATTTTGTGATGCATAGAACGTTCTTACCTTCTTACCCTAGGTCTAAGAGGGTGGAGTTATCAACTCAGTCTGAGTGTTTGTTGTGGGGTATGCGTGTCATTAGCCCACCTTCATTAAGACCACATTTATTGGAACAACTCCATTCAAGTTAATGTGGCATAATGCACATGAAAGAAATTTCACAGAGCTATTTCTGGTGGCTGGGCTTGGACAGGAACATCAAAGAGATGGCTACAGCTTGTACGTCATGCCAGAGTGTCTGGAACACACCTCAGTTGGCACCCTTTCACTTGTGGAATTGACCCAAAAGGCCATGGCAATGTATTTGTGTTGATTTTGCTGGCCCATTTCATAGAATCATAGAATCATAGGGTTGGAAGGGCCCCCACGAGGTCATCTAGTCCAATCCCCTTGAAGGATCATCTAGTCCAACCCATTGAAGGATGTATGTTTTGAATTGCTGTTGATGCCATTCAAAATGTCCAGAAGTCTCTGTAATGCAGTCCACTACTACCGAAAACTCTATCCAGACCTTGCATGACTTTTTTAGTTGCTATGGTTTTCCAGAACAGCTGGTGAGTGACAATGGGGTCTAGTTTAAACTAAACTCAAACTTATTAGTACAAATTAACAAATTCAAACTAGATTTTCCTAGTGTAGACATAGCCTGTGTCTTGTCTTCCTGACCTATATTTCACTGCACCAGCCCGAGTCCCTCTTGCTGACTACAAATGGTGAAAAAAATGAGTCGCTCAATTTCGTGCAAATCTCATTAGCAAGACATGTGGAGCAGGGTAGGTGAGGAACTTCTTCTCACAGTAGACACCGTGTGAATCAATCAGATCCCCTTCTGCACAAGTGTGAGCACCCATGGGGTCAGTTTTAAGGGAATAAAAATGGGCAGGGAGAAGTTCAATAGCAGCATCAATATTTTTTTTCCTATCTCTTCCACCATTTCTCCATGCCTATAACACACAAAAGAATGATTATAAAGGGGCTGTCAAGTCCCTTCCATTGATAATTGGGGAAATGAGGATATTTTGCATTTCTGCATTATGCAAAGCTATTGAATTAACTATTGCCCTGAGATTCTGTAACAGGTCAACTTGTGATATATGGCTTTGAAATCTGAAAAGCTATTGTCAGTTAAATTAATATTTTCTTTGAGATATTAATTTGTGCCCAATGATGCATGTGCTGTTCGAAAAGGAATAGCTCCATCTCTCCATTCCTCTATCTGAAGTGGCTGTTATTATGATTGCTACTTAGTTTTTATTGAACAGGAAAGTAAATAGCTACATAAGTTAGCTTGATAAACTTGTGCTGGTTGCCATGCAAATAACAGCTGTCATTTACAGGTATATCCAAGTCTTCAGCAGCTTTAACATTTTTCCTTAAACAGCCTTTTCATAGACATACCATACCTTCACACAGAGAGTGTTTTATATTAAAACTAGAAACTTTGAGGCTGGACTCTCCGCTCTGCTGAGTTCGCTTTGTGTGATGGAACCAAAGCAATTGCTAAGTCAGTGGTTCCAGCCTTTTCATTAGCCTGGCATAGTTCAACAAGACAAACGATTCCATGGCACACCCACTTTTTTCAGTTGAATTGATTGCTCATAAACATCACAGTTACTTACATTTACTATGGTTATGGTCTTAGTTTGTAACATAGTGCATAGAGCAAGCTAAAGATTCAAATCCACCAGAAAAAATTCATATCATCTCACTTTTGCCCTTGGCCACTTGCATTTAGAATGTTCATGTTTTAGAATCAAAACATTGATACCTCACTTTTACTTTGATGATTAATTTTCATGAGTTTTAATTTTGGTTGGAATAATATTATTTAAGATGAAACAATATTTGTTTACATTGATTTTCATTACCTATGTACAAATTTCATGGCACACTTGAACAATTCTCATGGTGCACCAGAGTGGCACACTAGCTGAAAAACACTGGATAAGTAACAGTCTTAAAATAGATGGAAAATTCTACATGCATGGTGGGGAGGAATCTTTGCTGGGCACAGCTCTCATTGGAGTGGACTGGGCCTGGGACAAATCATCTTCTGCCGGCTTCCATCACCAAAATGCTGCTGAAATGCAGCCCGGCTCCTCCAGGGATGACCCTGCTGCTGGCATAAGGGTAGCAAGGATGGCTCTGCCATGTCCTGTGCAGAAGCTTCAGTGCCAAACATGAAGGGATTATTTGGTCTAGAGGGGCATGTCTGTGAAGGAGAGAGGAGGGCAGCCTTCATGCTGAAGCAAGATTCCAGTACAGCTGGTTCCCTAGTGCTGTCTTGTCCCTAATGGACTTTAGACCAATAATGTAAGTTAAGATTCCCACTGTGGGACGCAGGATGGCCTAGTGGTTTGAGTGCTAGCATAGGATTCAGGAGACCTACTTCAATTCCTTGCTTTGCTTCCTATGTGATGTTGGGTTAGAATCCTAGTTTTCTGCATGCCAGACTTCACAGCCCCCAGTTAAGTGTCCAAGTCAGATACCTAATGAAGGGATCATTAGAAATCAGCAAGCTGAATAGGAAGCCTCTGAAAAGCCAGAGACCAGAGGTGAAATGAGAGGCTGGGGACGGGGCTGCCGCAGCCACAGGTGGCTGGGCCCCGGATCTCCGGCCCAATTGCGTCAGAAACGGGGGCACGTGCTTCCTACCCACTCTGCCCTGCAGCTGCTGCAAAGCCCTGGGGGTGTGGGCTCCCTGCCCACACTGCCCTGCAGCTGTTGGGGGAAGCTGGGTGCCCTGTGGTCCCTCCCCAGTTGCTATGCCAGTGGCTGGGGATGCACAGCACAGGGGGATCCCTTCCCTGGGGGCTATTTTCCCCTGCTTGGCTCTGTAGGTGAGAGCCAGGCAGGGGACTGGGTGGCAACACAGTCCTGCCAGGGGGCCACATTTCCACACCTACCAGGGTGCCCCTCTCCCAAATCGAACTAGCAAGTCCTCTGTCCAGACTTTCTATTTCTATTTGATGTTTTCTCTTAATTCGATTTAAGTGAAATTGAATTAAAGATTTTATTTCGAATTAGCTTATTTTGATTTAACTTAAGTGGAAATAAGTGTGCATGTGTAGACATAGCCTAAGGCCAGAAGAGACCAGTATATTCATCTAGTCTTACCTCCTGCACAATCAATCTCCCACATACTTCTACAATAGACACCTAAGCTATGACTGAGTCTTGTGAAGTCCCCAAATCATGGCTTAAAGACTTCAAGGTACAGAGGAAACCATCAGGAAGACACCCATACCTCACACTACAGGGGAAGGTGAATCTCTCTCCCCCAGAACTGCTGCAAATCTGCCCCACAGGAAAATTCCCTTCTGACCCCAAATAGGGCAATCAGCTAATCCTTAAGCATGTGGGCAAGACTCACTAGCCAGATGCCCCCAAAAGAATTTTCTGCATCAACTCAGAATTCAGCCCCATGTAATTTCCCATCACAGGACATTGGAATATTTACCACCAGTAGTCAAAGATCATTAATTGCAAAAATAGGATGCCCCATCATACCTGCCCCTCCATAAAATTATCCAGCTGAGTTTTGAAATCAGCTAGGTTTTTTGCCCCTACTGCTACTTTTGGAAGACTATTCCAGAACTTCACTCCTATGATGGTTAGAAGCCTACATCTAATTTCAAGTTTAAACTTCCTGCTGGCCAATTTGTATCCATTCATTCTTGTGTCCACATTGGCTCTGAACTTACATAATTCCTCTCCCTCTCTGGTATTTATCCCTGATGTATTCATAGAAAGCAACCATATCTCCCCTCAACTGTTTTTCAGTTAGGCTTTCCCTTTGGCTGCTGAATCACACACTTTTCATATGTGTCATATAATTTCTATGTGCAGAGAAGTAATGATTTACTAAACTTTTTTTAAAAAAAATTGTTCACATAAATGCAAGAAAAATATGCATTTCTTGACTTTGTCCTTACTTCATAATGTGCAAATTAGGTTGATGATCAATATGGTTTATCCCACACATGTGGTGCATTACTTTGCATGACCTGGGCCTCCTGGGAAGATTTCCTGAATATGCAAAAATCAGGTCAAGATGCAAAAAATGAAAGCCAAACTCTCTAAACACTGATGGGTGGTACCAGGAGTGTCGCTGGTGCTGGGCAGAGATTAGGCCAGAGATCTGGGGCCCAGCCGCCGGCAGCCGTGGCGGCCCCATCCACCTCCGGGGATCCGGTGCATGGCCGCCTGCTGCTGTGGTAGTGGTGGCCCTGTCCCCGGCTGGGGATGCGGGGCCTGGCTGCCCACGGCAGCGTGGCAGTGCCTGGCTCTGTCCCTGGCCAGGGGGCGGGGTCTTTAGGCTGGGGGCGTGCCCCGGGTCCCTCCCCCAGCCAGTGATGCCCCGGGGTGGTACTTAAATCAGATTCCTAATGAGCAGCACACCATGCTTCTGATTCCCCACACTGGTTATCACAAAGCATAAGAAAATAGAAAGAGCCCCCTTTATTGCACAGCAGCTCTTCTGGCCCCCAGTTAGCCACTAAGTCTCTTAAAGAAATAGGTTCTCCCAACCCCAAAGGTCCAACCACATTAAACAGAACAATATAGGTTTGGTTCTTACCCAAAGAACCACACTGCAGACCAATACTTTAGTAACTTAAACTGTAGGTTTAATATAAAAAAAAAAAAGAAACAAAATATGGGAGATATTAAAGGGTCAAACGGAATCACATACACACAGATGATTAAAAATCCATGTAAAGCAAGCCCTCAGAATAATTTGGAGTTAGAAGACTTGTCCAGTTCCTTGGTAGACACCCAGCACCTCAGTGGGCCTCCGTCCTTTGTCCAGCTGAAGAGGAATAAATCCAGATACGGGTGTTGGCTGATGACAAAATGCAGTTGCTGCTGCTGCCTTTTATCACCTCTGGCCTTCCTCATCTGTGTGGAATTTTTGCAAATCGAAATGGAGCTGAGTCACATATTCAGTCTGGATAACTCACTGAGCGGGCTTCTCTCTAGTCCCATTGTGCTTGTTGTTCCCTTAATGGGCCAATAAGGAGACAATGACTGTAGATACCCGGTCTGGGACTTTTCCCAGAATCAAATACGTTGAAACACAGATATAACAGACATATTTCTAACTTCTACTACAGATATGACATCTACACGTAAACCATATAATCATTCTGAGCAAGTTACAACCTTTCTATTGGCACCAAACATGGTATACTTAATACAGATTATTGCAATAATGAAATATTAATATGAGAAAGTATTATAAATGGTCCCCTAAATCCAGACAGCATCACGTTTTGCGCCTCAGAAGACCGATTACTTCTCATACAGTACATACACATACATGATAGCAGCTTCTTCTACATTCAGCAATCTTTTTCATTTTAATAAATAGCAGTGAAAGAATTATTTGCTCTTTGGTTTTTAATTTGTAACATGCAGTTGGCAGAACTGCTTATCACAGGATTTTAGTTTTAGTTTCATGGAGATATGATTATAGGCAAATGAAGAACAGCACATTACATCAAGGATATATGTGTGCTATTTATGGAAATGAAGGATTTTAATTCAAGAAAAAACAGTTACAAGTCTGATTAAGTGAAGCATCAGCTTCCCTCACAAAATGTAGGTTAAATGAAAACATGAGTGTTTTTTGTAGAGAGTTGAGCACACACACACACACACACACACACACACACATAAATATATACAGAGAGAGAGAAAGAGAGAGGGTCTGGAATCAGGATCCAGATTTTGAGTAGAGCATTTCCAGTGTTTGGGGCATTTCAAATCTGGGACTGTATTTCAGGCCCGTTATCAGACAGAATCATGCCATGAAGTTCTGATCCACCTCTGTATCCAGATTTCCAGAATTCAGGAAAACCAGGTTTCCACTTGTATAAACTATATCTGGAATGTTGTTTTTGAAAAATGGATTCCTCTTTAGTAAACAAAATTGCTCACACAGAGATGGATACAAAAGAGCTATTAAATTGCAGAGGAGAATGCCTCTGCCTGGACATAAAACAGCTGAATAAGAAGTAACCTTGTGTGATTAAAAGACAAAGGTACACAGCCAATACAGGAATAATTAGAGTTGCTGACAGCTGTGCTACAATCATTTCTCAAAGACACTTTCTAAATCAGTAATGATTTTAAAATATGGCATTTACTTTTTCCTCTGATTCTTTCCTACAATTGATAATATAGGCTGCAATTTGAAAGCAAACAGCACCTTCTTTTAAGATAACTGGTGTGGCCAGAGGAAGAACATTTATTGTCAGGCTGCAGTACAATATATGAGGAAAAAATATCCCTACAGAGCTGGTGAATGAACGTGAATGATGATTTACCCCCAGAATAATTGCTTCCAGATGCCCTTTCGGAGTATGCAGCTGGAATTAGAATTCTTGAGGAGGAATGCTAAGTGAAGGGCTGCAGCAAGGTCGGTCTTTCTTTCTTTCTTTCCTTTTTTTTTTTTTTTTTTGGCTGGAGAGAAAAAAAAAACCACCAAGAGTCTCTCCCTGTCTGGACAGAATGGTACTGTCCCAGACAGAAAGGTCCCCATAGGCCAAGCTATTCATGTAGCACTACACTGCTGAGAGTTCCAAGCTATGACAGTGATAGGGAGCAAAACAGAGAAACAACTGCAGTGCCCGCATGACAATTAGTACAATACGGATTGGGTTTGCTAGCCAGCACTGCAGAATTGTAGAAAGAGGATATAAGAACTAGAATGGCACTACTCACTAGCTTAAGATTTCAACCTGAATCACAGACACAGAGCAATACAGCAAATAATCCTCGCACCAACTTATTTTTTTAAATGAAAAAACTGACTTTATTCATCATTTTGCCATATTCATAGTGGTTACTCAGTAAAGGTGGGACTAAATTTGATGAACATATGTAAAGATCTCTGGCTGGTGTTCCCTCTAAGTGATCCTTTTTCAAGCCTTTTTCTGTTTGTCAGAACCATATTATTTATGAAAAATCCAATCCTGTATTCAAAATTGCAGTTTGTGCAATATGTATTTGTTTTAATGGTGCACTGAAGATGAGAACTATCCCAAAATGTAGCAGATCATGGTGAAATAAGTGTATTTGCTGATTTGCCAATAATAAAATCATTCTTCAGGGCATCATCTCCATGTGATGTGTGGGGATTTATGCGCATCATTGCTGGTAAAACTCATGGGAGTAATCCATGTAAATGCCTGTGTGCTGAGATGAGAACTGACTGCTTAGTACTCACACTGATATAAAGTTCCTGTAAAGGATCGTCATTTCTCACCCATGTAAAGAGTCTATTTTCTTTAAACATTATGAATAAGCATTTATTTTACGAGTGATTCTTTAATTCTAATTTTGGGTTCCAGTTGGAGAATTTTAGTGAGATTAAAGTCTAGGAAACATAGAATGGTTTTTCCATAGCTGCTTATGAACTGGTGCCATGCAAATAGCCCAGCAATGATCTCTCCATTACATTTCTTAATTTTCTTTATCACCTTTTTAAAAAAAGACATCTCGTTTTAATGTAAACACATTCATTCAAGAAGAAAGCTTCATCAGCACAGATTTACTGTAATCACATACATGCTCTGGATAGAACTTTTAAAAAATTAAAAACAAGGAGTTCTGTGGCACTTTTAAAAACTAACAAATATATTTTTCACATCAGCTTTTGTGTGCAAATACCACTTTGTGAGATGCCAGCATGGAGAAAACTTAGATTAGGAAAAAAAAAATACAGGATGGGGAAGATAAATCCCATGATTACATTTCACTGCATCAGGTCCAATTACTTCATCAGATCAAACAAGTTGCATAGATTCAAAAACACCCTGTCAGAAAATGGTGAGGCTGAGAGAGGTGAGAATTGCTGATAGTAATGAAAAACAAAAGAGGAGTTTTGTGGCACTTTTACTGTCTAATGTTTGTAGTGGGAAAGTCAGTTCAAGTTCTTATTCAGAGCAAGGTTGCTGGTGTCAAATTTCCATATGAATTCTAACTCTGAGGTCTCTCTTTGAAGCCTTGATCTAGAGTAAATGTTTTTGAAGATACTTACAGATAAGTCCATTACTAAATGACCTGGGAAATAAAAGTGATTTCCTATTTTTTTTTAATGTTCTTATTTCTTATGTCAGATTTGTGCCTATTTATTCTTTTGTACAGACTCAGTCCAGTTTGTCCAATGTATAAGGCAGAGGGGCATTGACGGCCCACAATGGCACATATCACATTGGTGGATGAGCAGGTGAATGATCCCCTCATAGAGTAGCTGTTTTGATTAAGTCCTGTGATGGTGTCATTAGTGGTAATACGTGCACAGAGTTGGCAGTGGGTTTGGTTGAACAGATATGTGCCTGCTTTACTGCTCTTGTGGTATGGTCTGTAGTTGCTGTTGAGTGTCTGTTTACGGTTGGGGGCTGCCTGTAAGTGAGGAGTTCTGCCTCCCAAGTTTGGGAGAGTGCGGGATCATCTTGTAAGATAGGCTGTAGATCCTTGATAACGTGCTGTAGAGATTTGAGTTGGGGTCTGTAGGTGGTGATCAGGGGCACTCTGTTGTTTTCATTCTTGGGTTTGAGAAACCCATGTTCGAGGGATGTTTTCAAGACTCAATAATCATTACTGCGTTAAGGTAAATATAAAGTCAAAACACAAATATTACAGAGGGTCCAATAACAGAACCAACTCCTCCTTCCCCCACGGGGGGGGGGGGGGAGCTTTGCTACATAAAGACATGATCCCAGAAAGTGATTAAAGCTACAGTTCAAGTGATGAGTACTCTAAATTATAGTAGGTCTCAGGACCAAGCCCTAGTCTATACTAGACTGTTTTGCTGACCCTGTTTTGTCAACCAAAGTCAGCTTTTTTCAACAAAACTGCTGGTGTGCACACTGCAATCATCCTCACCTCCCACCAGCTGGCAAACCTGTTGTTTTTTTGACAAAATAAAACCATCTCACTGAGGGCAGAGGTCTTCTTTTGGACAACTTAAAATAACAAAGCATCAGTGTGGACACAGTAGTTGGTTATACCATGATAAATGGCTTCCAGAAGCATCCCACAATGCCCATCCTGACCACTTTGACCATCTACAGTCACCTGCCACTCCCTGTTTAAAGCCCTGGGAATTTTTTGAAATTCTACTTCATGCTTGATTGGCGGGAAGAGCTTATATTTCCTAGCTGATTATGGTGGCTCCATGCACCAAATGCTCTCCTGTTAGGAGCACACCAGAGTGTCTGGATCCAATTGGCATTTGAGGAGAATCAGCTGTGAGGTCTCCAGTCAAAGGAACTCTTACACCCATGGCCAAATTTCTCATGCCATGATGGAGAAGGGCTATGCATGGGTCACATGGCAATGCCAAGTATAAATCAAGGAGTTGTGGCAGAGCTACCAAAAGGCCAGGGAGGCAAACAGTTGCTTTGTGCACAGCCAAACACCTACCATATCTATAAGCAGCTAGAAGCCATCATCAGCAGTTACCCCACTTCCACTCCCAAAATATCCACTGATGCCTCTGCATGCCTGTGAGTAATGGACACTGGACTTGACATCAGAGAAAAAACTGTTGATGAGGAGATGGAGTCACATGAAGAATCAGAGCCAGGGACCAGATCATTTGTTAGTGTCAGGAATCAGGATCTCTTTGTCACCCTGGACAATGCCAGTCGGTTCTAGCCCTGTAGCTCTGGTGTGCAGAATGTAGGAGAGAAGAGTTCTGAGAAATGTTTTTCAGAGCTAATGCTGTTTGTTTATAAAGGGCACTGATGTCCTTTGCTTTGCTGAATGATAGAGGTACTTGAAAAGATATAAATGCACAAGAGTAGTACATTTCCATGTGTTTCCCATTCTCTTGTATATTAGGTAGCATAGTTGAGAAGCATGTTAATGAACTCTGAGATTTCATGACTACCCTCTGGTGAGATCTCTAGGAAACTTTCCTGGAGGTGCTTGCTAAACCTCTGCCTCATATTCCTCAGCAGAGCATCTTTGTTTTTTCCCTTGTTGTAGGACACTTTTCTCTAGCATTCAGCAATCACTTTTACAGGGACCAAAGTGGTGCACAGGAGAGCAGCAGGGACTCGGTTTGAAAATGCTATCATCGAGGAAATGCAACCTAGCATTCCTGTTTACTCTCAAGAGTGAAATAATGGATTGTATGGTATTTGCCTGTGGAAAATGGTGGCAGAATTTGAAATTTTGTTCCTATGTATCTACATTTATGCCCCAGGCATACATACACTCAGAACCTCTTCCCTAGTATGATGACCCATTCCTGCTCCGCTTGGCAAAACTCATTATAGTCAGGTCAATCACGGAGCTATGCTATTCTCAGGGGTCAGGGACAAAAAGATGTGTTTGACGGTAATGCATCTATAGTGATAGGGAACCCACAATAATGCTTCTGTTCATTGTTTATTGTGCTTCTACAGATGTGACCTTCAGAAGGAAACACCCCACACCCATGGTGCGCCTCCAGCTGATACGAATGTAACCTTAGGGAAACAAAGAAGATATGGTCCAGTCTTCTGAGGAGGCAAAAAGAGAAAAAAGGGCATGGAGAAAATCTGTGTCTGAAAGTCAGAAAGTTAACAGACAGGAAAGGAGGGAAAATCATGACTGTATGCTTGGAGGTCATGAGCACATGAGCAAGGCCATCGAGGAGCAGATGGAGCTGCTAAAAATAATCACAACACTGCAAACAGAGTTCATGTGTGCTCAGCCCCATTTGGAGCCACTAGAACTGCTTTCTGTGCATTCTCCAAACTCTACACCCCCATTCCTAACAAATTACTGACCAGTCGTGTTACCCCTGGAATTTCAACTAGCTATCATACTTCACGCTGCCCCTCTCTGCTTTCTACTCTCCAGCCTGGTGTTTTGTTTGTATTGTCAACTTTTTTTATTTAATAAAGACAAGCTGTGAGAACAGTAAGCAATCTTTATTTCTATGCTGTACACAGTACTTTCACTGATACACAGCTCAAGCTAGATAGCAGTCATGGCATGGCATCACACTGTTCACAAAAACACCTTATTGTTTCTCATTCTCAAAATGGGTCCTCAAGGCCTCCCTGATCCAAATGGCCCCCCTACTGTGCCCCTCTAATACCTCTAAGATGTGACTGTTCATGTTCAGATGCCAGGTGATTCACCTATGGGCAAACTTTTCACACTTAACTTCACATAAATTATAGAGCACACAGCAGGTGGTGATACCATAAGACTATTGTCATTTAGATCTAGTCTGCCATAAAAAGCACCTCCATCAATCCTTTAATCTGGCAACACACATTCAATGATCGTTCATCACCTGCTCAGCATGCTATTGAAGCAATTCTTGCTTCTATCCAAGTTGCCAGTATAAGACTTTATAAGCCATGTCATTAATAGGTAGGCTGAGTCTCCCAGGATCACTATGGCTGTGTTCACACAGTACATTTGTTTCGAAACAACCTCGTTGTTTCGAAACAAAGGCTGTGTTCACACACACAGGGTTATTTCGAAACAAGTTATGTCAAAACAACTTGTTTCGAAACAACACCTTATTTCGAAATATCTTATTTCGAATTCACAAAATGTTAATTCGAAATAAGAAAAAAAGCGGGAAACGAAATAGCAAGTTCACAGTGTGAACATGCTATTTTGTTACCCCTGGGGGTGAGCTGCTGCTGGCTCACCCTGCAGCCCCAGAAAGGGGGCTGCAGGCACCAG